>QUSF01000145.1:125393-173959 GCA_003676055.1 Chloebia gouldiae
GGACACACAAAAACTCTTCAGTGGCTGCTCCTGACCGGGCTGCGGGCACAGCCCTCCAGCTGCTGCCACTCTTGCTTTCTCAATTTGTCTTTTAGTTGTTATCCCAGTCACGGGACAGGTAAAACTCCAATAAAAACCTCGACTCCATGTCCCACAGGCCAAAAAGCAGGTGAGCTCCTTCACTGCTGGTCCTGGGCAATGAGAGTCGCTGTTCCCCTTCGGGGCTGCAGGGCTGGGAGAGGATCATGGCATCCTGGAATGGTTTGGGTGGGAAGGGACCTCAGAGCCCATCCAGCGTCACCCTGCCCTGGAAGGGACACCTTCCACTGTCCCAGGCTGCTCCAACCCCATCCAGCCTGGCCTGGGGCACTGCCAGGGATCCAGGGGCAGCCACAGCTGCTCTGGGCACCTGTGCCAGGGCCTTGCCAAACTCTGAGTAAAGAATTTCTTCCCAATATCTAATCTAATTCTCTACCAGGTTAAAATGGTTTCCCCTCTTATTCTATCTACCTGTGTAAAAAATTACTCTCCCTCTTTTTTTCTAAGCCCCTTTCAGGACTGGAAGGAAGTTTGAGATGTTCCAAACACACTTTGAGAGTGTGTTTGGATCCTGATCCAGACAGAGCAGCTGCAGTCACTATCCTTGCTCTCCCTTCCCCAGGGAACATGAAACAACCTGGCTGTTTTTCCTCGTTATCCAGGAAAATCCAGACTATGACCTTATTCTGAGGTGACAAAGTCTAAAAGCACTGGGATCCCTGCCTTAGAAAAACCCAGCTCTGCTCCATTAGAAATAAAAAGCAGTTTGTGCTCGTGGATCAGCTCTCACTCAAACAAAGTCACAGACTTGGGACAGCCCCAGCCCACACGGGAGGCTGCAGTGGGGCACAGAACTCGCTCTCGCTGTGGGGTGGGCACTCAGCAACCCCAGACAGGAAAAGTGGCCAGGAGCACCAGGGCAGGGGAGAAAACGGGGGGGCAGCTGGAACGGCTTCATGTCAGTGCTGCCTGTACAACCAAACCCAGCTCTCAAAAATTACTGGATTAGGTTCAGCAAAATGAGCGATAAAAGGTTCAATCCAAGATGCCTACATGCAGCAGGAGGAATTGCTGCTTTTCCTCCAGGTCTGGAACTGTACGAGACTGTGATAATTAATTTCTCTGCTGAGCAACAACAGCTGCAGCCACAGAGTGGGGACCTGCTAGAGAAGGCAGAAAAAAAAGAAAATAAAACTAACCTGCTCCACACCCAAGAGCTTCTTGAATCTCCTGTTGCTGCAGGATGGAAAGTGAGGATGAGCAGCAACAGCTTCTCTGGGCAGCCTGTGCCAGGGCCTCACCACGAAGGATTCTCCTCAGTATCCGGTTCATCCCTGTCCTCAGGCAGTGGGAGTCATTCCCTGGCTCCTGTCCCTCCATCCTTGTCCCCAGTCCCTCTCCAGCTCTCCTGGAGCCCCTTCAGGCCCTGGCAGGGCTCTGAGCTCTCCCTGGAGCTGCTCCTCTCCAGGGGAGCCCTCCCAGCTCTCCCAGCCTGGCTCCAGAGGGGCTCCAGCCCCGGAGCAGCCCCGTGGATCCCTCTGGACTCCCTGCAGCAGCTCCAGGTCCCTACACCCAGTGTCACACCCACGTCACACCTCCCACCTCACCCAAAATTCCAGCCAGGACCTTGCAGCCCACATGGAGGGCTGTGGTACAGGCGACACGTGGAGGCTCAGGTAGCAGAGGACAGAAAAGAGCCCTGTGCACCCCAAGGTGCCCTTAAACCTTTCCCAACCTCTGTCACTCACCCAGCTTCTGAAGGACAAACACCACCCCTGACCCAAAGCACCTGGGGCTAAGCCTGCTTTTAAAAGTAATTTATTTGGATTTTCCACATCCTTTCATGAATTGCAAATATATTAACAGAAAAGAATTTTTTCCCCCTAGGACTGTACAATTTTTGAAATAAAAAAAAAAATCAAGAAAAAAAAATCAAGGACAAATTACATTGTTTCAATGCAAATAGTAACACCACACCCACTCTTTGCATTCCTCCACAGTTTTGTTGTAAGAAAGTGACAATTCATTAATTCTCTTCAGTGAACACTTGCTCACCTGCCTGCCAGTGCCTCCATGCTCAGCCTCTTCCTCTCTGTCCCTCCTCAAAGAGCCAAATTTTAGTCCTTCAATACTAATTTTGTGTTTCTCCTTAGAATGTAAAATAGCAGCAAAGGCTAAATGTGACCCTGGATTCTTGGGAAAAAAGAAAATACCTTTAAGGTAGGATGAACATACAAAGCCAGGAATGTTTTTACATATTAAATCTTCCAAATAGTACAAAACATCCTTTGAACATCCCAGCTCAATTAAGAGCTTTTTCCAAGGGGTTGACAGTTTTACTGCAGTTTTCAGGGAAGAAATAAAAAGGAAAAAGGCCCCACAATTCCTGGATCTCTGGTCCCCACATGAACATTTGTTATGGAAAAGCAAATAGCACCTGCTTCCTCCTGCTTTTTGTTTGGAGAATATGCTGGGAACCGAAAGGAAGCCAATTAACAGGGTAATTAGCGGCATTCCGCAAGTGCTGCCCGCAGAGCTCGGCAGGAGGTGCTGCTCGGACTCCTCTGGTGAGGGATGTGCGGGGCAGCTGCCGCAGCTGGAGCTGGAAAACCACAGCAGGAGAGGCCCAGGAGCTGCGGGAGCGGGGCTGGGAGCGCTGCCCCAGGGAAGGGGCAAGGCCAGCCCCGGATCCGGGTGAGATCCCGGGGGAGATCCCCGCTCCAGCCTAGACCGAGATCCAGCAGCAATAATCCAGCAGCCTTCCAGACCCAGCTGATCAAAGTGCAGGGCACATTTCACCTCTTTTAATGCCTCAGATTTTAGAGGGGTTTTTTTCACCCTAGGAGGTGAAATTGAAGCCTATTCTTCACTGCCCATCCTCCTACTTCAAAAAAACCCACCGAACCACAGAATTCTATTTTTCCTCTGAATTTGGGGATGATTTTTCAAAGGATAAAGGTGTCCATGTGGCTCTTGCCCAGAGAGAAGCTGGGACAGAAGAGGTGCCAAGTGGACAAGGACAGAATTCAAAAGAAATTGAAGTGTAAAGGAAACTAAGAGGCACCTAAAAACCAGTAGATTTAAATAAAGAAAAAAACCATTAAGACTGATCACAACAAATACGGTGCTGTGAAATTTGTATCATTCCCAATTTATTAGGCATAAATTGCTCTTTAAAACTGCTTGTATCATACACTTTCTTTATCATCACTGCACAAAGGGCACCAATTGCTGCTGCAGAATGCTACAGGGAGCAGTTTGGACTCACTGATGTGGCACAGCTTTCTCCTCTCAGAAACAGACCCTGGAGGAAAGGAAAGTGTTCCTAGAATGGGAAACTGAAAGAACAGCTTTAAAAAATAAGGAAAAAGACAAATAATTGCACATTTTTGCATCTTGCTTGGACCACACTTTACAAAATAGTTTTCAAAGTGATAGCAGACCTAAGGAGATACGGATCTGAGACAATTATTTGATGCATTTGACCAAGGCTCTGATTGCATTAAGGCTTCCAGTCTTCCCACTCTCACAGGATTAAGGGTTTGATGTTTCACATTACACTGGTATCTACATTTCTCTCTTGATTTTTCCCTTTATTAATTTTTATTCTTCAAAGGGGAAGAACAAGTCAAGGGGTGCATGAAAAATGAAGCAAGGTGGTGCTGACAGAAATACAAAGTAAACACTGACCTTTCCAAAACCGGGTGAATAAATTAACTCATGGTTAGAACACGAAAGCATTTGATGAAAGCTCTGATCCTGCAATGTGAGTCTCCTGCAGTTGCACTCTGGGCAGGGACAGGGCTGTTTCACGTGGCCTGACAGGTCCAGTCCTGGTTGCTCACTGGAGACACTGCAGCTTTAAGGTCATTGACACTCCCTGGCATTTAAGTTACACTACAATATGCAAAAGTCTTGAACAGCCTGTTTGTCAACACTGTCCTTGGAGAACTTGGAAATGAGGTTCAGCACTCTGCTTACCAAGAAAGACCCAAACTAAGACACGTTTCTGGAAAAAGAACAAGACACCTTGTCATCAGTACTATCCCCACATCTACTGGCTTCCATACAGCAAACCACAAGTCTGTCTTCCATGATATTTTTTTCCAGCAAGGGGGAGTTGAAAGCCAGCATTTTCTCCTCAGTCACTGCCATAAGTGTGTAAGAGCCAACTAGTCAGACTCAGCAGCAGCTGGATATTGCACTGCCATGAACTCTGCTAAGCTCAGGTCTGAGGTGCACTCGTGGTGTCAGTGGAGAACAACGACAGTGCTGGCTCAGAGATGTAGAACCCAGGATGCCAAGGAAGGGGAGAACACGACAGTACCAGTCACACACACTCAAGCTCAGACACTGGCTCTTGGAGGTTAAAATTCATCACTTTCCACGGCGTGGAGCTGCGTGTCATCCGCATCCGTCATGCTGCTCTCCTGGGACTCGTCTGTGCCCACTGTGGGGGAAAGAGACTCGGGGTCAGGGGCTGTGCCCCTGCAGAGCTCCCCCTGCCACCCAGCCCAGCCCAGGCAGGGCAGCCAAAGCATTCACAAAAAAACTCTGCTTCCCCCCAAATTACCTTTAAATTACTGTAAAACATCCCGTGTACCCCGAGAGGGTCATTCACGTGAGCAACTCTTCCACACTTTCTCTGCACAGCCAGGGAAGCTCAACTGTGACACAGCCCAACACTTGTTTTGTTTATGCTTATTGGACAGACCAAGCTGTTGGGTTTTTCCTTTTTAAATTTTTTTTCTTGTTTGGTTGGTCTTTGGGGCTTTTTCCTGTACTGCTCAGCAGTTCCAGTCTCTGTCTCCATCTCCTGGTCAGAACAGGCTCAGCCCAAGGAGCTGGGGCTCAAAATCACCCCAATTACAACAGCAGGGAGAGAAAAACTGGATACTTCCAGAAGTGCAGTGCAGGGTAAAGTTCCCATACTAAAAAGCACACAGGACCAATAAAAACCAATGTGATATACAGTTGTCACCTTTCCATATTTTTCAGGTGAGAATATGGAACACAGGACACAGCCATTTGTCTATTAGTAAGAATCCAAATCCTGCTATAGTTCCTTCTTTGTGGGAAGAGAATTAAATTGCTTATTAGCATTTATTTTCTATTTCAATTTCAGCCTGCAGCTAGGTCAATATTTATGGCTGTCCATGCTTTACGGAATTTAAGTTCATAATCAAAAGCCAAAAGAAAAACCTGGGCTGTTCCTTTCTGTGAATTACTCCCCACAGTGTTTTATTTTCTCTTGATCCAAATCAAACTGCTTCCATGACCTTCATCAAAAGCCACCTTTTATATTCAGCACACCAAGTATTTTGATGCAACATCCAGTTTAACTTATGAAAAAGCACCTACAGACAACTTCAGTTGCCATTAATTTGCTCTGAAATTATTTGATGCTTTATGATGGAATACTTGCAGCCCTGGGGATGTCTTGCTCTCCTGGGATACTCTTAAAGCCACTCACGATTTGTGTGAATTTAGAGTTACCACATCTAAAGGACTCTCACAACCCTTCATGCCACGCTTTCTGCGGGAGAAGGAACGGATGCTGAGTGAAGAGCCTCCTTGCAGCTCTGGGCAGGAAGGCCTCCCTCAGCAAGCTGCCCTCTCCCCAGGGCGAGGGCAGAGCCCAGACCTGACTCGTAGGGGTAGCCCTCGCCGATCTGCTCCTCGCGGGTGATGGGCTCCTCGTCGTCGGGCAGGTACCGCTTGTCGATGGCCTCCTTGATCTGGTTGTTGGCTCCTTTGGGATCCAGGTCCATTGCCCAGGAGAAATTCATTAGGGCCAGATGTGTCTGACCCAGCTTTTTATAAACCTGGAGATAAAACAAGAAAATCAGAAAAGGCTACATTTACATGAAGCCGCTCCTTGAAGGTTTGGGCAATGAATGCTCCACAGTTCAGTGATGTTTTATGGAAAGCAGCAGAGGACAGATATGAAAAACTTATTACGTGAGCCCCAAGGGAAATAACAAGTATGTGTATAAAGAGCAAATGTTTCTATTTAAAAATAAAAAGAAATAAACGAGCAGCTAAGAGATTCTTTATCATTAAGGGCAGATGAGGAAGTTCTTTATCTGTGTTGAGCATTTAAACAGTGAAAATATTTCAGTTTGTCTAGACATGGCCACTCCTGTCAGTTTGGAGGTCCAGCTACTCCCAGACAAACACAGTTCAGCACAAATCCTTTTACCTCTCTCCAGTTTAAACAAAATAAAGAAATCTTGCTGATAGAGAGTTCTCCAGCTCTGTGTTAGAGGGAAGTTTGTCTTGGTGCTTCCCAGTGACCAGACACTCCCCAGCAGAAAGTTGCAGGAGTTATTTAAAGCTTATCAGCAGAGGTGGTGGTGGGAAGGAGGATTTCTGTCACTAGATCACTCCTCTGGCATTTCACACAAGAAAGGTTGCAATGTAGCTGCTTTTTACTCAGTATTTCTGACACAATGTATGAGAATGATTCAGTATTTTAATAGTTACATGTGCAAATAAGCAGCTCTGCTCACTGAGGGATGGACTATCATCTCCAGCTCTCTTCAACTGTCCTTTGCATTTAAAAGCTGGCACAAAATACAGCTGTGAGCACTAAGCCTTACTTAAAGCTTTGGGAATTTCTACAATACTGCTCCAAGTGGAAGCATCTTAGTGAGAGGCATCAAATTTTGTCATTAAGCAGCAAAGGAAACCAAAGAACTTAACAATCACAGTGAAGTTTTACCTACCTTTCCTATTAAAAAGTAAACAAGAGACTCTTTGGGAACAATCTGTTTCAGTTCTTCAAGTTCTTGTAAAGCCGACTGAAAGGTTGGAAAGAGTGTTTACATTAGGCATTTGAAACCAAACACTTTTAGTGAAACTTCTACTTTACTTTTAAACTAGTTCTTGATGCTTGAGCTGTTTACTCTGCTGTGACAACACACCTGGCATCATTAAGAAATTCAACTGAAAAATATTTAGTCTGCAGTTAGAAATAAAAAGTTTTAAGTAAAGTTTTCGCTTTCATTGTACACACACGTTTCTGAGGCAAGTTTCAAAACAGACTTGGCTTGTCTTCTGGAGCCAAAAAATACTGGGCAGAGGAAAAGCTGCTGGATAAACACTGTGGGAAGATCTTCTCTTATTCTAAACAGGGTTCAGTTCAGCAGGGGATCAGCCCAAAACTGCTTCACTTCTGACTTTTCACTCCACAACACAACCTTGGAAACAGCTGGTTCTTATTGCTGTAATTGGATATGGGGCAGTTGGCCGAGTTTTTTTTAGCAATTTCGTATAAATTCATGAGAGTGGGTCAGACTAAAATAATAATTTAAAAAGCAACACCTGACGGCCCCAGATTTTATTCCAATCAAAACATTTAATGCCACCCTGGTGAGGGTGGCACTTGCCAAAGCAAATGCTTCCCATGTCCCAGGCTCTTCCTGCAAGCCCTGGCGCTCCCCAGGGTGACCTGTGAGCATTCAGCTCCCAAGGCACCCCATTCCCAGCTACAGGAATTTCAAGGCTGCCACGAGCACCAAGACTGACCTTGTACTTCTCGTTTGCAAATAACACCGAGGCTCTGTGGAATTTGCATAGTGGGTTCTTGGGGTCGATGTTGATCGCTTTGTTCAAGGTGTCCAAAGCCTTCTCAGATTTTTTCAGTGCATGTTGGACCTGGCACACAAAGAGAGAACAATTCCAAAAAGGGAAAAATAACAGCTCATCTGCCGGGCAAGGACAAACCCTTCTGACCATGTTTACTTATGATCTGCTCCTTTAGAAAAGTATTTGCCCAGTTCTAGACCAAGTCTGATCAACTTTCCTCAAAGGAAGAAAAATCCTCCTCACCTGCACCCCAGCCCCTTCTCCCCGCCCAGGTGAAGTGCCCTGTACTTACTACTCCAATGTGACACAGCAGGACCGAGCTCTGAGGGTTGATATCAAGTGCTTTCTGGAAATGCATTTCTGCCAGACTGAACTTCTCCTGTTTGTAATAAATCATTCCCAGCCCGTACCTGCAGCAGAGAAACAATGCTGGTAAGCAGCACTGGATTTTAACCAAATTAGTTTCTGTCAGTGAACATGACATGGCAGGAATGGTTTGTAGCTTTGCCAACCCCATCTAGGGTGGGAAAGGGATTTCCTGGGGGAAAAAGCTGTCTAAAATTCTTTCTTTCTGTCTAAAGTTCTTTCTTTTAGATATCCATAGGGTGGCTGCAGAACTGATGTGTGGTACACAGCAAGACTGGCTAAGGAACTGCTAAATAAAAGGACACAAAAGTTATCAACACCACCACACTCACAGATCTTTTACTGCTCTATATATTAAAAAACTGTAAGAAACTAAGTGTATCCTAAAGTATGAAGAGGCTGAGACATCATCTCTCCAACTGCAAGTGAGGGGACACATAATGCACAAAGAATGCTGCCCAACAGGACAAAATAAATAAAGCTTAAACAATCTGTGAAAACAAAACAAAACAAAAAGGCAATTTTTTCCCTTCCTTGTGAAAGTAGTCCCCTACTTCTGCAGGAATGGCTGTGCTCTCTTCCAGGAGGGAAGAGTGGTAGGTGGATGGTGGCTGTCCCATCCCTGGCAGAGTCCCTGGCCAGGCTGGATGGGGCCTGGAGCAGCCTGGGGTGCTGGAAGGTGTCCCTGCCATGGCAGGGGTGGGACTGGACGGGCTGCAAGGTCCCTTCCAACCCAAACCAGGCAGACTCCACGGAACTACAGCAGCAGCAGCCAGGAGAAGCTCCTCCAGAAGGAATTCTGCAGCCCAGGGGATAGAGCCAGACCTACCAGGCATTGTAGTGCCGGGGGTTGACTCTGATGGCGTTCCTGAAACAGGCCAACGCCTTGTCCAGCTCTTCTGTCAACACAAACTCGTGGCCCAGCAGGGTGTAGGCATAGGCGTAGTTTGGATCCACCTGGATGGCCCTCTGGAAGAACTTGATGGCAATGTCGTGCTCCCTCTGCAAGCTGAAGCAGTTCCCTGCAGCACACCAGGCCTGGAACAACAGCAGGGCAGGAGCAGAACCCTTTTTACTACTCTGAGTGACTAAGTTTGAGCTGAACACACTTATCTATACTGTTTTAAATTATTAGAAATAACTTACTCCTAGATTAAAAAGTAAAAATAGGAATAAATCAACAGTTAGTTCAGGCTCATTCTTGTGAGGCAAGCAGGGCTAAACACCTTCTAAAATAAATAAATGAATAAATAAACAAGCTGAATTACAGAAATGGAGAATCCACAGGGACCCAACAAGGCTGTGCCAATTAGATCCTTTGATGACTAATGACTAAAGCTGTTGAAGCTGTTGAAAAGGGCACAAATAAAACACCTTTGATATTTAAGAATAACAACAGGGGAGACGGTACTTTATTTCTTCAGCTCCCTCCAATTGACAAACCTGGAAATCTGCAGAGGAAGAATTTTAGCAACAACCTCCTCTTTCCCTGTCAATACCACAGCCCAGGGTCCCTCACTTCCCCAAATTTTTAGCATCACTGCCAAAGCACATAACTATTTTCCACTCCTTGGATTAGAATCTGCATTTCCCTCTATCCTGACTAATCTTACTACAACCACCAGCTCTTCATTGAGTTTGTCTTCCACTCTTAGACAAACTAACAGGACAACATGAATTGGATTTCCTTCTCCACCAAGAAGATTTCCAATGTCCTCAACAGTTTCCTTAATTCTTAAGAACACATTTATCAACTCACCTATTTTATTTTTACTGTGGCACTCATTGAAAGATTTCCGGGTTTTGGCACATCATGACTACATTACCACACACCCTGCAGTTTACTGGACTTTGGTATAAAAATATGCAAGATCATGTCTGCAAATAAATTCTAGAACAAATATTTTAAGTGCCCGTGAATTAGCTATAGCAATTAAAAGGTACAGGAAAAAGATATTCCTTATCTCTGAACACTGGCAGCAGCAAGAGTGACTGACTAACCCATGATCTTCCTGGCTGCATGGTGCCAAGCCAATTTTAAATAACCATTAACAGATAAAAGGTTTCAACCTGTTCCACATAAGCTGATATTCAAATTTAAAGGAGCCATTTCAGGCATCAGCAGTTCAACAGACAACCCTCTTAGCTCCCCCTCCAGTTTTGCCATGTTCATGTGTATTCCCACTGGAGAGTACACTGGATTAGAGCTCAAAGTTCTGTTCTAAATCACTGATTTCACTACTACAATTCCCCTCTTCTCATTCAAGCCCACAGCATTTTATACCTCTGGTGAGTTTTTATCCATGTCTGTCAAATCCTTAGAAAGGACTGAAAGGGCAACATCTTTCTGCAGATGCCAGAGTGTGGTTGAATAGATTTCCATGCCTTCTACTCTGTAGTTTTCAATCCTCCTCACTTCTGAAAATATTCGCTCAGCCTGAGAACAGAAATGAAACTTAAAATAAAATTCCACCCACCAAGGCAGAGCACAGAGGTCAAGGTCCAAGGCCTCACGTCCAGCCCGAGCATCCTCTTTGCTTTTTCATGTTCCACACAGAGCTGCAAGCCCTGAACTTTCCTTTCAAGGGAAGGAAGTGACTGTATCCCAGGATACTTATGCCAGCAGGAATGCAGCCAGCTCTCCCTCCTGCTGACTCAGCTGCATTCCTGTTTCTAGCCGTGCTCAAGTGAGGCAAAAACATCATCCACGAAATCAGAAAGAGTGCAACAAACTTTTATGGGCCAGTTATGATTGTTAGCCATCCCAATAAAGAGTGACAGGATATGGGGTGATGGTTTTACACTGCCAGAGGGCAGGGCTGGATGGGAGATTGGGCAGGAATTGTTCCCTGGCAGGGCGGGCAGCCCTGGCACAGGTGCCCAGAGCAGCTGTGGTGCCCCTGGATCCCTGGCAGTGCCCAAGGCCAGGCTGGAGAGGGCTTGGGGTGACCTGGGACAGTGGAAGGTGTCCCTGCCACGGCAGGGTGGGAATGGATGAGCTTTGAAGTCTCTTTCAATCCAAACCACACTGGAATTCTGTGATTAAAACCTGTAGCCTCACCTTTCTAAATAATCTGTGAAAGCACCCAGCACGTTCCATCTGGAAACAGACTGTGCACAGCTCAAAACCTTCCTCTCCTATGTCTCCTGCACACATTCTGCCAAGGAGTGCTTTAAAAACTTAGCAAACTGGCACATCAGCTGTCAGGACAACAGTGCCAAGGAGAGATAACGGTGGGATACCCTGAACTGCTCACTTCTGATTCTGGAGCAGTTTGGCATCACCTCAGCTGTGCCAATGCTTCATTTGTGAGGCTGGAAGGGAAACTGGGTCACTGATGTGATTGGAATTAACTAGAATGGAGAGAAGTTTTTTGGTTAGAGCTCAAATTTTTGAGTGATCTATTCTAAAACAGTGCAGTGCAAACAATTCCATCAGCACAGCACAAGATAGAGACAGGACACACAAGGAGGAGACCCCAACACTTGGATACAAGAGGAAATAACATTAAGAAAAAATTTTAGGAAAGCTCAGTGAGAAGCTTTAATGAAGCAGATTCAAGACCTAAATCCATTCCAGGTGTAACTTTTGTATTTATCCATTTACCACAACTGCAAAGTTCTCATGTATTTTACAGATCATCTGCAGGCTTTGTGTAAAACTGCCAAAGCAAAGTGAGAAGAGGAAGGCCCAGCCCCTGTTCCTACCTGCATGTATTCTGCCAGCTCAAAGTAAGCTCTCCCAATTTGGCACAGCACCCAGCCTGTGTTGTAGTGGTGGGATGGCAAATGGCTCAAAATATTGATGGCTTCTTTGCAGTTGTATGAGCACAAGGCTAAATAACCTTTCCCCATGTCCCGGAGAAGGCTCATCAAACCTTCTAGGAGAAAAACACAATAAATAAAAGTGGGGAAAAACCCCAAAAAACAGCTGAGACTTATTTACTTGGAAGTGCTAATCCCAAAAGCTCTCACTTGTGCACTGCCCCTGAATCTGCCTATGAAAACCCTTCAGGAGTTTCCAAACAAGGTTGATATACTCTTAACATAATACACTTAATTAACATGAGCACATGATATTCTGAATATCAGCCTCTGTAAGGGAAGCCAGAAAATAATGAGTCCTTAAACTCTGGGGCTCAGGGTGAGTGGAGTTCTGCATTTCCAGCAGCTATTCAAACATTTCTTTAGGTCTGAGCAGTTTCCACAAGCCTGGTAGCCATGGATACATCCTCTTGCTGCCTGGAAACATCACTGAGCCAAAAGAGGGGAATTCAGCATTCTGCTTAAGATTTTCTGACAATCTGAATAAAGACTTGTTTTTAAACAAATGGGAAACATCAAGGGAGAACAGACCACATAAAGCCCGTGTTAAGAGATTACTGATTACGAGTAACTCCTTTGAATCAGTTTCCAAGGATAATACTGTCATAAATGATTTTGAAGTTATACTTTATAACAATGTAACACAAACATAATATTACTTATTCTATTATCATAATTTAGACATTGCATAACAATTTATAATACTTTATATACTTTGAAAATACTTTAATCATTAATAAGGACTAGAGCTTGCAAGATGTATCTGCTGACAATTACCACTCTCAATCTTTCTTCACATGTTTTTAAGTTAACAAGATGTTGAATTAAATCAGTTTTTATCACTGTACAAAGGTGAGAGCTGCATGCTAAATGAAATGGGAAAGAAGCAAATACTGAAGCAACATTAAAACTCATATCAGGTTTTATTCTACTAGAGTCCAACAGTGCTCAAACAGACCTGCTGCTGCCTTCTGTAGCGTGAAAGCTTGGATTTGAGGTGCAACAGTGGAAATTTTCCCTTCTGAAATGATGGAAGAGTCCAGTTTGGTAATTTCCAAACTGTCATTTAAGTTTGGTTGAGTTATTCCTCCCTTATTTGTTTTACTTTTTGTTTTTCTGTTCGGAATCTTAGGTGGAAACTTCATTTTTAATTTTTTGCTATTTTCCTGCAAATAAGAAAAGTAAGAGTTACATATAAAGGAGTCTTTTAAATCCAGAAATCTAAACTTGAGAGTGAATTGTGTAAAATTATGTGTAACAACCATGCCCAGCCATGCCCTGCTCACTGCAGAATCTGTTCTTAAACTGCTACAAGTGCTATGAATATGTGGAAATTAACAGCTGGCCCAGGATGGATGAGGAAGGCAGGGGTTTGCAGCACTGGGAGGTTTGGTACCTTGGTTGTGGAGCTGTCACTGGTGAACAGGCGAGAGCTTCGTCGAGGCAGCGCGTTGGGTGGAGCAGCAATGGTTGGGCTCAATACCTGAGGTGTTGTACTGAAAAGAAAAATTTAACAATTGCACACTGGAAGGTAAGCTCCTCTGCTCCACTTTGAAAAGTAACAGCTTTCAGCTTTGCTTTAGACAAAGATGCTCCAGGACTAGGACTGCTTTACCTTGTCTGTGGACCAGAGCTCTGTGTTTGTGCAACAAGAACTGGAGTGACTTCCCGGCTATTCCCACTCTGGGAGAAGACGGATTTTGTTCCAGCCTGGCTGATCCTGCTGACAGTCTGCACAACACACAGTTTCTACAGGTTTGTTATTATGTCACTCAGGAGTCTCCATCTCTGCTGCACCAAACCCAACCCACTCCACCCACCAAACACTGGAGAAACAGAATTGTTTTAATAAAGGAGAGGCTTCCCCATGCCCAGGGGAAACCATCAAAAGTGCTTCTCCTTCTGCCTGTTAATAACACCAAGTCTACAAAGTTTATGCATATTATTTGAAGATGTAGAAACTCCATCTAATGGCAAGAAAATACATGTTAAAGTGCTTGTGCAAGAACAAAAGGGAATTAAAATACATCATATTTAAAGGCTTTTTCCTGCAGGAAAGTTGTAAAAAAAAAAAAAAACAAAACGAAAAATAGAAAGAAAAAGGTTTTTTAATTTTCATATTACAATCCCATTCAAAAGCCATTCACAAACTGCACAACACCTCAGCCTATTTCCAGAACAGATCCTCCTCTTCATATTTTATTTTAAAAGCTTAAAAAAATCATCTTTCTGCCCACTCCAGGGACACCAACATCCAGTTCAGTGATGGCTGTTTGGAACAGACCCCAGGAAGGGACAAGTGGATCAACACCAGCACAAGCAATGTCAGTCTGTGCATTAGCCAAGCCCTAAAGCTCTGTCCTTCTGCTCCTTTCCCAGATTCCCAGAGGATGGTTTAGGTGGCCAGCAAGGAAACTTGCCCACTCAGACAGGAAGCCTTTGGATTCATCCTAACGCTTTGTTCACTTATGTAAGTGTTTCCTAGGAAACTGCCTCTGCTCAGCCACAGCTCCACCAAACCTTGTCTGACACAGAACTGGAAGAGCAAAGCGGAACTGGCACAGTCACTGTTTGCACTGGACAAAGCATGAACCAGAATTTAAGTTGTTTATTAAAATGTATTTAATATTTGTGTTTGGAAGTGGCACAGCTCCAGCTGGGCAGGGCCTAAGTGTGGCCTAGTGAAACTGACACCTCAGTGCTGCTGTGTCACACTCAAAGCAACAAAACAGCAACAAATCCGACTTGATTTCCCAAAGCTCTTCAGCTCTCACAGGAGCTGCACCTTACTAACTTTATTTCCATTTTCAGTCTCGTGGAAATTTACCTTCCTGTATGTGCACAGTCCACCACAAGCCACTGCTTGCAAATGGTCCTGAGCAAGCACAGCGTGGGAACTGGACCAGCCAAACAAAGCACATTCCTAACTGACCATTTTAGCACAGGTCCCAGATCTCCCTTTCAGAACGGCACAGCATCAAGATTTGTCCAGAGCAAACGTGGCAACTCAAGTTCTATTTTTCGAGACTTAACATTATTTCAAAATAGTGCCCCCTATAAAACACCAACACCCCTCATGCAACTTGTAGAGTGACTAAAAATACAGGGAAAAATCCTCAGGTTTTTGTTTTTAGAAAGGAACAAATAGTTCTTCAACTGTCACCAACATTCCACCTCTCATTTATCACTATGGCAACTACAGCAGTTTCTTCCTGAGTAAAGCAGACATTTTTCAGTTTCCCCTACCCAAGACTTTGCTGAGTGAAACAGCACCATTCTCTCAGTCCTTCATAGACCAGCAGCAGGATTTTTATTACTCTGGTCTGTAAACTACAACTCAAGAAGTACTTGCGAGAGACCAGTAGCTTCAGCTCTCTTGAGGCTTCAGAAAATACATTAAATAAATAAAACAAACAATGCCAAGACTTCACACTCCACCCTGCAAACTCAAAGTTTGAATCTGCTGTTGTTGGGAAGCTTCAGTGTTTGTAGAACCCTCTGTGATGGGAGGTGGACAGAACACAAGAGATCTTCCCTAGGTTAGTCCAGCAACTACAGCCTGGGCACCTGCGGGGAAAACTTAGCTCACATGTTTTTTCCTCTGTATTATGGAGTCTTCTTTAAAGTGCACTGCAATAGCAGCTGTCAGAAGAGCAGCTGAGCTCCAGAATGCAAGGTACCTTCTTTGAAGGTGCTCCGGTGGATGGCACGTCGATGACAGAGGAGGAGTTGGTGTAGTTCTGTAAATAGGATCCATCTCCAGGGCTCGGGGTTTCCAGTGGCAAAATTCCAAAGCTGAGAAGAAACCAGAGAGAAAGGGTCAGGGTGTGAATGTTAGACCTGGAGAGCTGGTCTGATGCAGGGGTTAAAACACACACCCAGCTCATGAATATCCTGAGCTGGCAGGGACCCACAGGATCATCAGGAGTTGGACTTCAAGGAAAGTTCTTTACAGTAGCCTTTCATAATAAAGTTTATTCCAGAGCAGTAGCATATTCCTTCAGAGATTTTTCAAGTGAGAACATGGCAATAAGCAATATCTTGAATCAACAATTCCTCTCCAAATAAGAGATCAACACTAAGAGCAAGAGCAGCTCCTGAAGTTGTTTGGGTCTCCCTTGTACAGCACTGTTCACGAATTCTACCAGCACATGTGTCTGCGTGTGGGTGCAGCTCCAAACCCCAAACAGCAGCAGCAGCTCAGCCCTGGGCAGAGCCTGGCCATCCCAAGCACTTACCTTGGAGTTAGAGGGCTCAAAGCTGCAGGTCCCCCCAGTAAACTCCGTCCAGTTTTTGGTTTATTTTGAGCCTGTTTGGACAATATGGTAGTTCCTGACCCCAGGGGGACAGAATCCGAGGAAATCACAGCAGAGTCAATGTAAGACATGGAAGAATCCGAATTCAAGGAGGAATACTTTGAATTGGAGGATTCTAGGTTGATTCTGTTCAACTCCTGAAGAATAAAAGGCAGCTCTTATGTACTCAGGGTATAGCTTAATTAACGTTTTTCAGTTAAGCTGGTAAAGCAAACTGATTTTAGCAAAAGATTTTACAATTACTTGAGCAAAACTCACAATTGTGTCCTGGGGTGTCTCCATGAGGACGCTCTCGGGCTGTCTGTGGGATATGTTGTGATTAGACACCACTGTTGTGCAAGTGTTGGGCAGACAGCTGCTGAAGTTCTGTAAGGATGTTAATTTAAATGTTTGGTCAGGGTCTGGCTTTTCACCTGTAAGAGTGGAAAGAGATTTAATAGTTATTCCTGGATCTGTACATTGAATATTCAGTCTGAATCAAGGACAGGGGACAAAGGATTTTAGAAGTGTTTTAAAACATTTCATAGAATCACAGAACATTTGGGTTGGGTTGGAAGGGACCTTAAAGAACATGACATTCCAACCCTCTGCAATAAGCAGGGACAGCCTTCACTAGACCAGGTCACTCTGAGCCCTTTGTGCTAAAGCAGAAGGATTCTTCCATTTTTCTGCTACTAACCCCCAGACAATCAATATTTCTAATAATTTTCATATATTGTTTTTTCAAGCTATTCTTAGAAACAGGTTCTAAGTGTCTACTAAATGTAGGCTGGAAAGCACATTTGGATTGTTAGATCCAAAAATGTATAAATAATGAAGATGGAAAACAAGAAGTTTTAAATAATGGTGAAGTATTTTAAATTAATTGTTGCTCACAAAAATCTCTCCCTGGAATTACATGAGTAAAACAGTTCTGCAGACTCACCTATTTCACATAGTGATTCAAAAGGGGACCAGAGGAAAGGATTTAAACTAAGGCTCTTTTGGTAACATTCTGATCCTTTGGCAAGCCGGTCTGTCTTGCTGCAAAAAGAATGAAACAGTTTCACAGGGAAACTTCAGAACAGCATTTCTGTTAAGAGAGGTTTCCAGAAGAGGAGTTGAAAAACAAAAACATGTTGAAAGGCATAGAAACATTCCCCATCTTTCAAGCCCAAGAAATACTGAGTTCTTTTGAAGTTACTTGACATATTTAGACACAGTTGTCAAAAAAAGTTACATAAGCACTAGAATAGCTTGAGAATTTTCATTTTTAGGAAGAGGCAGCTCTTTGCAACAGCTTGTTTCTTTTTTGCCAACAGTAACCTGATTGCCAGCCTTCCAGCCATCTTAAGTATCTATGGATAATATCTTTGCAAAGCAATTAGCAGCTAAATTGAACACTTAAGTATTTGGCTACAAAGAAATTATTTTGAAAATAATTGAGAATAGATATAGTAGAGAAGAATCCAAGAGTTCAACTGCTCCAACAAGTCATTGCCATTTACTGAAACCCTTCTTGCATCTTAGCAAAATCAAAACACAATTGTCAAGTTATTCTGCCTGGTACCCTCAGAACTTTGATTTGAGGGTTAGAGCCACACGTGTATAACACAGATAGTAAAAATCTAAATAGTAACACTGAGAAACAAGCTGAGAGTTTTTCTTAGGGAAGAATACAGAGCAAATATAAAGGTATCTAAAAATCTCAGACCTTTGGATTGCATTCTTATCCACCCAGAAAAGAGGAATTTGTGTTTTCAGTCTTTGGGTGAAAATTAAAATTAACCATTCCCAAATCAGACTAATTCCACAACTATCCACCCGAATTTATTGTGCTCCAAAATGGTGTAACCCAGAGAGAGGTGTCTCCTGTAATGACTAAGGAGATGTTTGACTAAACCTGGGCTTGGTCAAGTAAAAACCTTCCACCTTTATTGGGCAAAACGAAAAAGCAACTTTACCAGTAGACATGTCCCAGTAAGGAGAGTGTAAAGCATGCAGAGTCACCAAACTCCATAACAATGTCATCATGGCTTTTCTGTTTATTCAACACTCCACCAGACAAGATCTGCTCTCCTTCTGCAAGCCTTTTTAAAAAACAAGAGGTTTAAAGGGGTTACAAGGCTCACAGCACTGGCAGTCCAGTGTTTTCACCCTGCTGCAAACAAAAACAGAAATCCACTGTCAGTGTTCACAGGTTTTAAACCACAAACCAGCTCCTGCAAATGAACATTAAGTAACCCATGGATTCCTCTACAACAGGGAGGTACAGGACTCTGCAGTCAAACAGCTCTACTGGGAGGGAAGAAAAACAGAACAAACCCAAAAGCAGAGGCACAAAATTCAGCATGCCTTTTCCAAAAGTGATCAATCCTAGCATGAAGGACAAGAGAATCTTCAAGACACCTGATCTTTGAAAGTGCTTCATCTAAGCAAAAACGGTGCTTAATTTGGCTTTGTTCCCCAAAGAAATACAATCTGTAAGGCCCTTCATGCACTGAGATAAGAGCTAATATTGGGATAGGGCAGAGATCATGGATTTTCATGCCCTTCTTTCTGGCAAGAAGGGCTCAAAAGGAGAACAAAGGCTCAATTTGTATCTCCTCCACCTGCAGGAAGAGCAGCACTCACACGGAATGGGCCACTGAGTATCAGGCTTCAGAGTTACTTTGTATAACTGCTGGGGCAGGAGGCATTTTTCAGGCATCTGAGCCCAAACACCTGAACAAACAAATAATCTTTTCTTGCCACCACTTGAAATTTTACTTGTAGGTGTATGCTTCTATCAGCACAGACCATCCCCACAGGAAAATAAGGCAGAGCTGTATAAATGAGCTCATAAGAGGTCTGTTTTCTCTCTGCACAGCTTGGCAATTCCTGTCTAAGCCACTCAACAACTTTTAGAAGTTTTTGCAACATGGGTTAATGTTCATTAGATTCATATCTGAAAGCAAAATAAATTGAACTCATAATCTTTTGTGCTGAAGGACTAATGAATTTCCAGTTTACACAAGTCGACATCTTCCAAAGAGAAATCCAAGCAAAAATGCCCAAAAATCCATTTGTAACCCTGGACAGAACACAAAGGATTTACTTACTTGCTGAGGTCCACACAACATTTTGCAAGCAGGTATTTACACTGTGGGGTGGTACAGCTGTGTCCCTTTAGGAGCCTGTAAGCTTTGTAGGCCTTTCCTGAGCGGTAGTAACACGTTGCCAGTAAAAACAGTGCTTCTTCTGAGTGTACTGGAAAACACAATCATCAGTTAGATGTTAATCATTTTAGCACAAAAAACTTCGGGGCAGGGAGTAAAAGCCAGCTATGGGCAAGATGGAAGAACCTGGGTATTGGTATTAGAAATTCATTCCT
Source organism: Chloebia gouldiae (assembly GCA_003676055.1). Taxonomy (NCBI): domain Eukaryota; kingdom Metazoa; phylum Chordata; class Aves; order Passeriformes; family Passeridae; genus Chloebia; species Chloebia gouldiae. The sequence goes on from QUSF01000145.1 coordinate 144,882, forward strand.
GAATGAAGTCTTCTTTATCTGTTGGTGATTACCGAACTTCCTACACCACTTCCTTGGGTAGTCAGATGAACTCAACATCTCCAGCTTTAAAGGAACTTTGATCCTTCTGGCTATCTGAATAAGTGATGAGCCAGTTTGTAGTCAGAACAGCAGCAAGCCAAGCAAAGCAGCCAGGCCAGAGCTACTCTAACAATTTGCTGGCCACACCAAGACTGACTGGGCTCAGAGTGTCACCCCACCTGCCACCAACACTCTACACTACTTTAAGGAGTGCATAAACACTGGAACACTGGATGGCTGTTACAAAGTACAACAACTTTCAGAAGGAAGATCTATTCCAGCCCAAGTAGCCAGTTTTAATCCCAATTTCAAGTGGTCTTTTTCCATTTGCAATTTTACTTCTGTTCTTGTTCTAAAGCACTCAATGCTTTACCTTCACATGACTCAGCAGAGATGATTTTCTGGTTTTAATGACTATAAAAGTCAGTCAGTTACCAGTCTTCACCAACATAGAGTTCTGTCCTTTCTGCTGCCTACTCTCATTATTTCATTGAGAACATGGCTTAACAGCACCGTTCAGATGCTCTGGCTACTTTATGCTGGGAGCTAGCAATAGGGAAAAGTTGTCCTACAACCTGGGACAGTGGAAGGTGTCCCTGCCCATGGCAGGGTGAGACTGCATGGGTTTTGAAGTCCCTTCCAACCCAAACCATTCTGGGATTCTGCAATTCCATAAATCCTTTTCCCAAGCTGAGATCTCACAAGTTGCTAAATTCTGGATGAAGTCGTCTCCATTTAAACAGAGACCAAGAGGGATTCAGGGCAGAAACACTTGCCTATGGCAGAGACTGGAACTATTGAGAATTGATGTCTGTTTCCAAATTTTCTTCCACTACAATGAATTATTTACCACGCCAAGGATGTTCTAGTCAGAGAGCTTGACTTGACATCCAGGTTTGAGACTGAGGTCAGACCCACTTGTGATTGACCATAAAGGACAGAATCAACCCCTGAAGTAATTTTAATCCTTTCTGTAAACTCACAGATTTTGTATATCCATGGTGGCTTAACCCACTCTGCACTTCCCCAAATGTTACACTCAAATCCCCCTCACACAATGATATTTTAAATCAAAAGCTGTGTATGAACACAAGCAACTTCAAACTCCAACCACTTAATAAACCCACATTACCTTTATACTTCTCAGAAGACATTATCCTGGAAATGGAATTCAGTACTAAATAAACAATTTTGATGTTTGTTCGCCCACCCATAGGGAAATCTTTAGAAAAATCAATATAAGCACTGTATAAAAACCTCTTTGGGAATCTGCCCAAATCCTTTGCTTCACTGAAAACTGACTATTTTGTTTTTGTCATCACCCAGACAGTGACAATGGAAACAGAAGACCCAAACAGAAGACATTTTATTAGCCTTATCCTAAAAACACCAGAAGACCTTTTTGAAAACTCAAGCTAAATCAATTTTTATCCACTACTTTAACAGACTCTGAGAGTTCTAGGAAACGACCAAGCCACAGATGTCTCATCAAGGACAGTAATTGCAGGTAGATTTAAAAGAAGTTTTTCTCAGGGTGAAATCACTCCTGCCAACATGGAGCCACTGTATTCAAGTTCTGCAGTGTAACCACTTATTTTAACCAGGAGCCAGATGTTTTGTTAGCAGTTAATTGCTTGCACCAAGTGTCAGCATTCATGCTGCTTTCTCTCAGCACTGCTGGCCACTGAAAAAGGCTGTTTGAAGTATTCTTGCAGAGAATTATTCTGTAAAGATGTGTCACTATCTAGTCAGGTATTTTTCTCCTGGCTGCTGCAAAAAGTGGATTCTCTTTGGTCCTAAACCCTTGGCAATTACCTTCAATCTACCATTTTCCTGCACCTTACAGTGTGCTGTGTTCAGGGGAGCTCTGTCATCCCTAAAATAATATTTTCTTCATAAACACCTGGATTATCAGGATCCATAATATTCCACACAACGTTTCTCATTTCAGCATCAGATCAAACAGCCCAGATTCCATTTGTAACCCTGACACAAGGAAAAAGAAGCCTTTATTCCTCAAAACTTAGGTTTGTGCTTCCATTGTTAAGAACTGCATTGTGGGCATGGCAAAATATTTCATTACAAAACAGAGCATGAAATAGCTTATACAGTTTAATTCAAACTATAAGCTCAGGTTGTTTAGCATGAGAAATTATATGACACTTGTGTTTTAGCTTAAGGATTGGGGCTTTTTTATGTTAGTGGTTAGGGAACAATACCTTTCAAAACAAAGAAGGAAAGCTGACCACCAGTATCAAGGAGAAAGACGTACAGAAGAACAAAAAGCTTATCTGAGGTCACGGAGAAAAGGTTTAAGAAATAAAAGGTGCTAGAAAACACCAAAAAAAGTGTTTGAAGGACCCAGAGAAAGTACAGATTTGTATTACTGATGCCTGCTGACTGTCCAAGACACCCCAGCCCTGACAGCTTTACAATGAAGTAACAATTAGCAGGGATTCAGCAGGAGACACCTGTTCCATATGTTCTGATTCTCACTGTCTCAATTTCACAGTGCTTTTCTCTCACCATCACAAGACTCTCTTTGAGCCAATCAACATATCTGAGCAGCATTATTAACAAAGACAGCTTTCAATGTCAAGCCAATTTGCAGAATTTGTGTGCTGCATCGATCCTCAAGTGTCCTTGGAAGACATGCAGTGCTTGAGGGTTATTAAAAAAACCCCAACATTCTCCCATTTGATACCATGAACCAGATCACTGTAAACACTGCACTTAAACACACAAATCTGAATTTAATTTTAAGGAGAATTTACTGTAAAACAGCATTGCTGCTGTTACATTATTTGATTTTCCAACCTAGTTGCAAGGTGTTCCTCTGCTTTCCCCAAGCAGAAAGCTAAACTTCATTATCAGAACAGGAGGAAAATAAAGCAGGAGCAGAGGCTCACGAATCCCAGAATAAAATGGAAAAGAAGCATCAGCTTTACAATTGCAAAGTACACACCTTCGGCATACAACCTTTCTGCGAGGAACACGGCATCGCGATACGCGTAGTGGTTCAGTGCTTGCCAGATAGCAGCCTGCAAGGCAAGAAAACCATCTTCGTTTAGTGGGGAGCTTTGAAAATGCAAAAAACTCCTTACCCCTTGCTGTCAAAAGGCAAAGTTCCGCTTGCTTTTATAGAGCCATAAAACAAAAAGGGAGGATCAACATGCCAGCCGAGTTGTATTTGTTTCAGCTATTAGTAAGGAGGCTTAAAAACCCCACTAAACTCTGCACTGAAGTCATGTATCAACCTTAGAGCGTTTCTCACTCCTTACCAGCCACAATCATCCAAACCCCTCAGAAATTACTGAGTCTTGGCCTGGTGCACAGCTCAACACTAAACAACACCTTCAGTAACAATAAAACCAAAATCCAAGCCCAGCTGGCCAGAGTATCCCATTAAAGCATCTCCCTAAGATGCCAAACCAAAGCCCAACAGGTCCAGAATCCTCTCAGTGTTCAAGGTGAGACTTGTGTTGATAAAACATCTTTATACAAAGGATCTTTCCTGAAGAGGCATCAGTGTTCCCTTAAGGGCCAAGGTGACCAGGACCCAGTGCTTTTTGTGCAGCACTTTGTTGGTTCTTCAGCCACTTCTTCACTGTCACCAACTGTGCAGCAGCACCTGAGAACAAGTGCAATGCAAGTGAAACATCCAAGTTGTATTCTACAGCCACAGATGAACACAATCCTCCTTCTGGTTCTGCTCACACACTCACACCAGGCCAAATCCTGCTGCCAGGTACTGTTTTCTTCCTCACGAGCACCAAGTTTGGGTTTGTGACAAGCAGTGTTCGTGCAGACTGGAAGGATGGCACAACTCCAGTGGAACAAACACACACACAGATGTACAACCTGCACACCAGCAAAGCAGGTGACATTTACTTGCACTGCTGTCACCAGTAGCTGACATAAAAGAGCTGTCCAGGCCTGGGATAAGAGGGTTTCACACAAACTGCTTGGCCAACTTTCTTCAGATTGCATTAAACTAAAAGAAATCTTCCACAGGGAAAGCAATACTGCCCTGCAGTGCTATTCCCAGCTGGAAAGGCAAGTGCCAATTTAATCTAAAAAAATTTTAAAAATTCCAAACATCACAGAGTTACATGTACCATATGTTACTTCTTCCAACACAAACCCGACAAACACAGGGTGTGAAAACTGTGCAAGCTCTCTTCACGGGAAGCCCACACAGCCGTCATGAACACCACACACCAGGGCTCCCAAGTACTACAGGGAATATTATAAACAAATCTCTACAGAGAATCAGTTTTCTCCTATCAGTAGATCCCAAGAATATGCTTAAGAAGTCAACAGGTACTTTTAAGCTTGTGTGAAAGTATTTGGATGTAATTTAAAGTGAATTCTCTTAGTTTGATCATTACAATACAAACACACTATTGTTTCTCTCTGGTTGTATTCCATATTTCAGATAACTGAGCCTCAGAGCCTGCTGAAGTGATTCCTCCCTGCTGCCTTGAACAGATCCCAGGTTGAAGGTGGTTCCACGCCCTGCAGACAAAGCAGGACAAACAGGGAGATAGAAAGTCAGGGTTACAATCTTTTAAGTCATCCTGAAGCCAGAGCAGCCCAAGGTCTCCCATTTGTCTTGCTCCCAAATGCAGCTCTTCCTTCCCCAAGTCACAAGTGACGTTTAGATGAGTCCAGCCAAGTTGTGGCAGGTTAAAAACCTTGTCTTTGCAGGGCTGAAACTCAGCCAGCTTACAAAACAAAGGTGTGGGGGTGGGAGTGGGAAAATCAGGGCCACCTGACTGCTCAAACCAGAGCAAGCTGCCAGGAACAATCCTGCCAAAGGCCAAGAGGGGACACGAGGATTTGGGGCTATGTCACAGCACTTTGTAAGAGTTACACTACACACTGGCTCAAATAACAACTGTTGTGGAACAAAGTGAAAGCAAGAAACGGGCTGGAAAAATCCCTGTTCTCTAGCAATTATCATTTTGCAGCCCAAAATGTGCCTCCTGCCCTCAACTGACCCGTGCTGGAGTCTGGATCCTCACACACACTATCCTAAAAGAGCAGGAAGAAAGGAAGGCAGCAGGGAATCAGCCGTACCTATGCAGCAATAATTGTTCATGAGAACAGATACCTAAACCATGACTGTGCCTCAAAAAAGAGGATTTCTTGCCCACTGTCTAGGACAGGAACATTAATCTCAATGTAGCACAGTAATTTATTTTGTTCTAGAAGAAGCACAATGCATGTACACAGCACTAGTGGTACACAACTGCTAAACCACACAGGAGAGTGTTCTCAGGGCTGCTTCACAGGAAGGAGAAAAGTTGGAAGTGTTTCCACATTTTATTCAAGTGTGCTTGCAGAGAGGATGAACCTCCAGGTCTTAATCACTCTTTAAAAAAATAATTAATTTGAAATGCAAAATTAACAGGGAATTCCAAAACTACCATACACAGCCCTGCAGCAAGGCATCTTCAGAAAGGAGAGCAGGAAAATAAAATTAGATTCAGACAGGTCCATCTTCTACCCAGAAAATCCTGTGCATTGTCCAAGTGTCACTTCATATCGAAGCCAAAGAGCTCTTAAGAGATGTTCTCTTCTGACAGTTATACAACCTTGGAAATTGTTTTCCAAGCTGTTTAGCCTATATTGCCATGCTAAGCAGATTCTGCCACGATTTCAGTCTCCGGGGTGGGCAGGGAGGAGGAGAGCTCCAGGATGGGCTGAGCTGCATTCCCCAGTTACACAAACTCTGCCCACTGAACATGTTGGTCCTGCAGTCTGCAGCCAAGTTCAAGCACCATTCCAGTGAGTCACAGCAGATGATCACCTTGAACAGCTCAATTCCAAGCAAAGTGCTCATTTTCTTTCCAAGATGTTTTTCAGAAGTATTTGGAAGGCATCCAGCCTGTTTCTTAGCACATGGGAATACAGGGTTTTATGTTGGAGCTGAAGGGTTTTAAATTGACCGTATCAGGAAGTACAGCACAGGGCTGTAAACTCTGGCACTCTCTTCAACTTTAAAAGAATTTTAAAAGTTAGCAAAAACCTAACCAGTGGCCAGAATGCCTTCTGGGACATGAATTTAATGTCATTAAAGCATAACATTTCTAAGGCTACATACAAACACAATTTCTGTTATTTATCTGTCATGCTGTGACAAATAAGTAACATCACAGCTGTGAGGATGTGAGGATGACAGTTTTTTCCTGGAATGCTGAGCCCTGTAGACATCTGAAAGGCTGGGAGAGAACAGACAAATAGACAGGAAAAATCTCTGCAATGACAAAAATCAGAACTAGTGTCAACTTTCCCAATAATTTCATTTAAGAATATTATAAAAACAGAGCTAAGTATATGGAATTCAGCTAAACTGGGAATTCAGAAATGCAATGGACTTCACACAGTCAGAAATAATTCCTAAACTTACCAGCACTCCTGTAAGCAAGGAACAGCAGTAAAACTGACAGCAGCAGAACTACTGCTAAAGAAATGATCTGTCATTTAAAAGCAGAATATAAATAGATATAGTCAATCTAAATAGATATAGTCAACATAGCAAAGCCTCATAAAAACATCCAAGCTAGGAACAGGTTAAGAATGGAGAACATTATGGATGCATAATGATGCAGAATGGAGCATTGGAGCGATCTTCACCTTGCTGAATTACCACAGGACCCCACATTTCTATCAGGGAGCACTCAGGAGAGCTGATATTTCCACTTGGTCAGTCTAGTTAGCACAGCACTGGAAACATTTGGTATTGTTTCCTGTCAGCTTCGCTCGTTCACACTGCAGTGCGTTCTTGCTTCCTTTTCTGTTCTAATCCCATGTTTTCCTAGAATGCCCAACTGGTGCAAAACCACCAGCCCAGCTGCACAGCTGACACCAGTGGTGCAGGATGGCCTCGGCAGGAGAGGGACCAGGTGGCCAAAAGCATTTCCAGCACTGCCCTGACCCCTGCTCTCAGAGGGGACGAGGAGAGCGGTGGCATCAAGGACACAAACCCCTAGTCTACAAGAATGCCCTCACTGTCACCATCTGCCAGACACAGGGTCAAGTCAGCAGGATGGCTTGCCACAGGAGCCTTTCCTCCCCTTACACCTTTTCATTAGAAAGAAAAGAGCCAAAAGCAAGAATTCTCACTATGTTCATCACAGAACACAGTCATACTCCAACAAGACACTGCTGCCAGGAACCTCTTGCAGTAACTAGAAAAAAAAAGCCCAAAACATCCTGTTAAAATGCTAAAAATAGACTTTAAAAAGAATGGGCATATGAATGAGACGACTGATTAATGAAGATTATTAATAGTTAGAGAATGGGCATACAGGAACTGCGGAAAGAAAAAGCAGCTCTCAATTCCGTGAATCACGACTTTTGGATGGGAAGGCTGCGTTCAAGAACAGGAAACCCATCAGAGTAACTGCAGGGAGACTGAAACACGAGAGAAAAATGAAATTTACATTATTTTCTCTCCTAGGTCTCCCATTAATCCGAAAAAACCAACTCCTTGGGAAGAAGGAACGTCCTTCACTCGCACGACACGGAGGGATCCGAGCACGCTGCGAGCATTTAAACACGACACGGCAGCACACGCAGAAAGGTGAGCGAAGTATCAACAGGTCTCCCGGGGGACCGGCGGGGCCCTTTCCTGGAGCCGGGTCGGCGGAGGAGCGGCGGGGACCCCGGCACCTCCCCCGGGGGCAACGGGGCGAGCGCGGCCGGGCCGGGCATGGCACGGGAGGCTGCAAGGGGAAGCTCGGCGGGCTCCGGCGGGAGGAGGGCGGAGGAGCTGGAGCTCCAGCGGGCCCACCGGCCGAGGGGCCCCCGGGAGCGGCCCGGAGCCCCGGCCCCGGAGCGGCCTAACCCGGGCCGGGCCAGGCTTTGGGGCCTGAGCCGCCCGGGGGTCGGTACCTGGACGGGTTCCTGCAGCACCGTCATCCTGCTCTCCCCGGCCTCCGCCTCCTGGTCGCCGAGCCCGAGCGGGGCGGCCCCGGTGCCGGCCCGGCTCAGAGCGAGTCACGGCGGGGCCCGGCCCGGCCGCGGCTCATTTGAACCCGCACCGACCGTTACCGGAGCGAGCGAGGCCGGCGGGCGCCGAGTCCGCCCGAACCGGCGGCGGAAATACCCGAACCGCCCGCCGGAAATGCCCGAAGGCGCAGGCGGAAAGAGCCGAGCGTCGACGGAAAACAGCTGGGAAAGCCGCGCTCGGCAGCCGGGAGGAAACTGCTCGGCGCCGGAGATGGCCGAAGTGGGGCGGAGATAGCCGAGCCGAGACGGAGATGGCCGAGCGAGAACGGAGAGGGACGAGCGTGAGGGGAAGCCCGCGGGGCCCGCGGCTCGTCCCTCAGAGCGCCCCTGGGAGGCACAACTTGCCCGTGGTGCCACAGAACGGGCTCCGGGGGTGGCCCAGCTCTGTCGGGGTGCGCGCTGGGTTTGGCCGGCGGCTCCCCTGTCCCCGTGCCCCGTGTCGGGGGCAGCACGGCCCGGCTCTGTCCCCGAGGGCTCCGTGCTGATGGTGCTCCCCGGTGGGTTCAGCCGCGGTATCAGAAAATCGCAGGATCGTGCGGGTTGAGAAACACCTCCCCAACCATCGAGGCCAGCCGGTGACCATCGCCGCCTTGGCAATAGGCCAGAGCTCTGAGTGCCACCTCCAGTCCTTCCTTGGACATCTCGTGGGCAGCCCCTTCCAGTGTTTAACAGCCCATTCTGTGGAGAAATTCCTCGTGATGTCCTCATACCCAGGAGTAAAACTGGCAGACCAGTAAGTACAAGGCAGGTAATTTGACAGTTACGATATCTGACACACAGAGTTTTAGTAAAAGAATGGAATAAAGACGTACAAGTAAACCCCAATTTATTAAATATACTGACCTATCAATAGCTGCTGCAGCTAGCAGAGGCCCTCCTTGTCCAAGTCTTTCTGTGGGCTTGCTGAATCAGCCATCAGCGCCCCGATGCACACACACCTACACACGGAGTGTGCTTGCTCTGCTCAGTGCTTCGGTCAGATCCTCAAGTGCTGGGGCTGTGTCTTTATTTGAGAACAAAAGCTGTGTGTGGAGCAGGAGGGTTCGGCCTGCCTCCTTCCCCTCTTTCCCTGCACTTCTGAAAGATGTACTTACAAATTCGGTATTGGCAGCAAATTTGTGGGTGTTTGCGCTCAGGGTTTGAGCACGCAAAGCTTTCTTCAATCATTCACCTGAGACAAATAACAAATTTTAACTGCAGTGCAGTGCTGTCCCCTGGGATGGACACCTGGTTTCCTAATCAGGTTGATCCAAGTCATTTTGCCAGACAAAAGAGGGTGAGAGTAACATGAAGTGTCTCCTCCTCTGAAGGCCTTTGGCCTCCCTTGCTGATGGTGATGATGGTGGTGTGTGTACGTGGTCTGGGGCTCCAGGAAGGAGCCTTTCAAGGAGCACAGCCCATATTCACTCTCCTCCTGGTCTCATGCGCTGTAGATAACTCCTGGGGATGAAAGCTGGCTCCATCTGTCTCCCATTCCCCAGGGCACAGAACTGACATCCAGACCTTCTTTGGTATGAGAATCTGTCTTATCACAGCCTGAGGAGATACAGGCTCTCTGGAGCGTGGGGGCTCCTTGTACCTCTCCTCAGAGTCCCCTGGAATTCATGTAAAACATCCAAACTGTAAAAGGTCAGTGTTTGCTGTTGTCTTTGGAGATCTGGATTTACAGACTCCTCAGTCCTACAGTGCAGTTCTGCCTGCGGGGTCACTCACTGGTGCCCACAGATGCTTTTATAAATGTCCATGGGACTAAAGCTGCTTTCTCTGTGGAATCCTCAGCTTTTCCAGAGGAGGGGAGCAGCCTTGCCAGGGGAAGAGGCATGGAGGCACAAGCAGAGGTACAGGCGTGCCTGTTCAAGTGCATCATTCCAGCCTGCTTTGCTACAAACCAGCTCTGCTTTATAAAGAGACACAACAGATCCCTAAAGTGTGGCTGGCTCTTCCCTCTTTTCCTGTAGTTCTGTCATTTCCCACTGCTTGCTTTCTATCTGTATCTTTGCAGGTCTCACTTTGGTTTTAATTCAGTGTTACTGCTTTCACCATGGAAGCTGGGGTCTCAAACACAAAGTCTGCACAGAGGAGTGAGATACAGCCTCTTGGCTTGCAGGGCAGGGGTGTCACAGCTATAGCAGGTTGGCAGGGATATCAAGGCTAGTAGGATATGGTGGCTACACAGGAATATCGTGGCTACAGCAGGAATATCATGGCTACAGCAGGGATATCACAGCTCCGCCCTGCTGTGAATTTCCTCTGTGAGCTGAGGCAGGTCCCCACCTCCCCTCTGCTCAGTTCCTCTCTGCCACAGCACGTTCTGCTGCAGGAGTCAGTGCCACAGCAGTGACAAGGACAGACATGACCCCGGAGCGTGCAGCAAGCAGCCTCCCTTCTGGCCCCTTCACCACGGTCCTCTAGGAGGTTAAAGCACAGAGAGTGCATTAAAAACACGAGGTGCCCAGATCCTGCCCAATGGAAACTGTAGGAACACAAAGAGCAGCTCAAATCTAATCTTACATCTATAAACAGCTTATGTTGCTTTTTATGAGCAGTTGAATCAAACAGTGGGAATTGAAAGCAGCTGTTACTCAGCCACTGCACAGGAACGAGTGAGTGGCAGCTGAAGTCAACACGTCACAGCAAAATGCCTTCGATTTCTAGTCAAAGACAGAGCGAGGACGTTGGAGTAAGGAACAAATCAAAGGAAAGTGTTTGCTGCTCCCAGGTATTCTGCTGATGGGAAGGCTGAGTTATGTGTCATGAATTATTCACCGCTTGTGGTGATGCTCTGAAGATTGCTTTGCAGGTAGGAAGAGGGAGAGAGTCACCAGCTTGTATCACACAGCCCCCTGAGAGCTGCTGGCTGGAACACAGCATCTGCCTGGAGAAGAACCGTCCAGGGAGCCCATCCCAGGCAGGACACTACCCACAGCCCATGGGCCAGCACCCCACGCCACGAGGGTGGACCTGGCCCAGTTTGGCTGGGCCTGGACCTGCTCTTTCCCCGTTTTTCTTCTCCCTTGCTGATTCAGCAGGACTCAACTTGCAGAAAACCTTCAAAACTAGACTTTTGGATGTCTCATTGATACAGAACAAAGAATGTTTTTCATGCTTTTCTGATGTTTTGGGGTTTTTAAGGGCCTTTCCTGACTGGGACAAGCAGTGCAATGATGATCCTCACAAGTCTGAACTCTTCCTTTGCAATCCCTGCCTTTTCCCCCTCTCCATGGAAATACCCTGTTACCTCTGGGAGCTGGTGGAGACCAAGGGGTTTCCTCCACCCACCGTGTCAATAAGTAGTCCCAAGCCAAGGCAGACAAACCATTTAAAGGAGGAAGGAATGAAATTTAATGAGACAAATGTCACAGGGAATACCTGAAAAGAGAAACTTGAGGTTTAAAACCTAGTTGCAGATATGTCACTGAGTACCAGGCTCAGGTACACACACGTGGTGGCCAACAACAGCTTAGGCAAAACATCCCAGGGAAAGGACATGCAAGGAGGAGTCTTGCTCTTCATGGTGCTCAGGTGAGTCCAAGCATTTCTGAGAGCCTGGGAGACAAGTGGGAGAGGTCTGAATGCAAAGAATCTTTGGGATGATAGTATTCAGAATACTTTTCCTCAGATGAACTTAAAATGTCAATATCTGTAATTCAACACCATTTGAAAGAGAGTTTTATATGCAAATAGTTATGTGAAGAATTAAATCTCCTGTCAGCCTTTGCTACCCAACCATCTATATTGCTGAGCTGATGAAGAGGAGCCAGAGAGAAATGGATTAAAAAGTAGATAAAAAGGATGCTGAACATTCAAAGTTCAGACTGCCGTCTGTCTGCATTTTAACCTTCTGCTGTTTAAAGAGATTTTGGGAGGGAAGAGATTTTTAAATGCTTAATTTGTGCATTTAGCACTATCTGAAGGTCATTTTCACCCCCCCCCCCCCCCGCTGGCCTCATGCCTTTTACATAGCTGAGGGACAGAAGAAATGCTTAGAAAAGTAAATAGATAATGAAATAATAAGAAATTAGTGGGGAAGCTGGGGCCAGGCAGCAATTTGGATTTTCTTTTCAATTGAATACATTTTAGAGGGATAATTCAGCCTCAAAGAAGCCTGATCCCCTTAGCAATGTTTCTCTGTTTTCCTCAGATCTTTAGGAATGTGAAAAAGTTTTAGAAAATCCATGGTACATTTTCCTTATTCTTTGTAACATTGATGGGAATGTTGATATTTCTCATTTTGGAAATTTCCTCTCTAAGTACTAAATATTTTCCTAGCACGGAGTCATTCACTGATGAAAGTTTAAAAATATTGATTTCCAGTGGCTGCTGTTGACCCCCTCAGCTTCTGGCAGGTTAGAAAACCTGGGACCATAAATTACCTCTTTCTTTCCAAGCAGAGACTCCATCCAATTACCCAGACCACAAAGGACCATCACAGTTGTGATGCTGTCCTGATAAAATTTAATTGGCAGGAGTTACAAATGAAATCCCTTATCATCAACATAACTTGTGTGCCTTCAGAGGTGGGATTGTTCCTGTGGCATTAGTCCACTGCATGTTTGGGTTTTGGCTTCCCTGCCCCTGGCTGTTACTTGCAGGATTTCCAAATTTGGAGTGAGCAGCAGGAGATGCCACTGAACTCACCTGAAGTTTCTTGTTTCAGCCAGACATGATGTGCTTGACAAAAGCTGAGGAGAAATAAGAGCGTGAGGGGTCAGGACATGCTGTGAGCTGGGAGGAGCAGGTGGAGAGGCAGCAAGGGGGACCCCCAGCCTGGACCCTCCAGGGATGAAGGGGATGCTGTGCCAGGACTAATATTCCCCTTTCTGTTGCCACTTTTTGCATGCCATCCCCAACCTGGTCAGAGTGATGCCAACCCTTGGAGATGAGCCAGTACCATTATCCTCATTTTTCTGAGGCCAAGGGAAATGGGTCGTCTCCTTTCCTCACTGCTCTTCAGTTTTAGGGGTTCCTAAATTTAACCACCACCTATTCCAGATTTTCACCCTCTTGGAGCAGCGAGTGATCCAGGTCTCCAAATGTTCCCAATTAGCATCTGCTGGGAAAGATGCTGGCTTTGTTTATTTTCAATAGATTGCAACAAAACAGTGCCAAAACTGTGGATAAAACAGCCCTGAACTCCTTGGAAACATGCTGTCTTCAGCTGCTTTTCCTGGAAATAACTGGCACAACCACCTTGTTCCCACCCCTTGTTCCATGTCTCAGTGCTTTTTTGGAAAGTCTTTGGAGGGTGGTCCACACCTCCCTTCCAGTGATCAGCAGTGTCATAGAATCATGGAATCATTAAGTTAGAAAAGACCATTAAGAACATTAAGTCCAACCAGAGCCCTTGCAGAGGATGCATTTTGAATCCTAAGACAAGACAGCCACGTCTGAGATGGCCCCGATGGGAATCTCCTGCTCTTACCTTCATAGTTGATACAGCCATTGGCATCTTCCTGCCCTGCCATGAGCTGCTCCACCTCGCTTTCTGTCATCTTCTCTCCTGGAGGAGGAGGATGGAGAGGTGAGGGGAAGTTTTCAGCCTGCCAGGACCTTCCTGTCCTTCTTCCAGATAACCAGAGACACCAGAGGGAGGAGAAGGGGATTAGGGAAGAGCTGTGTGCCACTACTGATAAATGCTGGTGGGAGATGGTGGAGAGAGGACTACACTGCAACTGTTGTCTGATAACTGAGGATGTTCTGGAGTCTCCTTGCCTGGGTCATGCATGAAGCTGTGGCATGAGGTGGAAATGGCCACACATTCAGGACTGTTGACTCCTAAAAGAGCGTGTCAGCAGCAGAGTGAAAAGGGCCCCTGCGCTATGTGAGACCAGCCACTTGCCCAGAAAGAGCCCGGCCTGTGCCTTGCTCCCCCCGGCCAACCCCGGGGCCAGCCATACCCAGCGTGACGAGCACATGGCGCAGCTCAGCCCCCATGACCATCCCGTTGCCCTCCTTGTCGAAGACACGCAGCCCTTCCACAAAGTCCTCGAAGGTGCCCTGCTCCTTGTTGCGAGTGAAGTGCTGCAGGATGGGGAGGAAGGTCTCAAAGTCCAGCATCTTTGTGTTCATTTCTGGAAGAGGAGGAGATGGGGTCAGAGATTAACCTTCACAGGGCTAAATTCAGCCTCTGAGGGTCTCCTGATTAACTCTCTTGGTCTCTTTTCCATCAGAGTGCAGAGGAGAAGCCCCGTGAGGAGACAAAACTATTGTATTAGACTTGAGATAGGAAGATCCATGTGAGGAATGAAGTATTAACATCAGGGGACTGCACAGAGACCCCTGATATTGGCCCAAGACTAAACCATGAAGTGGGTCGTCTATCACCACAGTAATGTGGTCGCACTGGGACTGGCCTGGTTATACCAGTTTGCACCAGTTCAGGATAAAGCCTGCTAAGCATCACTTGCCACCATTCCTGTGTGAGGACAGCCTATCCCGCATGTCATCATCCATGGTATGGGGAAGGGGAGTGAAGGAATTACACAGGAATGAAGCCTGTCTGCATGATTTCCTTCTCAGTTCCATCACCTTGCAGTGTTCTTCCTACAGGGAATGTAACCCTCTACCTCCTGACGACAGGGAGCACAGGAATTGCTTGTCCCACCCTGTCCCCACTTGCTGTCACCTTCTGGTTTGGGCTTGCCCAGCACCTTGAGGACCTCTGCATTGGTGGGGTTGTGGCCGAGCGCCCGGAGGACGTCCCCGCACTGTCCGTAGCTGATCTGCATCGTCCCCGCAGGCGTCCGGTCGAACAGCCCGAAGGCTTCTCTGAACTCTGCAGGAAAGAAGAGCTGGGAGCAGCCCCATTCCAACCCCAGGGAAGCAGCACGTCGTGCCTGGCAGGCAAGGAAGGGACAAGGGACAGACACGTGCATGTTGTGCCCTCTGAATGCGTGGCAGCCCCAAGTGAGCTTGCGCAATGCGGGCTGAGGTTTGCCAGACTCCTTAGATGAGTTGCTTGGCTGCTCAGGCAGGTTTTGTCACCTCTGCAGAGCTGGCTGTGTGACCTCCTGAATCCCTGCACTCTCGGCAGCTGGCTTTGCTGCAGGACATCTGTACTTAGCCCTTTTTCCACTCAGATCTCCACTCTCTGGGGCTGTCCCTGTGTTGCCAGAGGCTGTTCCTCCCACCAGAAGCCCTGACTTTGACCCAGGCTGCGTCTCACACCATGAATGAAAAATACCTTTTACCTGCCAGGCTCTGGATCCTGTTGGCCTTTCCCCCAAGAGGGGATTTAATGTGTGGGGCCTCAGCTCTTATGTCTGTACTGAAAAACTACCTGGAAAAAGGCTTCCCCATTTCTAAAGCCATCTCCGAGAGAAGCTGAGCTCAGCACTTACCTTCAATCTGCTCTGCTGTGAATTCAATCTGTAAAGAGAAGGAAGCAGAGCTGGGCATGAGGTGTAGATTGCTGCTGAAGAGAGCAAAGGAACTCTCCCGTCTGGACCTCTCCCTCCCCAGGCTCGGGGCAGGGGGCCGTATCCATGTCCTGTATCTACGCCAGATCTGGCTGTGCTGAGTCCCCGACTGCTTCTGCCCTCACTGTGGAGCTGACATTCCTAGGGAGAGCACAGCTGGCAGCAGTGGGGTGGGCAGGCAGGAGGGATGCTCAGGCCACAGTCAGGACTATTTTAGAGCCTGATCCCAGGTTCAAGTGATTAAACAGTCTCCATGCCGAGCCTGCTCTTAATAAGTCTCCTGCCATAGCTATGGCTTAAAAATATAAGTATCCTGAGGAATCATGGAAAATGTGAGTTCCTGTTGTGGAGCTGTTGGATAAAAGATGCTCTTATGTGGAGGAGGCAACACAGGCAACAAAATACTTCAGGATGGAGACAGTGGGTGGCAGAGAAGCTTTTTATTGCTCCTGAGGCAATAAAAGCTGACCCTCCTGACCCTGACACGGGGTCTCAGCAGGAGCTGGGGGTTCGACTCTGCAGCCGCAGCTCGGGGAGCGGCGTCCTGGTTCCCTCCAGTGAGTGCTGGGCAGGGCGGGGTGGGCAGCACTGACACATCTCCCCAGCGAGGACAGCATCACTCCCAGCCTGCTGCATCCACACAATCGGATAATTTTCCCCTCCCAAGGCTGGCTTCCAGCCTGGCTAATGTAATTTGCAGAGCGCTTTGCATCGCCTGTGCCTGGCAGATGACAGGCACAGAGAAACACCGTGACGTCTTCATTCCTCACTCACCTTCACGCTCTTGGGATCGAAGACAGGCTCCGAACCTGGAGCTGCTTTGGCTGCTTCCTTCCTCGGATCGGGTTTCTTGAGCGGCATCGCGCTGGGATTTGCGGAGGTGCGGGATGAGTCCTGCCGCCCAGCGAGGGAAGCGAACGGAGGGATGAAAGGCAAAGGCTGCTCCTTCCCTTATATACGGAGCCCAGTGCTCACCCTGGAGGGGCAGGCCAGCTGCTGGAGCAACTGCTACTTACTATAAAAGGAAGAAAACTCAAACGAGAGGGGCCCCAATTTGACAATTGCCCATTGTCATCGACTCCTGGCTCCACGGAGCCACCAGCCGCCCCCCCCCCAGCTGTACAAGGGGGGACATGTCCCCCTCCAGCACCTGCACCGGGTGGGCTGCATGGGGGCTGCTTGCTAAATGATCACTGAGACCTAAACACAAATGGCCACGGGGGCCAGGCAAGAAAATAGCAACAGGATGGCTGATAAACCTGCCTTGATACCCATGGCAAAACACGCCTGTTTGCAGGCAGGCTGCGAGGGCCAGCACTGCAGAGCCCTTTTAAAACCAGGATTTATGAAGTGCTGCTTCAAAGGAGCTCATAACTCTCTGAACGCTCCCTTGGCCTCGTGCTCAGGGTCTGCTTTGTCCTACTCTCTCCCCAGAGCTGAGCTTGTGCCCTGGAAAAGGCCAGTGTAGGTGCTCACCTCCCTCAGGGTGGCTAATGAGGAAATGGAAATGATGGCCAAAGACACAACTGAATTCATCAGTGCAAATCTTTCCCAGCTTTGCACCACCCATCCCAAGCACCTCCAAAACCAGCAGGGCAGATGGAGTGTCCATTTGGCTCCTCTTCAGGTGATGGTGGAAGATGCACTTGCTCTCACCCTCCTCTCCCAGCTGAAGACTCACAAAGGCACAGAACTCATTGAAGTTCAGCATCCCAGAAAATGGGGCTTGAGGGTTTTACTGAAACATTCTGAACCATCAACTCTAACAAGATGTGTGGGGCACCAGGACAAAGGAGGAGTTACGGGGGTCATTCTGGAGGAGGGAGCAGCCACAAACTGCTGGGAATTCTCTGTGTGCCATCATCTCATCATTGCTAGCGGGGACTGGGGAGCTGAGGGGGCTGGATGGGTGTCATTTGCAATCATTGCTTTCCAGAGCTCTCTAGAATGTAACTAGTCATTTAGCAAAAAAACTCAACATGTTTTGCTAAGTGTGAACTCAGAGCCTGGGTCAGGTGTTGCCTGGGAAATCAAGGGAATCAAATTGCCCCTGAGCTGCCTCCCTGTCAGCATCCATTGACTCTAAAATAACCTCACCTTAACTCCATCTTCACTCCCCAGCAGCTTCTGGGTCAGAGATTAGACCCAGCAGAGCCTTCAGAAAACATTCATGTGCAGTCTGACTGTTTATCCCTTTCTTGCCCTCCGTGCCTGTGCAGCACCCTGAGGAGCCGCTGGCAGAGCTGGTGTCACACCCACACCATGGCTTGGGCAGTGGAGACAGGCATCTGCAGGCAATGTCCCCAGTCCCTCCTTGGTTTTCAGCTGGTGGCCTCTGTGGGGCTTGTTTTGCTGTCTGATTCCAGCAGCAGGAGCAGCAGCCCCTCCTGAGCCCTGTCCCTGGGATTTGTGGTGTTCCCTGGGCCTCACCCAGGAGCCCAGCAGGACTCTGACCCTTATCCTGCACTACTGGGGGCTCATGGCTGGGACCAGAGTGAGCTGCCTTGCCAGGAAATCCCCAAGGAAGGCTCCGGGGTTCTCCTGCTCTGTGCAGGATTGGGGCACTCACAGAGGCAGCAAGAGCTGTGTCTGGACATGGATTATATGCGCCAGGGGAGGGGCCCAGGCTGGGAGCTGCTGTTCCCGGGATTTGGCACTGGGCTGTTGAATTCCAGTCTCATCCCACTAATGACAACCTGCCTGGGGAAAGAGAGCTCCCCTCTTTGTGCCCCATTTCCCCAGGGGGACGCTCGGGCTGCTGGGGGTCACAAGGTGTTGGAACTGGCTGGGTGGTGGGAGCAAGCTGGGCATTAGCATGACCTGCAAGGCAGGAGACAGCCCTGGGGCCATGCCAGGGGGATGCAGGTGACAAGGGATGGTGACAGCTGCAGTGGGACTAGCTCTGACCTGACCCAGTGACGGTGTAGGACCCCATCCGAGTGGCTGCTCCCTCCACCCCCCTGCCCCAGGATGGAGCCTCCAGCCCCTCTCCCGAGGAGATTGAATGCAGATGTGCCCTGAGGTCACTGCGGGTGCCTGGGAGAGCAGGACAGATCCCAGCATATCTGCCCAAAACAATCCCATCCCCGGAGAAGGAAAAGGGTTAAACTGGAGTCTGCCTGAAAGACATCCCATCGCAGGAGCATCAGCTTGAGGTGCTGCTCACGTGCTTGCACCCTCTGCCTCCCTGCCTCCAGCCACCTCGCTGGGATTTTCCCCACCTTCCTCCAGCTACTTGGGACCAGTCTGGGGCTAGAAGGGACTTAGGAGTGTGAGGACAGTGGAGGAATGCTGTGACAGTTGAAAAATGAGCCACCAGGCAGTGAGAGAAGTTTCAGAAAAGAGAAGAGGAATCTGCCTTGAATGAAGAGGATTTTAGCACCTTGGGCTAAGCCAATAAACCTCTGCCATCTCCATCTGAACAAGAATTGTTTGCACACGCTCCCGGAGCTGCTTAGAGCAGGCAAGACACAAAGAGAGAATAGGATCAAGCATGGTGGGGGGAGAAACCCCCCTGCCTGGAGAGCCTGTGAGCAGATCCCTCTAGGGATCCCACAGGGACAGGGACCTCACCCAGCCCTGATTCCCAGGGACAGGCTGTGCCCCCACTGCCACCTCACCTTGGGCTGGCAGACAGCAAGGTGCTTCCAGAAGATGCTCTGTCCTGCTGAACACACCAGCACTCTCCACCACTGGCAGCGATTCTGGTCCCTGAAGTCCCCATCCGAGTGACACGGTGGCACCATGGAGGCATCTGGCCCTGTGGGAGGTATCATGGTGACTCTCCTCTGCTGCTGCCTCCCGAGCTTGGCGTGGGCTCTGGTAAGTCTGCGTGGCCCCGCGGCTCCTCCTGTCCCTCTCCTGCCTTTAAATGTTGCCACTGGCCTGCGCAGGGCTGGCTGTGCTCCCGACTCACCTCCCGCTCTGCAGAGCTGCTGCTCAGGAGGGGAGAGCACCCCCACTCCTGCTAAAAGCTTTCCAGCAGCCATGGAGGCACTGCAGCATGATGGCTTTTCCATTTCTTGGACACATCCAGGGCAGGGGTCAGTGCCTCGGAGGTGCCGGGGGAGCAGAGCGTGGATTACAGGCAGTGCGGGAGGGGCTGGAGGGCAGAGCTGGGCACAGCCACTGAGAGCCCCACAGCCAGGCCCCCATCCTGCTGATGCACCCACTCCTGCCCCACATCCCTGACCAGCCCCCCATTCACCCACCCAGATGCTGTTGGGGAAAAGCATGGATGGGAGTGCTGGATCTCCTCTCTGGGGCCAGGTTTGGCTGTGCTTGCTGCAGGCAGTCTGGGGAAAGTGACCCTTCTGCATCCCAGCTCCTGTTCACTTCCAAAGCTGTGTCCCCATCCTGGCACTAAACTCCTTCAAGCATCTTAGCCCAAAACACCGCTAAGGACCTTTGTACATGTGGTGTGCTGGGGAGGCTGAAGGTGCCGTGGGTTGCACTGTCTGCTCCGGGCACTGGGCAGTGGCTGCTTTGCTGAGCCCTGGTCGGGCACTTTACCCAGGGGGTGCCAGTCCTGGAGGCCTGGAGAGCTCATCATGGGCAAGAGGGACACCCAGCACTGCTGGTGGTGGGTGACAGGGAGCTGGGCAGGAGCCCAACAGGCCACTGATTTCTGCACAACACCACGAGCAGAAATGACCATGGAGAGGGTGGGAAGGGGCTTGGGGTCAGCATCAACCTTTGAAGAGGGAAAAATGAGAGCAGGAATGCAGGAAGAGCTTTTTTCTTCCCTGTGTTGTTGAATCTACCCAAAGGCACCCAAATCTGACTCTTGGAGAGGGCTGGGAGAGCATAGCCTTGCCATGACTTCAGCCAAGGGGGTGTCACTTGGGTTTTGTCTGGGCAGGTCGATCCCGATGATGTTCTCACGAAAGAAGAGCAGATCTATCTCCTGGTGGAGGCCAAGGAAAAGTGCCAGAGGGACATAAAGGCCCAGCTTGAGAAGATCAAAGGTATTGTCCCTTCCCTGTGAGCCAGCCCTGGTGGAGCTGGTTACACCGTGGGGAATGCTGTCCTCTCTGTTGGGACAGGATGGGGCTGAGGACAACCCGCTCCCAGGGGTTTGTGGAGCTCATGGCACCATCTGTGCTCTGGGTGCAGCCAGCACTGGCTCCAGCATTTTCCAGACAGCTCCATGTACACCACAAATGAGAGCTGTGAAGGGGCTTTGCCATCCGGAAGACGTGGGATGTGTCCCCTTCCCTGGCCCCCTGCAGCTTCCCCTCCCTGCAGCCCAGGGGGATCTGAGGCAGCGTTTTCCTCCCCCTGGTCCAGCACACACCTGGGGAAGCCAGAGGGTATGCTGAGGCCCTGACTGGAGATGTGAGATGTGTCTTTGCTCTTTGGCCAGACCCCAGCTGCCCTCCGGAGTGGGATGGCATCATCTGCTGGCCAAGGGGCTCCCCCAGCCAGGAGGTGTCAGTGCCCTGCCCTGACTACATCTACGACTTCAACCACAAAGGCAAGTCTTGTACCTGGGCAGAGAGCGACCTCACCCTGGTGACAATCCCCGGAGCAGGGACAAGTCTGGGCTTCCCACGGGTCCTTCTGCTACCACACTGCTCGTTGCTGTTCCCAGGTCACGCCTACAGGTACTGCAGTGCCTATGGGACCTGGGCCATGGCTCTCAGCATCAACAAGACCTGGGCCAACTACACGGAGTGTGCCCTGCTCTTCTCCTCCGAGAGCCGGAGCCACCAGAAGGTGACCTTGTTTGTCAGAGGTGCTGGGCAAGGGGCGTGGATGGGGGCCAGGAGAGGATGAAGCAAAGGCCAGGGGAAGTGCTGGGAGCAGGGGCTCTTCCCTCTCTGCTCCTGAAACCAGCCCTGCTCCCCCTGTGCTCTGGCAGGGAGGTGGAGCTCAGTCCTTCTCTTCCAGGAGGTGTTTGACCGCTTGCACCTCATGTACACCGTGGGCTACTCCATCTCCCTGGCCTCCCTCATCGTCGCTGTCTGCATCCTCTCCTACTTCAAGTAAGGAGAGGCCAAAGCCCCTCCCATGTGGAGAACAGGAACTCATCCCACTGTCCACACATATGAGCCCAGGGAGGGGGCAGCCCCCAAAGGAACGGGAACAACCCCAGACCCAGCACAAACATCAGCCAATTTCCCAAAGCCCTGAACACCCGCAGTGTGACCAGCTCTTGATCTGCTCAACCCTGCTCTTGGACAGTGTGAACACCCCACCTGCTCTCAGATCTGGCTGCTGTGCCCACACACCCCAGAGCCCACTCTGAGAGCCCCCATTCCCTGAGCCCAAGTGTGGTGAGTAGGTTGGGCAGCTGGGCTTTGGTTTGTTTCACATCCCTTCTCCACAGGCGCCTGCACTGCACTCGGAATTACATCCACGTGCACCTCTTCACCTCCTTCATCTGCCGGGCCCTCAGCATCTTCCTCAAGGACATGGTGCTCTACTCGGGCACGGCGTCCAGCGACGCTGACAGGATGCGGGAGGACGATTTCAGCGGTCCCTTGCCAGGGCAACGGGGCCACCTGGTAAGTGGTGGGTGGGAGGAAAGGGGGATTTAGGAGCCCTGATGCAAGGGGATGTGCTTGGGATCCTTGCTGGGGCTGTGCTTCTCAGGGGGAGGGGATGAAGGTCCACCTTTGGCTCTGCCCAGCTCCTCCCTGTCCTGGTGCCACACTAGAGACCAGAGCCAGAGTACCTTGGCCTGTGTAGAGGGAATACCTGCCCTATGAGAAGGAAGACGCTGGAATATCCCAGAGGAGATGCAGGTCTCTGCAAGAAGAACATGGGGCACAGCTGGGTTTTGGTGACCAGAAAGCAAAAGCCACCAGGTTTTGCTTTTGGGGACCAGTCTGACACAGGCATCCCCATGTGCCCACAGGTTGGCTGCAAGGTGGTGGTGACTCTCTTCCTTTATTTTCTGGCCACGAACCACTACTGGATCTTGGTGGAAGGTCTCTACCTGCACAGCCTGATCTTCATGGCTTTCCTCTCCAACAAGAACTACCTGTGGGTCCTCATTATCATTGGCTGGGGTGAGCACAGACCCCAGTCCTGGCCGTGGTCTCACAGAGCAGCCGGGAGCTGTGGCCATGGCCGAGCAGCACCGAGTGCCCAGGGAAGGGCAGTGGGATGCAGGTGCAAGTTTGATCTGCAAAGGTGATGCTTCAACCCTGCTCCTCACTCTGTCCCTGCCCTTTTAGGTCTCCCTGCTGTGTTTGTGTCCATCTGGGCCAGTGTCAGGGCCTCACTGGCAGACACACAGTATGTACACTCACCTTCGCCAGGGCCTTTGGGAGGGGAAGAGTGGCTGCAAATGCCGGCAAAGTATCTGTGGGCACCACAGCTTCTTGAAAATGAAAATTGTCCAAAAAGAACAGGAGGGAACACATATTCAAGGCTTGTTCATAGAATTGTCAGTAATGCAGAGTGATAGTGATTTTTTTCTGTGTTTGGGAGGATGGTGGATGCAGGTTTGCAGCATAAATTGATAAATAAACAGCACAGAGATGGATGCTAAAGGGCACATTATGAACAACAGGAGTTTGGGATGAAGTGGCCAAGGAGCCCTCAGGAATATTAATGCTCATTTAAACCTGCTTTGCCCACCATGATGGTTACAAATGCTTATAGCTACAGCTCAAGATTTACACAAAGCCGACCAAGGGGGTGGAGAGTGGGAGCTGGGAGTGCTGGGGTTGTTGGGGGTACAGGGAGCCATCCTTCCCACTGTTGTCAGGTTTCTCCAAGGAGTTTCTTTACTGGTCTTCTCAGGTGCTGGGACCTCAGTGCGGGGAACATGAAATGGATTTATCAGGTCCCTATCCTGGCTGCAGTAGTGGTAAGAACCCTGTGGATGAGCCTCCCAATTCCTTTTGGGGAAAGAGGATTGACAGAGACCAGAGCTGTTCACTTGTGGTCACTGGAGTTTTGTCCTGGCCCCTCTGGCACCCCGGGAGAGCCCAGAGGGATCCAGGGCTCTGGTCCCTCCCGCCCTGACCACAGCATCACTGTCGTGTCCCTGCACCTCACCCAGAGCTGCCTGTGTCCCTAAGGGCTCCTCGGGCAGAGCCCAGCTCACAGTGGGCACCATCACCACCCTGGGTGTCTGTTGGCAGGTGAACTTCTTCCTCTTCCTCAACATCGTCCGGGTGTTGGCCTCCAAGCTCTGGGAGACCACCACGGGCAAGCTGGACCCGCGGCAGCAGTACAGGCAAGTGCTGGCAGCACCAAAGCCTCGTGTCCTGCCCGTTCACCAGGACAGCTCCCCGAGGTTGTGGAGGAGGAGCAGAGATGTGGGAAGGGCTGGAGGAGTGAGGAAGGGTGGCAGCCATCTCCTCTGGCAGCTCGGCTGGACTGAGGCCTGGCTCTGGAGTTCCAAGCTCTGCCTGACTCCCACCCCCAGCCGGGGGCTGCCCAGCAGGCCCTGGGGAACGACTCTGAGGTCTCTCCTTTCAGGAAGCTGCTCAAGTCCACGCTGGTGCTGATGCCGCTTTTCGGAGTCCACTACGTAGTGTTCATGGCCATGCCCTACACCGAGGTCTCCGGGCTCCTGTGGCAGATCCAGATGCACTATGAGATGCTTTTTAACTCCTCCCAGGTGGGTTGGCATGGGACTGCTCCCAGCATTGAGGGATGTTCATCCAGGGAGGCTCAGGGACCTAACTGCACCTCTTTTGGTCTCTTGGCAGGGTTTCTTTGTGGCTTTTATCTACTGCTTTTGCAATGGGGAGGTAAGTGAGGAGAGTGAGGAGCTCAGCTCCCTGTTCCAGCCCCTTTAGAGTCAGGGAAGGCAAACTTGCACTCCCAGGCTGTGATAGCTAGAGTGAAACGCTCAGATCCATCACTCTCAATAGCATTTGGAGGGAAAAAAGAGGAAAAAGGGAAAGGAAGGTAAGGGAAAGGGAGGCGAAAGGGAAGGGAGAAGGGCAAGGCAAGGCTGTTTTGCTGTCTCTGGGCACAGCGGCCCCTCTGCTCTCCCAGGTGCAGGCCGAGATCAAGAAGGCGCATTTCCGCAGGCTGCTGGCGCTGCGCTTGGGGCAGCAGGCGCGCCCCGGGAGCTGCTGCTGCGCCGGGCGGGGCTCCCAGGCCCCCCAGAGCTGCAGCACCAGCCTGGCGGGGCGGGGAGCGGCGGGCACCCGCGGGCTGCAACTCCCGGCCCGGCCCCACCTGCCCGGCTACTTCCCCGGCGCCTCGGACCAGCTCCTGCCCTGCCCCGCGCAGGAACTGAGCCAGAAAGCCCGGGCGGAAAACACGGTGGATTTGACAGGGCTGACTGAGTGTCAGGCCAAGCCCAACAAGGAGCTGGAGACGATGCTGTGAAGCGGAGGGTGGATTCCCCACCTGGGCACGCAGATGTGCCTGAAGAGGATCCTCACGCGTCGGGCTCTGCTTACACTTGCACGGAGAGCCAGGGCTGGGACAGCACCGGAACAACGCTGCTCCCTTTCCGTCAGAGCTGGGGTGCAAAGGGACCACGTCCTCTCGCTCCTCCTCCACCCCGGCCCAAAACCAAGCCATAAAACCTCATTCTCCTCCAGTGCGAGTGACTGTTGCGATCTCTGTGCTTGCAAAGCCGTGCCTCTTCACCAGGAAACGCCGCCGTGCTCGCTCCTACCCCACACGGGGGAGGTGACCTCTCCAGGGCGGGTGAAGCCTCTCGGTGAGCCTCGGACTCCACTGCGCAGCACCAGCTCTGGCCTTGTCCAGCCGGGGGAGCACAGAGTGCCCGTGGGGCTGTTCTGCAGCTCACCCTGCCCTCCCTCATCCTCTGCAGCTCCTGGATGGAGTGAACACCAACACAGAGCCACAACCTGGAGCAGGAGGCACTGGGACAGGGTAGGATGAAGGAGGCAGGACAAACTTTATGGCCTGGAAGGGTGCAGGGAACACCTGAATCCCCAACACTTCATCCATTACCACAAAGACCCCTGCATGCAACTGTCGTGGCCCTGTCAGCTCACTGCAGGCTAAGAAGTGAATAAAGAGTCTGCCTGGCTTGTTTCCACTCTTCTATTCCAGCCCAGAGCCGGCAGTGGGGGAAAGGCTGGAACCCTGGCCCCAGCCAGGTCTGCTCTCCCTCTGCCCCTGCCATGGACAGGAGCCCCAGCATCCCCCTGCCCTGCACCTGCACTGCCTGGGAAAGCTCCTGGCCCGAGGGAAAAGGCATTCCCAAGGAGCTGTGTAGACAGCAATGAATGAAACAGCATGCTGGTGGTACACAGAGCATCTTCTTCCCACACAGCTCCTCAAGGCAGGAATTTCTTGCTAAAGACAGGGAGCAGGTAAATAACTGTGTGCATTCCCTATCTTCCAGTGAGAAGCTATGGTGCAAAGCAAGTCACAGGGAACTCAAGGGACAAACAGCCAGGAGCTGTGTCAGGCAAGGGAAGGGCTCAAGGATGCAGTTTTAAAATCATCTCTTGGAAGGAATGTATCTCTTTGGAAGACACTAGCACAGATCCAGGGACAGATCCCCTCCCAGGGCAGCTGGAATGCTGCTTACACTGCTCCCTTGTTCCGAGGGCATGGAACCAGCCCTCCCACAGACCTCACACAGCCCCGCAAGCTGACATTCGTGGCTCCCTGTCACTGATCAATATTTGACCACTCTCTTGCCAAGAGGCTCCTGGTAGGTGGGAGAGGGGTGAGGAATTCCAATAATCCTACAAGGAGCAGAGGGAAGTGTTAACAAGAAGGGCAGAACCCCCAGCATATCCCTCACAGGGGGCCGGTTCCCAGTGGCAGCGGGCTGGGATCTGGGAAGGGAGGGAGCAGATGGCAGCTCAGACTATGGGGCTATTTTTACATTTTGTTTTGAAACTCCAATCTTTAATTGCAGCAATGAACCTTCAGGGTGAGAAGGGGAACACAACAGCTTGTAAAGCCCTGCCAGTCTGCCCTGAAACACCCTTGTCTTCACACACAATGTGCAGAGCTCAAACCAGGGCAACAATTCCTGCCCAGACTGTGGGGAGGGAATTCTGGAAACTGTTTAAAAAAACGCAAGCAGATCAGAGCTGGTTTCTGAGGGGGCCCAAATAATCACGTGGTGTCTGAACTGTAGCCAGTTCAGGTGTCAGTCAGCTCTTGGGGCTGTTGCTGAGTTCTCTTTCCAGGTATGCCCACGACCCCAGGAGAAGCTGGGATGATGTCCCACATGTCCTGGGCTGTATCTTTTCCTCTTATAAGCAGAGGAAAATTTATTCCCCAGGAGACCTTGAAGTTCAAACACGGTTTGTGAAACATTTTGGGGTGAAAGATACTAAGAAAAACCACAGGAATTATTTTATCAACAGCAATTCACAACTTCTGGTGAGACAGACACAGTGGGATCTCCAGACTGTCAGTTCTCCATTTGCACATCAGGGCAGCCAAAGGAAGAGGAGAATAAAAAACACATGCTTGCATATTTTTGTTCCAGTAATAAAACATTTACTAGAGCAAGCAGAAAGTAAATGCACAGCTGATAAAGAAAACATCACGATGTCACAAAACCCTGACAGCTTCTGGTACATCTTCCAGTGGAAACGAGCCAGCGGTGGGCGCTGACATGTCCCAACTGAAAAGTCCTTCCCTACCTTGTGGCAAAAAAAAAAGAAAAGTTATAAAATAGGAATACACACGAGTTAAAAATGGGCAAGCAAGATTTTACAGATTTACTACATGTGTCCAAAACAGGGCCAGATTTGAGCTGTTTCTTTTCATTAATTATTCTCTGAGTTCTCCCTAAAAGCTTCTGAGCAACAGATCCCTGAATTTCTGAATCTTCTTCCTTTCGCCACACTTCCTGGGGGGCTCCAGCCTCTGATTGTTGTGGTCTATCTACATTGTCTTCCCTTTTTTTAGTTTGAAGAAAGCACTCAACCCTCTCAGAACAGAGGGGGCATAGGCACAGCAGAGACACGGGTTTGCTATGCAGGCTTCCACCAGAATGAAGGATATTAGAAAACATAAGGTTCTTCCAAAGGAAAAAAAATATCTGGGCAATGGGATTGGAATTAAACTACTGACCACAAACAAGCCAGGGAATCCAACCTACACTACAAGTGAGTTTGTGGTTTGCTGGGATGGAGAAGGATCCCTTGAACAGCTCCACTCACACCAAACAAACAAAAACAAACAAAAAAAAAAAAAAGAAGAAAACAACCAAAAAAGTGAAACCAACTTGCTCTGCTGCACCTTCAGCAAAGCAAATTGATACATTCTTAGTTGATGGGAGAGAGGTAAGGGGTAACCTGGAGACCAAATTATTTGGGGAGAATATGTGAAAAGGAGATGGAGGAAGAACTCACCATACTGACCAAACTGCTGCAAGATTAATGTCTAACAGGCAGGTCCTGAGCATCTCTAGGTGGACTGGACTGGTTTGTAAATGTGAATGCTGGTTAAGAAAAGACTAATTTATACTTCTATGGACAACAGTTTTTTAACGTTCCAAGGATGTGGAACAGCTTATTTTTGTCAAGAAGATCTGTTGAAATCCAGCAGTCACTCGAGCACTGAATGTTTCAAAGCAGAACCCAGGGAGCTTTATCAAAATTATTTGTTTCACTAAGTGTTGTGTGCATTTCGTTCAGGTGAATCTGTCCGTAGATGAACTTGCACAGGGGCTCTCATGGTTTCCTTTTCCTGCCCCAGCCGCTCAACAACCAGTTACCAAAACCCCAAGAAATCTTCTGGAAAACGACAACACTACCTGCAGAGACTCCAGCCTGTGAACCCCAGCTTTTAACTGTCCCACCGGCTCTTCTTCCGCTTTGGGGGCTCTGGGACAGCAAACCCATCTGTCTTGTCTCGGCTGTTGGCCTCCTTCCTGTTCTCTCCGTTCCTGCTCTCGCTGTTCCTCCCCTCGCTGCTGTTCCTGCTGTCGCCGTTGTTGCGGTTGCCGCCCGGCAAGTCGGTGAAGTGCCGGCCCTCGCTGTGGCGATGGACGTCGCCGTGGCGGCCGTCGCTGTGCCGGGAGGGGTCACTGTGCCGGCCACCACCTTCGCTCTGGCGCTGGCCCTCATTAAAGCGCTGGCCATCGTTGTAACGTTGGCCATCATTAAAGCGCTGGCCATCGTTGTAGCGCTGGCCCTCGTTAAAGCGCTGGCCCTCGTTAAGGCGCGGGCCCTCGTTAAGGCGCAGGCCCTCATTGAAGCGCGGGCCTTCGTTGAAACGCTGGCCCTCACTGAAACGCTGGCCATCGTTAAAGCGCTGGCCTTCATTGAAGCGCTGGCCCTCGTTGAAGCGCTGGCCCTCGTTGAAGCGCTGGCCCTCGTTGAAGCGCTGGCCCTCACTGAAACGCTGACCCTCGCTGAAACGCTGGCCCTCGCTGAAACGCTGGCCTTCATTGAAGTGCGGGCCTTCGTTGAAGCGCTGGCCCTCGTTGAAGCGCTGGCCTTCATTGAAGTGCGGGCCTTCGTTGAAGCGCTGGCCCTCGTTGAAGCGCTGGCCCTCACTGAAACGTTGGCCCTCGTTAAAGCGCTGGCCCTCGTTGAAGCGCTGGCCCTCGCTGAAGCGCTGGCCGTCGTTAAAGCGCTGGCCCTCGTTAAGTCGCTGGCCATCATTAAAGCGCTGGCCCTCACTGAAACGCTGGCCTTCATTGAAGCGCTGGCC
>QUSF01000145.1:173969-187795 GCA_003676055.1 Chloebia gouldiae
TCGTTGAAGCGCTGGCCTTCATTGAAGCGCTGGCCCTCGTTGAAGCGGCCACCGCCGCCCTCTCCTCGGCCACCGCCGCCCTCCCCTCGGCCACCGCCGCCCTCCCCTCGGCGCGGGGCCTCGCCTTGCCGACTGTTCCGGTTGTCGTTGTACCGTTCTCTGACCATGCCACTGCCCTCTCGGCTGTTGGTGCTGGTGTTTGTGCTGCTGAAGCCCTGTGCTCCGGCACTCGGGAACGGGGGCACGCTGCTCAAGCTGCCCGTGCTGGTGAAGCCCGGGACTCCCTTCGCTGCCGCGGTGGCTGCCACGGGGCTCTCGGGATTGGCGGCATTTTGCTGCGCTGAACTCGTTGGGACGGAGTTCAGGCTCCCTGCACTGGTCCAGCCACTGGCACCAGCAGCAGAGCTCCCAGTCTTTTGGTTATTTAAACTTGCAGCAACAAAGTGACTCTTGTACTGGGACTGCAGGAAAGGGAGAGACAAAAGGTTTTGACTCTGTGCTGCCCCACGGATTTTAGGGCAACAGAATTCCTAGAAAAAGTCAGTCTTGGAGTGATTACATTCCCCCTGTGCTTATGGACAGAGTTAGTAACAGGCACCTCCTACTGCACAACACCAAGGAGGGAATTCTTACATTGTGGGGTTAATTTTTACGCTGAAGAGAAAGAGCTTCTGATTCCCCTTTTGACTGCAATTACACTACTGCTACTAAGCAACCTCAACACAATTAAGCCCAGGTGCAGAATCCAGAAAGAAAGAAGAGCAAAGAGGCAGCAGAAAAAAAAGTAAGTTTGGGAAATTTGTGCAGATGTGTTCAGTCCAGCCTGCACCTAATTCCACCACTTGGAACTGCCATGCTAAGTGTGCTCTAAGTGTCACAGCCACAACCACCACCCTCAACTTCCCTGAAATTACAGGGCTGCTGCATTTTCAGGGGGGAAAAGGAGTCCAAGCATGGAACCAACCTGGAAAGCTGCTTTCATTGCTGTCAGCCTGTCCCCCATGGCCCCTGTGGATGGCTTGTAGGCCTCATAGTTGCTCATCACACTGCTGTTGTTTCCACGGTCCTGTGCGAAAACACAAAGGGCAACTGCAGAGGTTTATTCCACATAGACACACTCAGTTCAACCACTGCTCACATCTATCCTGTCCTTGCACTCAGGAAATGCATCCACTAAGGATGACAGAGTTCTGGAGAAGTCTGGAGGAGCTTCTGAAGGAGCCCTGAGCAGTGGAGCAGTTTGCTCCTTTTTTTTTTTTTCTGCCAAGAATCAAGACTGGAAATGGCTGGAAATTTTGAAGCAATTTATTAGCATTTATTTTACAGCGACAGTCTATTTTATGAGGAATCTCCAAACCTTCTGGATCACTCTAGCGCTAAGAAAAAGCAGCCCTTAACAAGAGAAGAACAGCACAGGAGACTTTCACTTGAGATATATGATCCTAACTCTGAAAGATGCTGAGCTATGAGAACTTTTAAAGCAGACACCGTAATCCAGTACCAAGATTTTTTTTTAATCAAAGAGTAATCAATACTAAGTGAAAAAGTTCCAGAATCTGTCAACAACCTCTTCAGCATCTCTACTTACAGTATTTTCTGAGCCCAGGCCGGGGCGTTCACGGTATCCCAAGCCACCACCACCAATATTCAGCTTCTTTCCCTTCCCTCCTTTAAAACGGGATTTCCGGAACCACGGATTCTGTAAGAGAAGGACAAGTGTTTCTCAACACAGGGAATAAAAAGCTTCACAAATGCATGCAATGAGGCTGAGAGAAAAGAGACACCGAGCATTTCAAAAGACAAACGTAAATACGGTTTTCCATTTAACCACACAGCTGCTGTAGGCAGCTGTGTCATGTGGGTCTGATCCTTTGAGTTGCAAATGCTTTCTATGAAAACTAATTTTACACCTTCAACTCTCGTTCACATTAAGGTTTTGGGGATTTACATTCCAATAAACCCAGGAATAAACACAATTTCCAATGCCATCACCTGGGAGCTCTGCTCTTGCTCATATTTTGGTTTCACTGATTTAGCCCTGATTTAGCTAAGGAGAAATGAGGGTCTGTCAGCAAAACTTTCTGTACCAAGCAGTGGCCAGGGAATGTCAGCCCAAACAGACCTGCTGTTGTATTATTTAAACCTGGTGTTTAAATAGTAGTTGGCTGCCCATCTTTTTATGCCCTACAGTCTCTCCAAATGGGAATAAGTCAATTGTCTTCCTACATTCTCCTCTCAAGGCAGTCAGGGGAGCTCTGCCTCACTAATTCCGTCCCTTCTGAAAATGCTGCCTGTGTCAGAAAAAGTATTTACTTTGGCAGCTGCTGTCCAAGCTACTTCTAATATGTCCACAGGCCTGCTAATCCATCTCTGAATCTGGGAGTTGCCAAATTCCCATATTGGCAACTGAAACCAACCTGGAATTGCCAGTTGGGCTCTCTTGCAGCTATATAGACAGCAAAAGACAAGAAATTAAAGAGCTGATAAGTTCAGTGGCACAAGCAGGATTGCTGCAGCTACCTGTCATACCTGTATATAGCAAACCTGCCAGAGAACACTGGCAAGCAGGTGGAATGATCAAGCAACAACCCTTTCACAGAGGGAATGTCCCTGTAATTGTTTTCTAGTTTAGCTTTCAACTAAGCTGCATCTCCCAGGTGCCTGCTATAAATCTGACTGCAATGAGATACTGGAATGCTCTGCTGGCATCAACAGATTACAGCTCCTAATTTCCTAGGCAGTGCCTGGCCCCAAAATAGATGACATACTGTGTTACAAAATATTCATGGATTCTTTCAAAGGCTACTAAAAACACTAGGACACCTACTTTAAACCAGGACAGATCACCAAAAGCTCACTGCTAACACATGATGGAGCCAGCAACATGAGTGGCTGATTTTGTGCTGAATCTGGAGTGAAACCTCCTCACCTCAAGTTTTGCTGGCTCATACCTGCATTGCCAAATCCAGCAGCTCTTTGGAGACGTGCTGGTTGGCACCCTCCAGGTTTCTGACGAGGTCGCCAGCGAAGTTGCTGTCCTTGGGGGTCAGCAGAGTGTAGGCCACCCCCTTCTCCCCTGCGCGGCCGGTGCGGCCGATCCGGTGCGTGTGCGTGTCGATGTCCCGAGCCACGTCATAGTTGATGACAGTCTTGATGGAAGGGATATCCAACCCTCGAGCTGGAAGAAAGAGCAACGTGGTGAGAAGTGTCATTATCCCCAATTAACTCAGAGCAATTCCTCTGGTACCAGGGTATCGCCCTGCTCTGGTCCTGCAGGCAAAAGGAACATCAGGTGATGAATGAACAGCAACCACTTCCTTAAGACACAGCTTTTCTTTCTGTACATTAAAAAATGTTAGGCTGTAATTTAGGCATCGTTAAGAGACTAAAAATAACCCTCCTTGCCAATGCCATTTACTGCACAGGCACACAGTGAGACTCTTGGGGGTGTCTGTGCAGGGCCAGGAGTCAGGCTCCATGATCCCCGTGGGTCCATTCCAGCTCAGGATATTCCTTGGTTCTGAAAAGCACTTGGAAATCAGTGTCCTGCAGGTGCAGAAACCAACCTGGCTGCCTTCTTCTGAAACATGCTTGCCTTTCTGCAGATACCCACAGCTTGTCTGAGCTGCTTTCCAGAAGGTCACGTACCTGCCACATCGGTGGCTACCAGGATGGGGATCCCCTTTTTCTTAAATTCCGAAATGACTTTATTCCTCTCACTCTGGTCCATGTCCCCATGAAGCAGCCCCAGGTTATGATCCTCCTGCTTGAGGTTATTGGCCAGTTCCTCTGCGTTGGCTTTCTTGGTGACGAAGAGGAGGACGCTCCCGGAGGACGTGAACTCCACGAGGCGCCGCGTCAGCCAGTTCCACTTGCTGGGCCCAGAAGGGAAAATCTCCACAATCTGAGTGACATCTTCATTGGCCTAAGGGGAGAAATGTCCTTAGGGTCAGCAAGGTGGGAGGAATACACAGACTTCCCACACATTCTGCATCACGAATAATACAGCACAGTGCAACTTAAAGCACTACCTGCAAGTTTGCTCTGAAAGATTTCATTTTTACCCGTTTTAATATTATTTCAAGGATGATACTCCCATTACACAGTGATAGTTTATATCAATGAATAGAAGCCCCGTGATTGAGCAGTGAAAGCTGGTGCTTTTCTTGAGCAAAATCAAAGAAAAATTTTCACAGAAAGGAGGGGCTTCAGACAGTCTTCTGTTTTTGTTATAAAGGGACCTGATGCAAAAACCAAAAAATATAGAGAACTGTTTGAAAGAAGGATGTTCTGAAGGCACATTGTGAAATTTCTCAACAGTTTCAATATATTATTAGCAAAGTTTCTTCCCACCAAGTTTATATCTGCCCACTTCATCAGCTTCCCACTAGATCCCAGCCTGCTGATAGTTCAGCTGTCACTGTCAAACAAGTCCAGCATCAACATTCCCATGTACACCATAGGACACAGATTTTAACTTTCAAATTCTTCACTGCAGAAGCTCAATGGCTTTGTTTATGCTTTTGAGACAAAACTGAAAGATACAACCATTGATTCAGCATAATAACAAAAATAAACCACCACATTAATGTTCTACTCCTTGATGAAACCTCCCAACACTGCAGGAATATTTGTTGGCAGAAAGGTTAAGATACAAATAGAAACCTACTATTTCCAAAGCTTTCTATCTTTGCTGAGCACAAATTATTTAAAACTAACTAACAATGATGAGTCTTGCAGTTTAACTTAAATTTCAGAGAACAGAAACAGAACAATTCCTTGCTCTGAGTGTCTCACAAGTATTATGGAATTACCTCTCCAATGTCTCCTTGCACAACCCGAATTGGGTCGATCAGAATATCCCGAGCCAATTTCTCAATCTTCTTACGGAACGTGGCACTGAACAAGAGGGCTGGAAGAGAAACAGGCTTCAAATGCCTTGAAGCAGAAACTTCCTTTCAGAACTGTAAAAACACTGCACAGATGTTGTGCAGGAGGACCCGGATTCCTGAGTGTCAGTGAACTGAACTGAGGTTTTATGGGCTCTAATGGAAATTATCAATCACTGTTAAGAGTATCATGAAATGGAAACACATTTCATAGCATCTAAAATATTGATAATACAGGGCACTGCTGTGAACTTTCTCTCATGGCAGCTCAGAACACTAAATTTCAAGGCATATGAACATGAATTCAGCTAATCATCTTTGCTCTGAGTGCAGTTGGTGGAGGGATTACAGAGAGATGTGCTGAATGCTCACATGTCACAACTGCTCCCTCCCAACAGCCCACGCTGAGAATAACACCAGTGGACTTTGGCACAAGTGTCCTGGTGTGGCTGTGCCCAGAACTGGAAAGCCAAGCTCTGCTCCAGACTCACTGTTTACTTACTCTGTCTGTCAGGACGTACGTGGCTTGCGATTGATCTGACCTGATATTCTGCAAAGGAAAAGAAATGCTCTAATCAATCCTGTAAGCTCATTGCTTAGAAAAACTAAGTCAAAATGAAGTTTCATTGCTTTATTTAACATATAATCACAGAAGGAATGAGTGCTTCTTACTCATTATTTAATTTTACAGGTCCCCCCTAAGCTGGGACTGGGCATCACTGCTTTCCAAAATAGTGACTTTGTATGAATACGTACCAAACCCCATATCAAACATTCTGTCAGCTTCATCAAACACAAGGTAAGTGACTCTCTGCAGGTTTGTAGCTTTCTTTTTCACGTGATCAATCAAACGACCCTAGGAAGAAAAGACTTTTTTTAAAGCACCTTTAAAAACATGTTAATATATACAATTACCTAGCTGCTTTTCATCCTGACTTACCAAAGACTTAGAACAGAAAACATCTCAAGGCTTCATTCTAGAAGCAAGTGTCAATATTCACCTCATAGGAACAGATTCTTACAACTTGTTTCAAGGTGAAGAGTGCAAAGCCCTGATTTTGGTGCACACAGGTACTTACTGGTGTGCAGACCACGATCTCTGCCCCCTCCTGCAGGGCCTTGGCTTGCTCCCACATGCTCCCTCCTCCGTACACGGCCACGGAGCGCAGGTTGTAGGCCTTGCCAAAGCGCTTGCACTCGGAGTGGATCTGCAGGTGTGACACAAACACAGCACAGCTCACATCAGACAGCTCTGAGACCTACCCTGGAAATGCAGCGTGGGGCCTCAAATACACTCTTCAACTACCAACTTAATGAAATTATTCCGAACTCCTCAGGGGTGAATACTCTGACACATCTGGATAATTTCCAGTAACTTGAGAAACCTACTTAGGCATCCAACAATAATTTAACATGCAGGCTCTATCCTTCTGCACACACAATTTGTCACAATGCATACACAGCATTCTTGTACCTAAAAATAATGTAGGAGCATGGTGCAAAAATTAAAAATTTTAGGTTTGTCATGATTCTTCAAGAAAAAGATGGTAAGAAAGAGCTGTGAGCTGGACCCAGGCTACTCATGCATGAAGTAGTTTTTTCAAACAGTTTCCTGAGGTTATCTGGTAATTTCTGCCCCAAATTTTGCCCTCTTCTCCAAGCAGACTGTCTGCTACGTACAGGAATGCTGCAGACCTACCTGCTGGCAGAGCTCCCTGGTTGGGCAGACGATCACTGCAATGGGACCATCCCCCGGCTCAAGCTCCTTCTGATCCATGATGTGGATCAGCATTGGCCAGATGAAGGCGGCTGTTTTCCCACTTCCAGTCTTGGCTATCCCAATCATGTCTCTGCCACTTAGTGCCACTGGAACACCCTAAAGAAGGAGATTGGAAGCCCATGTTACGCCCAGTCTAGCACATCCTTGTGCTAGACAGTACAGGAAAACTCAGGTAACAAGGAAAGCCCAAGACAAAAAAACCCTGAACCTTTTTTTTTCATACATTTCTCTAGGCAAGAGACATCACTTGAACATTCTTCATTCACCAAAAAAAGCAATGAAAAAGGAATATGGATATATTTACAGTGGTCATTCAACAAGGAAAAAAGTGGGCAAACTTCTATTTAAAAAAATACCAAAGCCATTTTTCTAGAAAAACCCACTCTGCAGGCAACTAGAATTGCATTTATCTCCTCCTCATGTGGATGAGGGAGCTTTGCATGTGTTATTATTTTTGTTCTCTTTACAAGTTTGAGAAGTAACACTCACCTGACATTGTATTGGAGTGGGTTGGGTATACTCAGATTTCCTAATCTGATGCATAAGTTGCTCATCAAACCCAAAATGAGCAAAACTACTGCCAGGCCTTGGAGGAGCAGCCCCGGAGACCTTGGGAAGAGAAAAAAGATCTTTGTTCATGAACAGTGAGAGAAAAACAAAGAGCAATCTGTTAAAAAAAAAAAAAAAACAACAAAAAAAACCCCCAAAATGGGTCTCTCTGCCTCTGAAAAAGAACTATACTTTTTGAGTGGACAATAAATTTAACTGGGTGCAAATTCCACACGTGTTGTGTAAATAAGACCTTCAGGTATAAAAATTTAATTATCTGTCAATAATGTGACCTACTAAATAAGCTACTAAATTGTTTTTACCTCCTTGTGTCTAACTAGTGTTCTACCCAAATAAGTCCCTTCACAGAAAGTCACTACCATGTCAGAAATAGCAAAGAACTAATTTCTGCATCTATTTCCAGTTTTAACTCCTAGATCTGGAGGTCTTTAGTCCCAGTAGCACTCCTCACTGCCCACTTCCACAAGTCCATAGGAGACTTCCAAGAAATCAACATCACTGTAGGTGTCTGAGAGGACTGGATTCAAAAGCTGGAGTTCCCAGTGAAAATCTTCATTTAAACTGAAATAGTTTAGGGAGTTAAAAGCTGCTGGGAGAGCAGTGTGGCCAGCTTACCCGGAGATTCAGCTTATGCCGTAACTCCACCACTTGCTGCGGGGTCAGGCTGGTGATCTCCTCATGCTCATCATAGAAATTTTTCTCAAATGGTGGGTATTCAATCTGCAATGTAAGTAATTTGTTACTCAGTTAATCCAGACTCAAGATTCCTTTTTTCTGAAGTTCTTAACTGTCTGCCAGAACACTTGCTTAAATTAAGCCATTTAAAGGAAATTTAGTATGACTTACCTAAGAAAGCACTGAAATATTACAGGGGCCTCCTCAGCTCCTGCTTTCTGGAATGCCTCAAACAGAACAGAACAAAACAGAAGTCCCTCCTACCTCCGAATGGTCAATAGGTGGAAGAGGATCAATGATTTTTTTGGACGGTGCAATTGGATTCCCATCACTATCATACTCCAGGTTATCCTCTTCCTCCTCTTGTACCACACCAGCAGTGGGGTTCTCGGCCATGTAGCGAAAATATGCTTCCTGCAGCAAAACAGATCAGCAAACTCACATACAATAGGATGCAAAAGTACTCCTGTTTGTTGAAGTGAAGTATATACTAAGTGGCTGTTTGCTTTCACACCCACCACTGAGGAAAAAGGTAACTACTTCCACTAGAACTGATTCTTCTAATGAACACCAACAGATACATCCTGAAGGACAAGAAGTACAAATGAAGAAAACAACTCCAGTGTCAGATACACCACAAAATGCTCCTAAAAGCCAAACTTCTCTTGTGTCTGCTTAACAGCTCCTTCTATCAAGTCTTGTTACGTTTAAGAATAGAAGGATCTATTCTTACTTCCACGTGAACAAAGCATAAAGAACAAAACACTGCAGATTTCTAAACAGAAAACACATTGTTACTAAGCATATGGTATTAACTTTTTTAAACATGCTATGCCAAAGATAGCTTTTTTACTTCCCCTAACTAAACTTCAGGAGATGAAAAGATATCTATCTTTCATTGAGAGAATCAACAACAAATGTGAAAGAAAGTATTTCAGAAGAGTCCTTCAAGACAAGCCCGAGTTAAGACACTGTCACCCTGTTACATGAAGCAGCTCCAGGTTGCTCACAAAGATGTTTGTGTTGCTCAGATTCTCACTGGCTCAAACTCTGGCACAGCTACACTCATCACACTAGAAACAGAGACCTTCAAGGCCAGACAACCGTGCCAAGCTCTGCATTAATGCAAGTAACACAAGCGTTAGTAACTACAACTCAGTAGGAAGATCTACTTTGAAATTAAGTCTTTTCTCTTTATTATTTCTGCTACAGTGACACTTATGAAGCTCAATGAGAACTGGAGCTTCTCTGAAAACAGGGATCAAAGAGCCTGAATCTTGCCCTGAACAGACCCCACATTTCCCTGCAAGGAGCCTCCACAGTCCAACAGCCTCTCCCTGGTGTCCGCTGGAGCTGATTGTGCTAATTGCAATGTGTAAGATCCTCAGACACTGAACAATCTGTACAGGAAAATTAAGTTCTAACTGACTTGAAAAAAATCTTCTTCAGTGACTGCAATTGTCTAATATTCGTCTTAAACACCTAGGAGGGTACAGACAGCAGGATAACCCCTACAGCTTCCTGCTGAATTGTCCGGATACTGCGCATGACACTGGAATTTTGTTTGTCTCTAGCAGTTATGTGTTTGGAGAGGAAAAGTTAACAATACAAAACAACAAAAAAGGAGATAGAAAGACTGCATAGGAACTCACTTGGTCATCTTCCTCTTCAATGTCATCTCGAATACCCCTGGAAAAACAAGCGGAGAAAAAACTTCCCTGCAAGTGTTCCACAGACTCAGCTCAATAGTTTCATTTGATTAGTGCTGAGCTCCAGATTTCGTGGAAGACACAACACTATTAACTCGGCAACATTTATATTCCCAACCCATGGAGTTTTCATATCTGGTGCCAACCACAGCAGTGACCCTGCAAAGACTTCTCTTTACGTCTAGTACTGAGACTGAAAGATTAGGATTCCATCTTCCCAGCAGAAGCCACATCAAAGATCATCCTGGTCTAAGCTCTTGATGCTACAGAAGTCCCATAACTGAAGAGGAATATGAGCCAGGAAGTGCAAATCCAGTTCAGAACTTCCCCAGGTGGTGATTTGGATCCGGTGTTCTGTGTCAGGACCATGTATAATCTGATCAACCCCATGCAATGTAACTTCTACCAATATATCTGACATGTCTAGCAAGAATCAACAGCATAATTATTTTCCTTAATCGAAACAAATAGATAAGCTGCATGAATTTAAACTGTTTTAAACTCCAAATGTAGTACCCTGATTGTCATGTGCTACCTAATCTATCAGCTTTAATGTCTAAAACCTAGTCAGAGTTTAGAAGAGTCTCCAGTAGTCCAGGTACAGCAGCACCGAGTTATTTTGCTCACAGAAATGCAATTTTAAGCTAAACCATTCTGATCTCTCCAAGGCTGTGGGAAGCAGAAAACCTATCCAGGCTGATCTGGAAAGTGGCAGGAGTACAACGTGTTGCCCCAATTTCTGTGACCTAGAAAGGCTTCTCGCGTGGGATAACTCTCAGTGTTCTTGCAGTTTGCCGTGGATGCTGCCATGGATTCTTCCCTATTATCCTATTTTTACACATCTCATGCACAGGTTACTGATGTTTATTCGGTATATACTACACTGCCCAATGAACAACCATCATCAACAAAATGCACTGGGATTCTCTGAGCACCACAAAAGACAAGGCAGGCGTTGGAATGATAAAAGAGAACTTACTTAACGTTCTTTTTTTCTTTGTCTTTATCTTCCAGTCTCTTCATGTCTCGAGCAGCTTGATCCTAGCAGGTCATAAAGTTGTCACATGTTAAAAAGACCAAGGTGGTAAAACACGGAAGGGAAACATGATCCTGAATAATTAAACCATTATGTCACAGAGACAACACTTCTTAGACTAATCTTCATCTTGTTCTGTATCTGATTATGCTAAATAAATTCTCCTACTACTATCTTTGAGTTTATAAACTATTCTAAGCTTGTGACAGTGCTATTGAAGAAATAATTTCTCCATATTCCTCCTGAATCCAACAAATAACAGAACTGTAGCCAAAAATCAGCTCATCATAAATACAAACAATTTCCATTTAGGTAGTGAAAAACACAGAAAACCTTTGTTTGATATTCAGAAACAAGCAGAGCTCTATGTTGTATTGTTCTGACATCTTCAAGCAGTTACAGTAAGTGAGATCCAAGCTCTGTCTATCTAATTTTTGAGCTCTAACTAACACTGCAAAGTTAAGTGGCATTTTGACTGCAGCTGCCAAAGCCCTGAGTGACATTTGCTGCCCCTGACTGCACACAGGTACAGCCACAGCACTGAATAAACAGCCCCCGAGCTGGCTCTTGCCTCCACTTCAGCCATGAATGCCTCCAGAGGATCATCATCGCTGTCAGAGTCCGCCGATTTGGAATGGAACTGCTGCCGGGTGGGGGAATTCTCTGCAGGAATGTAGGGCAATTCCACATTGCTGGAATCTTCCTCTTCATCCTCAAAGTACCTGAAAAAAGTGATCAACAGCCCAGTCAGCACATGGCTTACAGCACTGCGTTGTATTTCATGGTTTTGGGTTGAGTCAAGGTACCCACATGGACAATAGAAGTCAGTATGGACACGAGAGAAGATGTAAAGATTTATTTATTTACAATTATTCATGTTAAAAGTTCGAAGTCATGGCAGGGCAAAAAGATATAATAAAATTGAGTCTCTCTTCATCTTTCTTGTAGGCTCCCTTTAGGTACTGGAAGGCCACAATTAGGTCAGCCCCAAACTTCTCCAGATGAATAATCCCAGCTTTCTCTGTTTTATTTATACGTTTATGCAGCCAAGAGACAGGTTAGTAAAGAACTGTGGAGATCAATGTTTTCCTGTGCAAAAGACACCCCAATTTTTCCTACTTGGCTCCAACTCTGAGAAGACCATAGAGTGGATAAAATATGTTCTCCAGAGGGGAAAGCTGGAGGAGGAAAGCTTCTGCAGGCTACCATAGCATCTCACAGTCTTCTAAGTATATTATTCCGTATTTGCTTATGTAAATGTCACAGATACTTCCTCCGACCTCAGAAACAGAAAAACATTAAAATCTAGAGCTACGTAAACACAAGAAGTAACTGTACTTACGCATTCTCCTCATCAAAATTGGCTCTCTTTGACCCAATTTTGTAGAAGGAAGGCAGCTGAGGAGGCCCTGATTTCGCAAATGCTGCCGAGGAGCCGGCGGTGCCGAAAGCACTGTGGGACTGCTGAGACAGCTTGGGTTCCTCTTTCTTGCCAGGTGTTATGGCAAAGCCACCAAACCCAAAGCCTCTCTTGGTACCAGGTCCACCTTTATTCCAATTCATGATGTCCCTGATATACCTGTTAAAACAAGAAAGGACAAATCAACGCTTTCTGATTCAGGTAATTGTCATGATTTTTCTTGTTAGTTGGTCACTTCAGTCATGACACAGGGACTTATGGAACGCTGAGTGACAAGAGTTTAATCTGTTTCCCAAAAAGGATGGGGCTCTGGTCTTTTGTCAATATGAATATACGCACAATTCCAAGGAAGAATAAAAACAGAGTGGTTGTCTTCCAGCACAGGTCATGTCCTTAAAGGATTACTTCAATACATTTAAGATGTTACCTGTCCTGCTTGCAGTCTAAGCCAAACAAACCCAAGGCCAGAACATTGAACACCAGGAAGAAGAAGAGATGAAAAGGCGGCGCAGAATATTCTGCATGTCCACATTGTGCCATCTGTAAGTGTTTCATGACCTGTCAACATCTCACTGCTGCAACCCAGCAGCCTCCAGAGAAATGGGCCAGGAGCAGCACAAGGCCCCGTGTGAGCCCCAGCACATCGCTGCCAAAAGCCAACTCCCTTTCCTCTCAAACCACCTTCAGCCACACTCACCATCTCTATTTGTTATACATATTGATACGCTCCCCAATCTCTGTTTTTCAAACAATATTTTAAACACTCCACATAACAGTGTCTGCCCAGAACTTGATTTTCTAAGATGATGACTGAACTGATATACTAATATTTACAGTTTCCATTCTTGAGTCATTTAGTTACCTGCATGGTCAAGCAAATCATACCTGTAAGGCAGGAAAGAGAGCAAGACACTCACAGCTTTCCAATGCATTATAATCGACTGTCCAAAGGCTACAAATCTTACTAAACAAATCCTCACACTGAGAATCTTCACTCAGATCAGAACTCACTGGCAAAAAACAGCTTCAAAACAATCTGAAGGTAAATAGTGCAGCCGGTCCCTGTGCTGAACATTTACCAGCTTGGGGCTTGCTCAATAAATTTCAAGTCAAGACCAAAGCTCAGGAGCAGATGTCGGGGGAAACTGCTGTTCAGCTCTCCACGGCAGCAGCTGACCATGGAGTCCTGTCTTCCCTCTTGTCCTGACACCCCGTAGCTTTTACACCTGCGGATCCGTGGCACTGGGAGGCCAGAAAGTACAATGGAGGGGTGAGAGGTGGAATCGCATTTCGGCTGTGACTGCACAGGGGGAATCTTTGAAAACTGTTAAGGTAAAATCTGACTGTAAGAATTCCTCCTCACTGTACTTATGCACCTTTTCCCCCCCTTCCGCCACCTCAGAAAATAAGGAGGAGCAGTTTTTTATTGTCATACAGCAGCAGAAGTACAAAACACGGTCAGTCCGCCCACTCGCCAGCAGTGAGCGAACGGGGAGAGGTTCCCACGGGAGACCGCGGGAACACCGCGGGGGCTCCGCTGCCGCCGCCCCGCGGGAGCCCGAGAGCCGCGGGCACGGCGCCGCCGCCGCTCCCGGCCCAGGGGGAGGGCGGCGGGACCCCGCCCGCGGGATCGCCGTCCGCAGGGCACGGCGGGGACGGCGGCCGCGGGCAGGCCCCGTCCGGCACACCGGGCCCGGCGCGGGGCCCTTCCCGCCGCGGAACCGCGGCGCGGGGCGGGCCCTTTGTG
>QUSF01000145.1:192795-267276 GCA_003676055.1 Chloebia gouldiae
CCGCGGCGCGGGGCGGGCCCTTTGTGCGGGGCAGGCCCGGGCTGCCCGCGCCCGCCGCAGGCCGCGGCTCCGGCGGGTGCCGCCCGGCAGAGGCCCCCGCCGGCCGGAGAGGGAGGCCCGGCCCCGCTGCCCCCTCCCCCGAGCCCCGCACTCACCGCCGCCGCCGCTTCCCCGGTTACCGGGGCGGGGGTGGGGCCGGACGCACCGACGTGCCCGCGCGCCGTGCGTCAGCCACGCGCGCGCCGCGGCGCACGCGCAGCGCCCGCCGGTGAAGCGGCGGGGTGTGAGGGCGCTGGGCCGGGCAGCGGCGGGCGCGGGACCCCGGCGGCCGAACCCTCCGACGGTAACGCCAGGGCGGCCCCGTCGCCGCGCGGCTTCCCCGGTGCGTCCGGGCTGCTTCTCGGGTGGGTGCCGCGCCGCAGGGCTGGGCTGCCCCCCCCGCCCACGCGCGTGTACCGCACAGCCCGCACATGCGGCGGGGCCCGCGCCGCGCAGGCGCCCCGGTACGGCGGGCGCGGAGCGGAGCGCGGGGCCCGGCCCGCGGCTCAGGTAACGCGGCCGCGGCCCCGCGGGGCCGCCCCGCTCGCTCCTCGCCGGGCTGCCGCGGCGCTCGGTACCGGCCCGGTGCCGGGAGGGGCAGCCTGGCGCGGAGGGCACCGGGCGCGCGGCCTGTGCGGAGCGGCGGCGGGCCGGCCGTGAGGGGGCTGCGCCCGGGGCCGGCCGGTCACCTCGACTCGTGCTCCGGGAAGGAGCGGCGGGATAACGGGGGGATGCTCCCGCTTCGGGCGGGGGTCACGGCGAGGGCCCGACCTCCGCCACCGAGCTCGGGTCCAGGCTCGCGATCTGCTGAGCCGGCCCGAGCCGTGCGTGTCCAGCGCGGGTAGCGCCGGCAGCAGCGCTGCCCTCGCACTGTTGAAGCAGTTTCTCTTGCCAATGGGGTCTGCGCAGCCCGTGTGGAGATCGGAGGATGAATCTGTTCTTCTTGCAAGGGAAAGTCGTGTGGGTCGTGGAGGGCCTGCCGAGGATATTCTGCTTCCTGGAATTTGAACTTGGAAGCCATTCTGGCAGATTGCTGACCTAAGGGGGTGCTCCAGCTCTCACCACCTCTCCTTCAACTGAATCCTTCGAATTGGCTGCAGAAGTTTATTTTGCGTTAAGCTGTTTGCAACTGTTGGGTCTTCTTATGGTGGATGTGCTCAAATAGTCTTGGAGTTCTTAATGTGAAATTGTTAGAGTTTGGTTGAGCAGCTGGCTCTGTTGCCCTGTTGTTTTTAACAGTGTGTAAATTCTGTCCTATCGAAATAGTATTTCTTTTTTTTTCCTGCTTAAATTCACATAAAATTGTGATGTTCCCACACAGTGTTCCAAATTGCTGGGCTTGCCCTTGCTGAACTTTCCATCCTGATTAAGTTCTGTGACCATGTTCTGTGCGGGTTTTTGCTGGAGTGAGGTGTGTTTGACAGAGGTGTTTATTTTAGTTGTCCTTGTCATTCATCGCAGTGGGTTCCCTGCATGAGGCACTCAGAGGAATGCTAGTCAAATTTAGAAACAAATAATTTCTATTCTAAGTTTGTGAGAGAACACTCTGATTAACATTCAGGTTCCCACTCGGATCTGGTTGC
The DNA here is from genome assembly GCA_003676055.1 of Chloebia gouldiae. NCBI lineage: Eukaryota > Metazoa > Chordata > Aves > Passeriformes > Passeridae > Chloebia > Chloebia gouldiae. The sequence goes on from QUSF01000145.1 coordinate 194,418, forward strand.
GGGAGGGAGTAAAATGAGCCTGACAGCAGAGCCTGATGCAGCTGATCCTCTGTGCTGGTTGTGAAGTGCAGCTGGGGGTTGTTGCTGCCTTTTTTGGACCTTGGAGAAGGTGCTCCAGTCTCAAGGGGAGGTTGGGACTGTTTTGAACTCAAGTTTTGAACTCAAGCAGAAGAGACAGGAAGCTGAGGGCAAAACAAGATGAACTGACAAATTCTGCAGGGTTCTGGCCGATGTGGGGAGAGCTCTGGGCTCGTGAGCTCCAGTTTGCTCCTTTGTTCTGTGGAGCAGTGCAATATCTGTCCTCTTCCTTTGCTTTTTTGGCACAACTGCCAACAAAAGGTCTTTGTCTCGATGCAGAAATTATGATGGGACACTGTGGGCACTTAGTTTTGAGTGTGCAGCCTAGGAAATCACAGACGAGCACTTTTGGACTAGCAGAGACTATCAGAGCACTGCTGTTTAAATGAATCAAGTGCATTTTAAGATTTACTGCTGCTGTTACACTGTCAACACTCTGACTGTGCCTAATTGCTAATTAGTAACAACTATAGACACACAATGTATTTTCAAATTGTGCATTGTGGGTTGGGGGTTACTGGAGGTGTGATGTAACAGAATTGACGAGAACTTTTTGCAATGATTTATTTAAATTTTTTTTCCAGTCAAAATGAAGAATTTATATATTTTTATTGCTGTCCTATTCATCCCATGGAGCTTTTCTTTGGCAAAGTATGATGAATTTGAGGATGGAGACGACATTATGGAATATGATGATAATGACTTTGCTGAATTTGAAGATGTGAGTGAAGATACAGTTACAGAGTCTCCTCAGAGGATCATCACTACAGAAGATGATGAAGAAGAAGCCACTGTAGAGCTTGAAGGTCAGGATGAAAATCAGGAAGACTTTGAGGATGCGGACACACAGGTAAGGCCTTGCCTTCTTCCTCAATGTGTTTCCTAATAGTGTCTCTGTGCCTCTCTTTATCTTTTTGGATTTTACTTGCTGGGCTTTGGATTTTCATGCTGTTTGTGATTTCGTCCTTTAGGAAGGTGACACTGAGAGTGAGCCATACGATGATGAGGAGTTTGAAGGGTATGAAGAGAAACCAGACGCATCTCATAGCAAAAATAAAGACCCCATAACAATAGTTAATGTAGGTATAACTGTTGATCCAGTGTCTGTTTGGAGTTTCATCACTTATTTTCCTAAGACAGTATGCTAGGAATGTCACTGGGTTACTAAACAATGAACACTGTGTGTTTTTAGCTTGTCTGTGGCTTAAGTGTCAGATTAGAACTGGTCAGCTCTGTTGGTTTTTGAAGCCAATCTCTCAGCCTGCATCACCTTTTTGCCTCACAAAATAGTCTTTCACAGAATGATCAGGTGCTCAAGGTCTGCATTTTTATTACCCCTGAAATCTCTTTTTAGGTATTATAGCTGACCTTGGCAGTGAAAATTAACATGTGGGTACTTTTATGACTCAAAGGTGGTACAGTGATAGCAGAATGGCTAATTAGCCTCTGAGGTGGCAAGGTTAGGAAGGCTTCCCTGCTGCCCCATGGAGTCTGTGGCTCTTGCTGGCATCCTGAGAATGTTCTTGGGCATTGGGTGTTTGGATTTGCAAAGAAGTTACGTGATGCTCAGATAATGCTGTGATGGACAGGGTATCAAGCTGAAATGCTCAGTGAATTGAAGTGCTGGACTGTTCACTCTGAGGGATGTGTGCTAGCCCAGGCTCACTTGGAAGTGAGTACTTTTTTTGAATTAAGCAGGTATTTTGGGAATGCTGTTATCAGTTGTTTCCTGTATGATTACCGTGCCCCAGTAAGCCAAGTGCTTTCTGTAGGCTTAGTTCTCTCTTGTTGCCTTTGTGGAGCTTATTGCTGTGTTGAGGATGGAACTTCTCCACTACTCAAATTTCCCAAATTTTTGTGTGTATAAAATCCATATGTTCAATATGTAAATCACAACTTCTGTTCCCTTACACAGGTCCCTGCTCACCTTCAAAACAGCTGGGAGAGTTATTACATGGAGATCCTGATGGTAACAGGCCTCCTGGCTTACATCATGAACTACATCATCGGGAAGAACAAAAACAACCGCCTGGCTCATGCTTGGTTCAACACGCACAGGGAGCTGCTAGAAAGTAACTTTGCTCTTGTTGGTGAGTCCATAATGACACGGATCTGGTTTTAGTATTTGAATAAAGCTGGGTTTAGTCTGGCATTTAGGCTGTTGAGAATCCTTCTCTGTACTGTGGTATTGTGAGCTGTAAGCCTTCTGCTGAACTGTGGTGTCTCAGTTTGTGAGGTTTAGCATGCAGTTCTTTCACTGTTCCTTTCCTCAGGGGATGATGGCACTAATAAAGAAGCTACAAGCACTGGGAAACTAAATCAAGAAAATGAACACATATATAACTTGTGGTGCTCTGGAAGGGTGTGCTGTGAAGGAATGCTCATCCAGTTAAAGGTAAGGATGAGGCAGTTTGTGGTGCTCTTTATGTGTCACCAGTTGTCACGTTCTAGAGGCTTTCCCATTCCTGTGTGGCCAACATGGAATCCCAGCTTGGCATTTGTGCTCACATTCAGACACAGAGTTCTGAGTACACACACATGAGGAAAATCTGGTCATCTGAAGGTCTGTACAGACCTGTATTCTGCCCCTTAAAGTTGGCACCAAAGAGCAAGGGCTTGCAGGAAGAGTATAAAAACCAGAGGTGTAGTGTGAACAGAGGTGACTGTAGGCTGAAGAGCACATTTGCCACTTAGAGGGATAAATGGACCAGCAGGAATTCCAAGGAAGTACAGCAGACAGCCCTGGACCTGGGCTGGGACAGTCCTACAGTTCATGTTCTGACTTGAGGGAACAAAGCCCTCCAATGCAGAAAGGGCCTGGTTTTGAGCTGTATTGGTCACCCAGGGAAAACCCAGGTAAAATATCAGGAAGGAGATTTTTACTGTTGTCTACTCAGCTGTTTTCTGTGTTTACCACCTTGTGTTTTTAGTTTCTCAAGAGACAGGACCTGCTGAATGTCCTGGCACGCATGATGAGGCCGGCGTCGGACCAAGTGGTGCGTACTCAGCCCTTCACATTAGCTCTGCTAAACTGTTGCATGCCTTAGGTTCTCCTCCGCTGCTTTTGATGGTTCCAGGTGATTTCTGTAGTATTCCATATCTTCCAGTTCAGTAACTACTGAAACTACCTCAAAGAATTGTTCGTATTTCTTTCCTGCCTGTGAAATGCAAACTGCTGATGACTGGAAATTGCTTTATCTGTGGATTTTATCATTTGAGTGGGTTTGTGAGTCTACCATGATTCAAGAAGTCATATTGATAAAAAGTGGTTTTACAGTCTGAAATACTTAGCGATTGTTCATCTGTGTGTTCAGTCTGCCTGAATAGGGACTGCTTAAACCCATATGTTGATCTGGATATTATATTCTTAATGTTACCTTTTGCCTTCCAACTTCTCTTAGAGAGCATAAGTGCCAGGAGAGGTTACATTTGGAAGAACAGTGACTGTGTGCACTGTGAATACTCTGGCCATACATCTGTAATTATATTTACTTACATTAAAATATTTAATTGGAAATAATTTTTACAACTCTGCTGTTCTCGTCACTGTCATTACAGCACAATACTGAATGGTGTGCTCAGTCTAATTAAAAAGCTTCCTCACTTTAAGACATACTGAAAAGCTTTAAATCTGCCACTTTTTTCTTAGCTGTGTCTGTCCTTGCTTAGTCCTTGTTCTTAGGAATCAAAGTATCAGACAAACATTGAAATCTGACCAGGGCTAGTAACATTCTGTTTCACAGCAAATAAAAGTGACAATGAATGATGAAGATATGGACACATACGTGTTTGCTGTTGGAACCAGAAAAGCACTGGTGAGGCTTCAGAAAGAGATGCAGGACCTGGTATGTACATGCGCATTGATAAATAATAGCATATAAGAATCTAATCTGCATATTCATTGTTTTCTTGGGAACAGCTGAAAACCTGTGACTGACCTACTGGAATTTGTGTAGAAAACATAATTCCATTTACAGATAAAAGTCTAATGGACTCAGTCACCAGAAGTGCTTGGAAAGAGGCAGTGTAAAGCAGCTTACATCTTTCTTTTGGGCTATAGTTGGTGTAAGAGAGGCTGCAGATTTTTGTCAGCTATCTGCCACGAGTGTCACTTCACCTCATTTCATTCGCACAAAAGACATCTTCAAGGATTGAAAAGTAAACTTAATTAGTGATATGTGATTTGGAAAATTTAGGTTTAAGTCATCTGTTTTTACGTGATCCGAAATTAAAACTTTCCATATGTTCAAGCCATTAAAAGAATTGCAGAGCTTGCAAAGAATTCAGTGTTAACAAGTAATGTTAAAAAATATTTTTTCTCAAGTAATGGCATGATGTGTGGTTGGTAGGATGCCAGTTTTTGTTCTGTTATCAAACAATGTAAGCAAAATGCCTTAATCCACTTTGAACACTCCAGTATGTATGCATTAGAATTGTTTTATCTTCTTCCTTAAAATGCTGACTTCTGAAGGAAAATACTAGCTAAAAGACTGTTGATGCTGTGTGCTTTACTTTCTTTGAAATGTCCCCAGCCAGGATGAGTGAATGAGTGTATTTTTTATTGTTTCTTTTCAGGTCCTTTTGAAGGTCCCTCTGTTCCAGAACAGTTCAGTCTAATAAGATATTTACAGGCTTGTGTTTATTTTTCTTTCACATTGTTCTCTTTGAAACAGAGTGAGTTCTGCAGTGATAAACCTAAGTCTGGTGCAAAATATGGGCTTCCAGATTCGCTGGCTATCTTGTCAGAGATGGGAGAGGTCACAGAGGGAATGATGGACGCTAAGGTAAACTTGAATGAATTAATGCAAATTCTCCTTAGTAATCCTGGCATTTACAACCTGTACGTTCTAAAAAAGTTAAAAGGAAAAGTTAAAGGGGGAAAGTTCATGTCTTTATCAGTGTCTCTGTGGCAAGCTGGGCACAGCAGTTTCCTGAGTGTTACATAGAACCGTAGAACGTCTTGGTTGGAAGGCACCCTAAAAATCATCCAGTCATAGCGGCCTGCCACGGGCAGGGAACCCTGCAAACCCCTGTGGAGTGGGTAGGCTGCAGCTGGATTGGTGCTGGGGAAAGCTAATGCCCATTTCTCTTCCAGATGATCCATTTCCTCACACACTACGCTGACAAGATTGACTCTGTCCAATTCTCGGACCAGTTCTCCGGTCCAAAACTTATGCAAGAGTACGTACAAAGGCCGAGCTCGGTCGGGTGATTGTCAGTGATTGTCAGTGATTGTCAGCTGTGCTGCAGCACTGCACAGGCAGCAGCTCTGCTGGCTCCCTGAGCCTCCGAGTCCAGAGGTGCTTTCAGGGGCTGCTTCTGAATTGCCAAGTGGTGGGCGATGTGTGATGTGTCTTACCTGAATTACCACGTAGGCTTTTGCACATGCTTGTCTATTATGCTCACAGGCAAATAAATAAATGAACTTAAAGGGGCATATTTTGACTTAACACAGCTTATGTGTATGCCTTGTACTAAAATGATTGAGGATCTGTGAAAGGTAGGCCTGAGATTTTCACATTAGAATACTGTGGGATTTTGGGCAGTGAATACTTAAACACTTGAGAAAATATTTTGTTCTCCTAAAATATTTAGACATCTTTAGTGGTATAAACAACAAAGGGGTGTGTGAAGCTGAATGCAACTCAAAATATACAGGCCTTCTTAGTGCTTGCATGCCCTCTTGACATTTAGAGGGGATGGTGCTGTATGTTTTCACACTCATGCCTTTACTCTGCAGGCTTTTGGGTAAAACACTTGTGGAATCTGACTAGTTTGAAACTTAACTTTGGATTATAGCCAGGCTTCTAATGTTTATTTTACTCAACTACTTTCCAAGTGTCTTTTGTTTCAGATCAATGTTAGTTACTTTGTATTTTTCTTCACTTTTTCCAAACACTTGTTTCTTTCCTCCAGGGAGGGCCAGCTTACAAAACTGCCTGAAACGAAAAAGACACTTTTGTTTACATTTAATGGTAAGGGCTCTGTTGTCTCTGTGTGTGTCTGGGGGAGGGTGTGGCTTTGTTGGGGTAAGTCACATGCTCACGATCTCTCACCTGTGGAAGACAATGTGTGATGAGTGACTTCAGTGCATGTAGCAGGCTCATCGATTGATAAACAGAAGGCAGCAATACACTGGGGACTGAGCAGCATATTGTCATGATAACAGCACACTCAGTCTTGCTCTTATTGACCTCAGCTCACACCCCTGTCTCTCAGGGTGGCTTGTTTTTGAACCACAAGCCTTGCAGTTTGAACTTGCACAAGCTCAGTTGGTTTACCCTGGTTTGACATAAAAGCAGCCTGTTAGGAGACTTCTAGAAAAGAACAGATCTTCAAATCTGTTCAAAATTGATGCCTATAGCTCTAAATGAAGTTTCCTAAAGTGCAGGATAAGAGCATCTTTATTTCATGGACAGTGTGAGCCATAAGGGAAGAGCATCACAGCGAGCAGATGGGTACTGCCAGTCTGTGTGAATGAACAAGGAACTCTTTATTTCAGTGCCTGGTTCAGGCAACACTTCCCCAAAGGACATGGAGTCTTTGCTGCCTCTGATGAGCATGGTTATCTACTCCATTGACAAAGCAAAGAAGTTCCGGCTGAACAGAGAAGTAAGTAGTGTCTGCTTTTCTGTCTTCTGACACCGCGTGAATTGGAACCATTTCCTCTGGGTCCCATGGATCCACTGGATCCTTACGTTTCCTGTACAGCTGGTAGAGATCCTGCGTCCTGCTGGTGGGGAAATCACTACAAACTGCGCTTGCTTTTCTCTGTGCAAAGGGTAAACAAAAAGCTGACAAGAACAGGGCTCGGGTGGAAGAGAACTTCCTCAAGCTGACTCACGTGCAGAGACAGGAGGCTGCCCAGTCCCGCCGGGAGGAGAAGAAACGGGCGGAGAAGGAGCGAATCATGAACGAGGAGGATCCCGAGAAACAGCGTCGGCTGGAGGTGAGCGGTGTTCATGTCCTACAGGCTGCTGGCAGATCCCTCCTGGGAGATCTCCCGGGCTGCCTGTGGGTATAGTAGCAGTGGCAGCTTTGATTTCTGTTTGCTGCTCCTTTCTGAAACACAAGAAGGCTCCTGGTGAGCCCAGTGCTGGAGGGCTGTGTTTGGTTCTGAAATGATCTGCTGGTTCCTCGGAGAGATCGCCTGTGCTCATTGGGATCCCTGTCCTTGCCTACAGGAAGCTGCTCTGCGGCGTGAGCAGAAGAAGCTTGAGAAGAAGCAGATGAAGATGAAGCAAATCAAAGTGAAAGCCATGTGACTGTGCTGTGAGAAGTGTCTCGGTGCTACCCGTGGAACTGTAATTCACAGGGTACAAGGACCTACACAACTCCATAATCCTCTGCTTCCTTGAACACTAGTAACCTTTAAGAGAAAAGTTCTTGCATTGGTGTTACTTATTTAAGTTTACAGCAAAATGTGTGGAGAGCTTTGTCTCGGCCGTTCTGTTCCAGGTGGTACAAAGTTTTGCTACTTGTCTGGTAAAAAAAAATTGCAATATTCTTGAATGCTTTTTGTCATTTGTTCTTTAAAACCAGAAGATTGTAAACCTGTCCACGTGTGCTGGTAACATAATCATGCTTTGATTTTAAAATTTGATTTTGGTTATTGTGAGGGAAAGGGGAAAAACTTAGGGGGAGGCAAACTGCACAATAGACATTTACTGTGTGCATTAATTTGCATCAAGGCACAACACTTAGAGCCTTCCATACACCGTATGGATTCTTCAGGGATTTAAGCCCAGTAGAATAGAAGTTCTAATAGAAGTAGATTTTTTATTTTCTTTTCTTTTTTTAATAAAGGCCTGAGGCAGTATTAGGTCACCACTGGGCATGATTGACTTATGTGTAAAACACAGAGATGGTTAGAACCAAGGGAATGGAATGCTTGGACAGTTTCCTACTTGTGTGTTTGGATGCTGCAGACTTAACTCAGTGTGGAATCTGCAATGTCAGCACAGTGTTCCTTCAGGAGTGAGTGCATGGTGAGTTAGCAGTTCAGCCAGCTTTCCTTCAGTATTTTTATCAGTTCCGGTTTGCCTCAACCCCTTCTCTCCTGATCTCAGCAGCTGCTGCCCAGTTCACTTCAGCCAGGAGCCAGATCTATTGGAGTACCTGCAATTCCTCATCTCCCCAGGCCAGTGAAAACGTTTCAGAGGATACTCAGAGGCTATTTCGTCCTCTTCATCTGGTCAGTGATCTCTTCAGGGTTTTGAATCTAAATGGCAAGAATGAAGTGAATGCCCTGTGCAAGCACTTCGCTGGGAGAGCTCTGCATTTTATAAATGCTTCCTGTCCAGAAGGCATTTTATTGTTGCTTGTAACAGACTTTTAATACTTTTGTGGGGAAGCAATGTCCTGCATTTTCTTGTTCAATACTTCATGAAAACTTGGTTCTGAGGCAATAAGAATTAGCTGCTGTTAAAACAGCAATTGCTTAAACTCCTTGTTCCAGCATGGGATACTTCACCCTGGTTGAAATGCAAATGTCTGTAACCTGATACATGCAAATACATTAATTTTATAATGGTTGGTAAAATTATTTAAAACCAAAACTGATGTAGATTATGTGAAATTTTAGCGCTATTTAGCTTTAAAGATTAATATGTTATTGTTTCACAGAGTTCTTTGAAAGGAAATACTAGTTTGTGCTCTTTTGAGTAAGGGGACAGCTTTCCTGAAGTCCCATCCAGCTGTGGGCCGTGGCAGCTAATTTTGTAATACGAACATTCAAATGAACAATCTAATGAAGAGTAAAATATAATTGAAACACTCCTGCTTTACTTGGCTTGTCTCAGTGTTCCTTTCATTTAGCAGGCTCTGAAAGCCTCCTTTGTCCTGGTGAGTTTTGGTGAAGGCTGTCAGCAGCAGGAGCAGCTGGTGCTCTGGGGAAGGCTGCAGGAGTTTTCTCCTCCTTGTGCAGCCTGGGCTGACATGGAGGGTTTGTGCGGGCACAGCAGGGGCCCTGCTGGGGGCACAGCCTTGGCCCCTCTCTCAGGGACCCACAGAGTCACAGGATTGATCTGTTTGGAGAAGACCTCCCAGAAGGTCCAAGCTGTGACGGATCCCCACCTTGTCACCCAGCCCCAGAGCACCGAGTGCCACGTCCGGGCGTTCCCTGGACACCTCCAGGGATGGGGACTCCACCAGCTCCCTGGACACTTGTTCCAGTCTTTAAGAACCCCTTCTGTGAAGAAATTGCTCCTAATACGTGTTCCCTGGAACAGAGCCCGACCCCCCGGCTGTCCCCTCCTGGCAGGAGCTGTGCAGAGCCACCAGGTCCCCCTGAGCCTCCTTTTCTCTCCTGAGCCCCTTCCCAGCTCCCTCAGCGCTCCTGGGGCTCCAAACCCTTCCCAGCTCCGTTCCCTGCCCTGCTCCAGCCCCTCAGTGTCCTTTTAAAGTGAGGGGGCCAGAGCTGGGCCCAGCACTTGAGGTGTGACCTCACCACCAGTGCCTGGCACAGGGGCACAAGCCAGGTGCCATTGGCCCTGCTGCCCAGTGGGCTGCCGTTCAGCCGCCCGTCAGCCAGCACCCCCAGCTGTTTTGCAGGGGGGCTGTGGCTCCGTTTCCCGGCCCGCAGTGCCGGGGCGCGGCCGAGGCGCGGGACGCGGCCGCCCGGCCCCGCAGGGACCCAACATGGCGCCGGCTCCGTGCCCGCCGCTCGCGGCGCCGCGACGTCACGCGTCGGCGCGGTGACGTCACGCGCCGGCGCGGTGGCGTCACGCGTCGCGTCTCTCGCCGGTGAGCGGCGGCCGCAGCCTGAGGGGTCCGTGAGGGGCCCGCGCCGGGGAGGGACCCGGGAGGGGTTGGGGGGTCCCGCACGAGTGAGGGGCCCGGGAGGGGCCCGGGGAACCCGGGACGGGACGGGGGGGGGGCCCCACGAGTGAGGGGCCTGGGGGGGACGGGGGGGGGTCCCGCACGGTAAGGAGGCCCGGGGCTGTGCGGGGAGCCGCTGCTCTGGGGGACTCCGGGCAGTTCTTGCCGGAGTTTCCCCTCCCTGGGCTGTCCTGGGGCTGCCGAGCCCGGGGGCAGCTCGGGGTGCCGGCGCTCTGGCGGTACCGGGTGGCGCTCCCCGGGGCCGCCGGACCGCGGGCAGCGGCGGGGCTCGGCCCGAGGGCGGCTCGGTGCTCGCTGAGGGCTGACGCTGCCGTGCCCGCAGGTGTGCCGCCCTTCTGCTGCGCCTGCCCCACAGCGGCGGATCCATGTCTTTCCTTGTAAGTAAACCCGAGCGCATTAGGGTGAGTGTTGAAGACCTTCCAGCTTCCCTCGGGTCTCGGTAGAAGGAGTCTGGCGCTTGTGCAGAGTGGCCGGGCCTGGAGAGCACCACAGGAAAACTGATCGTAGGGTTGGTAACAGGACGCGGGTCGGGGTTAAAAACCCTGCACCAAAGCCTTTACTGCTCGCACATGCACCTGTATCTCCTTGGGGTGCGGTGCAGAGGGACTCTAATGGGCTTTGCAGTGAAGAAGAAGGCCACAAAGCTGCTTGTTTTCAGTCCTTCTTTAAGAAGGACCCTCCTCACCTGTGTCATGGTTTATGATTTTTTTTCCTTCAGTTTGCTCGCAAAGCTAAACACAACAGCTTTGTTTGATTCTGCTTTTTAGCAGAAAATGAGGACGTTTCCAGCAGCAGAACACTTCTGATGCATTCAGATGGTGTCTTACATACAAGTTTTGGGTCATCATCACCTAAAGACTCCTTGGTGCTCTCCAGGACCAGCTTCCCATGCGCTGAACAACATCAGTGTTTATTAAAATCTTTTGCTAAGTAGCAAATTCTACTATGGGAGTGTTTGTGATTGATGATTTAACTTCATGATCAACACTTTGCAAGCTTAAAATCTCCTATTCTGTTGTGTCCTATGTGCATATATATGTATATTATTTGAACTGCAGTATTAGACAGTGGTGGAAACACTCCTCTACACAACCTAATGCTTGCTGTGAATTTCAACGTGAATTCTGGAAGAGAACAACAGCTTTAGCATATTTATGTTCTAGTTTTGCATTCAGTCAATAAATATATAACCCAAATATTTGAATTCTCAAAGACACCACCTCTTTGTAAATAGTGAAAGCATTTTTTAAACCTCTTATGCCTAAAAATCCATCTTTTATTTGGCTGTATGAGGGGGTTATTGCATCCTGATTGTTTTTGCTGTATGTGCATGTATAAAAACTTGTTAAAACGGATTAAATGATATTAACTTTAGTATAAGTGCATGTTGATTGGGAATAGCAACAGCACCTGTAGGGTTGCTGGGTGCATGTCATTGGCCCAAAAAGGGAATGCCTTTGTCCAAAATAAAGATGTCCTGGTGATGCAGCGAATCACTTTCAGACCACAGCAGAATCATTGACGTTTGGGGTTCTTGTTCTTGTGGGGAAGGGGAAGAGAAACTTTTCTCTGGATGGAATAACTGATTGTGTGGAGGATTTTTATTTCTTTCAGCGGTGGGTGTCTGAGAAGTTCATTGTTGAGGGATTAAGAGAGTTCGAGCTGTTTGGAGGTAAGTTTTCCTCTTGTGAAGTGGCATTGCTAGAAATGTTTTGTTTTAGCTGTAAAGCTTGGTGATTTGGTAACAAAGATGTATCTTATCACTCAAAGAGATGACTAAATCTCATTGTCAATCCAGGTGTTCAAGCTGCCTAGGCAGCTTACATTACAGACATGTAACATGTCCAGGATGTAGTAAGTTGTTTGGAAGTCATTTCCATACTGATAACAGTTCTAAAATAGTTCTGTATTGCTTAGCATAACCACATTTTTTTTTCACATGCAAAAGATGAATTTGGGGTCTGGGAAGGTTAATTATAATTTTCTGAGTAAAAATGGATTTTGAAACTGCTGATGACTCCCCAGGAGCAGGGGCTGACAGGTTTGTGCTCTGCTTCTGCATAACAAACAAATTGCCCACTAGGATGCAGAATTCCTGATCAATGACACGGAAAACAGAGCACAGGACTTGTGTCTAGATTTTGAGTTTCCAGGGGGAATAAAGGAATTTTTGTTACTTTAAATAATACTAGGTAGTTTCTTCTGTTGGTAAGAGTAATCTTTGAATATGTTTATAATCACAGAATTGTTTGGGTTGGAAAGGACCTTTAAAGATCACCAAGTCCTACCCCTCTGCAATAAGGGACATGACAGAAGGTTAATACTTAGAGTTACCTTAAAAAAAAATTGTCACCTTACATTTATGTCAAATATACAAACAGTAGCACTGTGTGAATCTCTTTGATCCTGTACTGCAGTATGACTAGTGCTGCAATTTTGTGTGCACGTTGTCTTTCTATAAAACAGAAAATCACATATATTTGATATTGAAAAGGGTCATCTAGGGTTATTTACTTAGTTTTCCAGCTATAATTTAATGGGTATCTGTTGAACACAACATGGTGAACAATTAATTTCTTTACTCCAGAGCAGCCTCTGGGTGACTCTCGGAGAAAAGTAAGTGACTTGTGCAGGCTGTGGTGCTGTGGTTCATTGCATGGAGATTATTCCTTGTGGAAGTTTGATTTTTCTTTTTATCTTAGTTATATATCTCATCTCTATATTTAGTTCTACAAGTGTGGAAACAGGTTTCACCCTGGAGTGGAGATTTTGGTGTGTGGTTTTCAAAATATATGTGATAATTCAAAAATTTAAACTTAATCTCTTGGATTTCTATTTGTTTATCATTCTCCTCCCCCCAGCCCCTCAAGTGTCTCTTTTTGAGGTGATTTAGTTCTGATCCTTCAGAGAAGGAAGTAAGAGTTTAGTTTTATGGAACTTCTGAACTTTTGTTCTGCAGGCCCCGACTGTTCACTGCCTGGTTCATAATGAGCGTGTAACACATTGAATATCACAATTAATAGAATATCTTAATCTAAATGATACCCCACCTCCCCACACCACAGGTGTGCAGGTGTTGCTCTACTTTAAGCTAATTACAAATTAAGTGTGGTTTGATTGTAACTGTGCCAGTTCAAGCTGTTTATAATTGATTTTTGTGTCAGTGTCTGTAATTTACTGGCACAAACAAAGATCAAAATAGGAGATGTATATGGAATGTTTTATATAAAATCGAGCAAATTCACACCTTTTTTAAAATTTCTGAGTGTTAGACATGCTTGGCTGGAAGTAAATTGAGATTAGCATGTGTTTTGGTTTTTTCCAAGGGTTTTCTTGGGATTTAGACACATGCTGATTTTAATTTTGATCTTTTTACATCTAGATCTTCTTTTGTCCAGCAGGGCTGTAGAGAAAGACGCATAATTTGGGAAGGAGGGTGGAAGGAAAATCTTTGTTGCTTATGCTGAAGTGAGGGAGGGAGTGAGGAGATGGAGGGGAAGACAGCAGAACAAAACTGATATTCCCTGTTCCTAACTAATTTGGCAAATGCAGATCCTTGCAAGCATCACATAAGTGATTGTGTTATGGCATTTATACCAGTAGTTGCTTTTCAAAGATTAATTTCCTTTAAATCTATCTCAAATTAAACTGGACTCGGAAGCCAAAAGCCAGCTCTAAATGAATGTCACGCCATAAAACTGGTCATATGGGACTTCATTTTGCAGCTGCTTTTGACCATACACCAAAAATTGTCCCGTGTGAAACCACTGAGGAGCTTTTTTGCAGTACCTCATAAATGACATTTCAGTTTACCTTTCTTTTTTAAAACTGTTGTATGATGTTGATAAATTTCTGGTTGAGCTCCTTTTGCATTAACTCTTATTGGTCAATGCTAACGTGAGGAGAGGTGAGTGAAGACCTCAAACTAGAAGACTTTTCAATAGGGAATTCACAGTATCTTTCCATTACTGCACAGCCTACACCATTAATAAGATTAAATTTATTTAGTTCTTTGCATCTGTTTTGTTGGCTTATGCTCTCCCTGGAGTGGATTTTAATAAAGCAAAGCACTTACATGTTGCTCAGTGTCTCACCAGCTGTCACTGCTCCATGACTGCTTCCCAGCCCCCTGCTTCCATCTCCTCGGTGGTGCCTTTGTGCTTCAGAGGTTTCTGTGCCTGTGTGTCTCTCCTGGCAGTCGTGCTGCTGACAGGACTGTGTGAAATTGCTGAAAGAAGGAACCAATGATGAAGCTGAGGTCAGAATGGACAGGCCTCTCTAGCAGAAGTTTGAAATCCTGACTGGAAAGTTGCTGCCTGTTCTGAGCCAAGAAACAGCGCTGTAGTGTTCACTGAAGGAGAGGATCTGGGAATGCTGCTCCCAGGGGCTTTAGCTATGCTGAGATGGGACTGAGTTGTTTGCATTGAAATTGTACCAAAGCACCACAAATCTTAATTTTTGCCTTTTCCCTTAATGGAATACGCACCTACTTTAAAGGTAGGCAGCATGCTCTTCAAAGCCAGTTGGAGAGGTGGAATTTGGGAAGTGTGGCTCTAATTTACTCCCAAAGTACTGTTAGCACCCAGAGGTGATTTATAGCACTGCCTTTACCCTGGGCTGAGGGTAGAACAGCAAGTTCCTTGTTTTTCAGCTGTCACTGTGTTGTTTCCATCTTTCAGTGATGGAAATAAAGAACAGAGTCTGCTGTCGTGGTAGGAAAAGGCACAAACTTTTTCTGCTTCATGTACCTTGAGGAAGGTCTGATAAAGGGCATTTGCAGTTGATGAAGAATGAGGTGGAGAAATTGAGCTGGTGTTCCAAATGCCAGGAGGAGTTAATGTGCTGGAAATTGGAGATAACTAAAGACGCTTTTAGATACCACATAAATTTTAATCCCCTTTAGGTGGCTCTCCTTGTGACTTTAGATGTTTGGAGGAGTTGGAAGGTATAAAAGAACTTGCAAGAACATTGAAGTTTATCATCTACAAAATCCTGCAGGGGAGGATTTCAGAGTATGTAAATAAGGCAGGAAGCTTTATGGCAGGTGGAGTGAGAGAAAGCTGACAGGTTTGGGAATGCTGCTTCCCTGTGTGGCCTGGGGGCTCTTTTTTTCCCCTCTTTTTTTTCATTCAGAAGCACTTAACGCTTTGCAGTTTTTGCTTTCATTTGGAGCTTCTCTTTTCATGTGTCTGATTTTCTTCATCACTTGTACCATTCAGCTAAGCAGCTTCAGCTGTGCTGGGCTTATCCCAGGTGAGCTGAGAAGCAGGAGCTGCAGCAGCCACCAGGAACACCAAGTGTTAGGGTGCAGAGGAGGGCTAAGAACAGCTTCCCTTTGGCTCTGGCTCAGGCAACAGACTGGTGGCACAGAAGTTTGTAATTATAAGAGAAAGGCAGTTGTTGTAAAGCAGAGTTTAGGCTGTCCTGGGGAATAATAATTGGCTTTATCAAAATATTCCTGAATAAATTCTCACAGTGATTAAAAATTTACTTGTTCCATGTTTTGTAACACAGATGTCTGGATCTTCTGAAATGAGGCATCTCCTGAGTTTCAATTGAGAAATGACTATTTAAAATTATTTTGACAGCAACTAAATCCTCTTCTGTATTCCTATTATTTTGAAGTGTATGATAATGAGGGGCAGATGATTTTTCCAGCAGGTGATCTTTATTTCCTTTGACCTGACTTCATTTTTTTCCTCAGACAAATGAGGCGAGCTCCGAGTCGATAGCTTCTTCCCCTAAAAGGGACACCATGAGCAGCTTCCTGCCAGACAGCAGCTGCTATGAGTTGCTCACTATCATAGGTAATTCTCGAGGGCTGGGGATCAGAGTCTGCTTTGTAAAAAAAATAATTTCTGCAGATTTATCCTTTTCTTGATTGCTTATTTTTTATATTGGATGTATGCATCTTTGATTTTAAAATCATTTGAATAAAAAATGAGATGCCAGTCCTAAAGGTTTTCACCTGAGAGGGACATGTAGTGGGTCAGTGATGCTGGGGGTGCAGTACAGTCAGCAGAAGCAGCCTGAAACCTGTTCTTGGTGCTCCTAATCACTGTTCTTGCCTCAGTCCTGAATTTGAAGGACAGGATCTACTGGTCAGGAGGATTCCTCTCAGTGAGATACATGCCAAGAAAGGTGGTATCTGATGGAGCAATTACTCCTTTTTACAAGGTCAAAAGTGGTTTCAGTGAGTGAGGGTAAATATTTTTGAAGGGTCAGGGGCTGGAGGAGTTCTCTTAGTGCTTCCACAAGCATTACCGAAGCTTTCTCTTTCAGGCAGAGGCTTTGAAGACTTGATGGTTGTGAACCTGGCCAGGTATAAACCCACAGGAGAGTATGTCACAGTCAGAAGAGTGAACTTGGAGGCCTGCACAAATGAAATGGTCACATTCCTGCAGGTAATACCACTCAACATGCAAGCTTAGAAGAGGACAGACAGCGAGAGCAGTGCCTACCAATACTGCAGTCATGTTTCTGCATTTACTAAATTTAATCACATATATTTTATTTTAGGGGGAACTTCATGTTTCCAAGCTCTTCAACCACCCTAACATTGTGCCATACAAAGCAACTTTCATAGCAGACAACGAGCTATGGGTAGTGACTTCTTTCATGGCCTATGGTGAGTGGAGAGGGGGTACCTTTTTCTGACCCTTATGTTCTGTGAAATGAAATTGAAGAGCTGAAGTGTCCTTGCTCTGACAGGTGGTTTTTTGTTTCTTTCTAGGTTCTGCAAAAGATTTAATCTGTACCCATTTTACAGATGGGATGACTGAACTGGCCATTGCTTACATTCTCCAAGGTGTCTTGAAAGCACTTGACTACATCCACCATATGGGCTATGTGCACAGGTATTGAAAAATACATTGGTCATTTTCCTTCTGGTGGAAGTTCTTGGAAATAATACTCAGAGCAGAGCAGAAGATGAATCAGGAGACACAAAACAACATTAAGCTTTGTATTACTTTGCTGTTAGAGCAAATCAGTTTGATACTCATGGGTAGTGACATCCCTGATCTTACTAAGCTGCATGACAATGTTGTTGTAGAGCAAACTTATCCCAAAGACCACTGTGTATCTAAAATCACAATCCATAACTTTTAGTCCTGCATTTCTCCTTGCCACAGAAACATTCTTTGTGAACTTGCAAAGGTGATTAATAGAATCCTGTTAATTGATTTTGCCCAGCATCCAAAGATGGTTGTTAGGACTCTCAGCCTCCTGGTAGGAAGCTGATCAGGTAGTGTGCTGTGCATTGAGCTGTTTAGTAAAGGCCAGGGAAGGTGACTGCTTTTCCCTTTTTGCCCAGGAGTGTTAAAGCCAGCCATATCCTGATCTCTGTAGATGGGAAGGTGTACCTCTCTGGCCTGCGGAGTAACCTGAGTATGATCAACCATGGGCAGCGACTCAAAGTTGTTCACGACTTCCCCAAATACAGCATCAAAGTGCTGCCTTGGCTCAGTCCTGAGGTTTTGCAGCAGGTGTGTTTCAGAGAAACTGCTTGTGTTTAGTGATGTGTTGTATCTGTATAATTTTGTGAGCTCTTAGGGCAACTTGAGGGGGTGTAGGGGTAGGGACTGCAGGTTCTTTGAGAGAACCTGCAGAGTTGCTTTCTTGTGATGAACTCTAGTCCTTTTTTCTCTTATTTTTATTGTAAAACTAGTAACCCCTAGCAAGGGGAGGGGTACATGAATGCAAGGAAAGAAGGGGAGAAGCTAAAGGAAACAGATTTGGGGTGAATGCAGTGCAGATGGGTAGAATTTGATCTAATTGTCTCAACAGTTTAAATGTAGGCACCTCTACGGGTTGTCTCATTAACAAAGTGTTACATCAGATGCAAGTTACCCAGGGCAGAGGCCATCCCTACAGGCTGGCTGATTTCAGTTACATAAATGTTGCCCTTAACTGTGTGTTTTAACAAACCAAAAACCCTCACCACAATAAACCAGTGTAGTCATGGGAATTACCCATTCAATCACATCCAAGTCCTGAAGCTAATTTTTCTTTTCCTTTTCATGTAGAATCTGCAGGGTTACGATGCCAAATCTGACATTTACAGCGTGGGGATAACGGCCTGTGAGCTGGCAAACGGACACGTCCCATTTAAAGACATGCCTTCTACTCAGGTAAGGTTTGCAAGCTCCTTTCTCGTTCCTTATCTGGCACCTGGAACTGCTTTCCTGCTCTGGGATACGAGCACAGAAGGATGTCCTGCCTGCATGAATGGGAAACCTGACCTGTGCTGCTGCTTGTGCCCCTGCTCTTCCAGATGCTCTTGGAAAAGCTGAACGGAACTGTTCCCTGCCTGCTCGACACCAGCACAATTCCTGCTGACGAGCTGACCATGAGGACGTCCCGCTCCAGCGCCAGCTACGGCATGGGGGAGAGCGTGGCCACGAGCAACGTGCGCGCGGCCAACGGGGAGCCAGCCCTGCACCCCTACCTGCGCACCTTCTCCACCTACTTCCACAACTTCGTGGAGCAGTGCCTCCAGAGGAACCCCGATTTCAGGTAAGGCCGGGTGACAGCTGCTCTCCCCGCCTGTGCTGTTCTGGGCCTGGTCAAACTGTGGCAGCTAGCAGATACTGTTTACAGTTTCCTTTCCAAAAGTGTAGTGGAGCGAGGATGTGCCCCAGCTGTTGAGGAGGGCAGTGCAAGTGTGGAGAACAAGCAGCATTAACACTTCGAGCACTTCCTATATGAGAGCCTGAGGAATTCCTTTGCAGCCTTCCTTGGAGGATGAGAGGTGCTGCACATCAGGAGAATAAACAACTTGTGTTTCTGGCCCAGTTCCCATCTGCCAGTAGAGAGCAATGATGGGAAGTGATCAAAGCTGATTTTTTTCTTTGCAGTGAGGGCAATCTGTAGCCATGACAGACTTTTCAGGGGTGCCCCACTGTTCAGGTACTGTCCTTGGCCAGATGCAGGGGCTGCAAGTATGTAAATTAAAGGTTAGAAGAAGGAGGTTGAACTCCTTGCATAAAATATTACATGATTTTAAATGCTTAATAAGCATTGCTACTGCTGAAAATAGGGAGATACCCAACAGCTGAGAAATGGGAGAGGCAGGAAGGACCCTGGTCTTTTCTTATTCCCACTACCTGACTTCAAGCACTGACACATGTTCTTGTGTGCTTCCCTCATTCTACCTTCCTTCCACAGGCCGAGCGCAGGCACTCTGCTCAGTCATCCCTTTTTTAAGCAGGTAAGGAACTAATTTATCTACAGCTAAAGCACAGTGCTGTGCTTTGTCTTGCTGTGAGGGTTGGGGATGTTGAGTTGCTGAATTTTCTGTGATTGGGAGGATTAAGTCAGTTTTTTGACTGTGTGTAGTGCAGTGTGGTGATCATCACAATGGGGGAGGTGCTGAGGCTGTTCTTGAAGCGTCTCTTATTCAAGAGAGGTTTTAAATCTGCCTGTTCTGGGAGCCACAACAGCTCTTCCCCTGCAGGCTGCTGAGCTGTGGGCCGAGGCAGTTCTAACGTGCTCCTTAAGGAGACCAAAGGGTGCCCCGTGCATTTCCTGCCTGTTTCTGCTGCAGTGTGGGTGTGGAGCAGCCCCGTGTGCTCATTCTGTCCTTCCCGTGCAGATCAAGCGCCGTGCTTCCGAAGCACTCCCTGAACTTCTGCGCCCTGTCACCCCCATCACCAATTTGGAAGGGACACTGCCCCAGGATCCCAGTGGCATTTTTGGGTTGGTATCAAATCTGGAGCAGCTGGATGTGGATGACTGGGAATTCTAGAAAAATAGGGACTACACTGAGGAGGAGCTTTCTTCAATAAATTGTAATTTATTGGTCCTGTTCATAAAAGCTGATGAATGTTACACACAGAAGAGTTTACAGGTCCTTGGGAAGGAACTTCAACTGCCTATTTACTTAAGAAGTAGCCTGGATACAAATGGACAGACCTGAGCTGGAAAAGGATGAACCCAAGGAGCTCTGGAGTATTCCAGAAGGTGCAGTGCCCAGAGCCCCCATTCTTCTAGCTGAGCTCTGGCAGAGCACTCGAGGGTGCTGAGTGAGTCTGTGTAGTTGTGGTCTCTATTTATGTGTTTCTAAAAATCACTGGCTTCCTCACAGTTGAGGCTGCATATCCCTACCCTCTTTGGTTCTTCCTCTTTTAAGGGTGCCTTAGAGTTGAGGGGAGGTGGGCAGCTTTTAGTTTTGGGCATTCTCTTAGAACTAGTTAAGTTCCTGTAACAGTATTGTCACAGGGCAGGTTTTAAGGGGATGGAAAAAAAGGGATTGTATTCTTAGTTACTGCTTTGTGATGAAAAATGAGAGATCAGAGACAAGTTGGTGCCATTCCAGGCACTCCTGCTGCACTGGGCATTCCTCTGCAGCACTGGATTCTTCCAGTCTGAGAGGGCTTCTGAAGACTTCTCACTCAGTGCTGAGCACTCTGAACTCCAGGTCAGACAGGGCCTTCCAGCCTCCCCTTCCAGCTTCCTGGGTCACCAGAGCAGTGTGGGTGCCTGGAAAATGTACCAGCTTTTTTATCCCCTTCCAGGTGAACTTCATGTTAGCTGGGCTGATTTCACAGTGTGAAACACTCTTACCTGCCTGTTCTCAGTGACTTATTTCCTGGCACAGAGGAAAAGTAAATTGATTTTCATGCTGATCCTCTTGCTCACAACTCCTGTACAGAACTGAACTTCAACCTTTCCACTACCATTGCTGTTCTGCCTTCCCTCACTGACAGGTAGAAGCTGTGATTCATGGCTGTGTGGCTCTGCCCTGCTGCTGTGGCAGCTCTTCCCCATTCCCTGGTGTTTGGTTTATTTGGAGGTGTATTTAAGGCTTTTAGTTTGACTTGTTTTCCAAGGACCATGGTGCTGAAGGTCATCTGCTCTTACTGAAGAACTGAGAATCCTTGTATAGGTGCAGTTGATGGGAGTAGTGGTGCTGGCAACAGGTCCTTCTTGTGTTTATAAACTGTACTTGAACCCAGATAAAGTTTGTTACTCTAGTTTTTTTCCAAAACAAATAAAATATTTCTGAAGTTGTTTTTTAAGTCTGCTATTTGTGCAGGATGATGGAGTGAATCAGAGGGTGACAGGCTGGCTGTGCACGCCTGCTTTTACCTTAGTTTTGTACAGCTCACCTGTTTATGGCAGCTGCCTTCATGCTTCAGAAACATACTTCAACTAAAGCAACAAACTGTGAACACCTGCACTTGCTTTTTCTAGTTTCAGTAAAATTCTCCACTTGCAGGACCGTTTGTTAAGGCCAGGCCCAGTTCTTCCTTCCTATGATCAGGTTTGGCTCCTGATTTAATCTGTTAGTACGAAGATATTAATTCCCTGGCTTGTCATGAAGTCTTACAAACAGGGCTGATTCAAAAGGCATGCAGCCCACCGAAGCTCTGTCCCTGTCTTGAGCTCCAGGAACCAAGACAGGAGGGAATAAATGCCCAGTAACTGCAGAGCTCCACCCTGCTTTCCATGAATTAGCATTTTTAGGGTGAAGGATGAACTTAATGCAAGCTTGTATTTCTCATCTCTGCCCATGCCTCCAGTTTGCTCCATGCTCAAAGACTGGGGTCTTAAATTAACTGTGTTCGCTGCTGGCACAGCAGCAGGATGGTGCAGAGTTAGGAGCCAAACGGCAGCACCGGGGTCAGAAGCAGCAATTACAAAGTAACTGAACCTTCAGCTCCTTCCCCGGCTGCACTCAGGGGCTCTGGGGGTAGCAGATGGCTCACTCAGCCCTTGAGTCTTGCCTGTCCTGCCTTGTGCTCCCACAGGGCAGCACAGAGTCCAGCACAGCTGGGCACGGTTCAGTAGCTGCTGGTTGGCTACAGAACCCCTGGCTACAGCTGGTAGCTTTTTTTTCTCCTACAAAAGCTTTATTTAGTTATGTACAAAATGTGTTCTGCTACTGTGGATCCTCTTCTCGGTCTGACCGTTGCTCCTCTTCTTCCTCTCCTTTATGTTTTTCCAGTTTTGCCAAGAGCTCTGAAAAACAGAACAGGCACGATGAGGCTCCAGGGGCAGAGGCTGCCCCACCCGAGCCAGGGGCCCAGGTCCTTGAACAGCAGGACCAGGGTGGCCACCAAAAATCCCTGGCCTGCAGAGGCTCCGCTTGGAGTCCAGGCAGGAGCTGTTACAGTCATGCCCTCGGTGCATTACTGACCACACAAGCTGCTGCCTCTGCTCCCAGGGCACAAAGCCCTTCCCTCTCCAGCTGCTGCCCTGGTTCCCCACCTGGGCAAGCACAGATGCTCATGCTGCATCCCCGATTCAGTATTTCTGACACTAACTGAGCTCTGCTGGCAGCCAAGAACCGTGAACTGCAGCTCAGGGCCAGGCCCTGTTGGGCCAGGCCCAGCACCAGGAAGCCCCACAGGAGCTGGTGCCTTTGCTCCCAGCTGCTCCCCCAGAAGCCTCTCCCCAGGTGCCCGGTACCTTTTGCGGGGTTGAAGACCCCGTTGGTCTGCTTGTCACAGACGTAGCAGCGCTGGGATTTGCGATAGTGCTGCAGGGCACAGCTCTCACAGAAGTAGTGCCGACACCTGTATGGGGACACAGAGGTCACTGCAAGCCTCCAGACACAGCCGCTGTGTCCTGGAGTCAGAAACTACTGACTGCTGGTCACAGGAAGGTTGAGAATGACCTCCACGACCGAGTCCAGCCTTTGACCACACCCCACCTTGTCACCCAAACCAGAGCACTGAGTGCCATGTCCAGCTGTTCCTTTTGGGGACTCTACCAGCTCCCTGGGCAGCCCATTCCACTGCCTCACAACTCTCTCCGTGGTCCCCAAGGGAGGCAAAAGTGAGCTGCAGACACAGCTTCCTCTGCATCCCTGTCCCCGTGGAAGGTGTTTCAGCATTGCTTCACTGATGTGGCGACAGCACAGAGCCACCAGTGAGCTCCTCCAGACACAGGACAGCATTCAGAGTGAGAAAGGGCTGTCCTCAGCCTCCTCCTCATCCTTGCCAACCTCCCGGCTTCCCCATGCCCACATTTCTCTGCAGTGCAGCTGCCATTCAGCGTCCAGGAAAACAAAATCTCAAGGTCAAGGGGGAAAGATGAGGCAAGGAGGCAGCATTTGTGGAAATGAGTAAGTGCTTGAGATCCCTGCCGAGGGGATGCTGCAGATGCAGCTGTGAGACTCCCTGGCTCTCACAGGATTCCCCCACCCACCAGAAAGCCAGGGCAGACAACAAGCAGGTTCCACCCACAGCCCGTGGGCTGGGGTTGTGTTTGCCTCAACAGTGAATGAATGACTCGTGAGCTGCATCCACAGCACACGTGCTGCTCGTGCCAAACAACCACTTACTTGGTGACCACGGGGTTCTTGAAGGAACCTCTGCAGATGAAGCACTTGAAAGGCATGTCCTCCTCATCACTGCTCACCTCGTAGTTTTCGTCGTCTGCAGAAGAGAATGTAAACCAGAGTGGAGTGAGAGGAGAAGCCAGCCCAGCCCACGTGTGGGGCACAAAATAACAAATAAGGGGAGAGCACAGCAGGTAGGATTCAATCTCTGCTGGAAACAATGGAACTCTGGCATCTTGGTGTTGCTGATGTCAGTAACACGTGTGGGATGTGCTATAATTAGGGCTAATGAGCCAGCAGGCCTGTTGCTCATCTCAGGAGACAATTCTTTTCTACTTCACCCACTCACTGCTATAAAGAGAAACATCCTCCAGCTCTCTCCTGTTTTTTAGACTTTCTTCCAAACCAGCTGCCACCAAGTTCTGGCTCCAGCTGAGCAGAGGATAGCCCCCATTTGCACAGCAGCGCTCATGAGCGCTGCGCCACAGCCCCGGACACGAGTGACAAATGCCATCCCACCTCCTGCCCCACACAACTCGCTGCTGGGACCCACACGGCAGAGCCCTCCTTCACACAGAGCCGAGGGTTATGTGAAAGCAGCAGCTCTGCTCGGCTGCCAGTGGCTCCTGGCCCTCAGGAGCTGCACAGAACTTGGACCAGGGTCCTGTGAGGGCCCAGGGGCCGTACCGTTGACGCCGTAGCGGCCCTCGTCCAGCTCCCGTTCGATCTGCCAGCCGTGCTTGTAGTCTGAGCGGTCATGCAGGAACTTGCAGCTGTCTGAGCAGCACAAAGAAAGAGGAAATGAGACAGCTTGCAAGGGCAGAGTGTTACCAGGACACGTAATTTCAGGGCAGCCTGAGCTTTGCCCAGCAGGAGAAATCTGACTGCTCCTTCTCCAGGGCAGCACTAAGCTCCTGGAGCAGGTACAGGATCCCTCAGTGCTGACAGGCTGTGAGCATCATCCTCCCTGTGCCACAGGGACAGTTCCAGCAGTTATGCACACGGGGAGTGGGACAAAGAACAGGAAAACCCATCCCTCACATGGTCTCAGTGCACACAATACCTGTAAGAATGTGGGTCACTGAAACATTCCAGGGGTCCCTTCCGGGACTCCTATAACCACTAGTAAGAGGCCCTGGGCTTTCAGAAGGGAAGCACGAATGACAACCTTACATAAACAGCTCTGCACAGAAGGCTCTGTGACTCAGCACCCCAAACACAGGGTCACAGCTGGACTGGATGCCTTGGCATGCTGGCGCTCACCCCCGAAGCCGCAGAACCCGGTCTCCTTGTAGTCCTTGCAGATGTCGGGCTGGTAGTCCCAGCGCACCGTGGCCCGCAGGTGCTCCGGAGCTCGGATGGGGCCCTTCCTGCCAGGGGGGCAGAGGCTCAGCCTGGCTGCAGAGTGGCCCTGGAGCAGGGCTTGGCCAGAACCACACGCCACACTGGCCAGGCAGAAACTGGCAGTGACAGCAGAGTTCCAGCCCCAGACACTGCCTTTGGGATGGTGTGTGAGCTCCTCTGCAGTCACAGACCCCGAGGCTCATCCCAACCCACCTCACCATTCCTGAGGAGGCATTTCCCATCGATGTGTCCTTGGGCTTCACATACTTCTGGTAGTTGTTAATGCCACGGTAAATTTTATCGTCTTCCTTTCCTCTCAGCTCCTAGGAAAGCAAGAAGAGATGATTAAGAATCAGGAGAGCTTCATGACATGAATTAATTGCCACCACTCTGACACCTTGCCTTCCTTTTAACACCAAGATACCAATAAAGCCTCAGAACTCCCCTATTTGCAAAGGTTACACTCCTGGCTCCTTGAACTTCTAGGGAAGATGAGACTCTAACCCTTCTGGTGTGCAGAAGGGGATGAGCGAGCACAGGCTCTCCTGCTGCAGAGCAGAGCTCCTGAGGAGCAAGGCTCACTCACCTCCTGGATCTTCTGGCTGCGCTCAAAGATGGCCTGGGCATCCTTCTCCTTCTCTGTGTCCAGTTCGTACACTGCTGTGGCTCCCATGTCTTCTGGGCCAACAGGCTTCTGAAAAGCAAGGAAAACTTGTGGCAAGAGTGGAGGGAACACCTGGATAAGACAGAGAGCTCCTGTCTACCTGAAGTTTGTCACAGAGCAAGAACTGGACACATCTGCTTTATCCCTTGGCATTTGCTCAGGAGAATTCACCACAGGCTCCAGCCTAGTGTGTGCAGAGGCCAGAGTGATAATTCCTCATTGCTCCCTAATTTTAGCCTGCAGTCAGGGAACACTTGTTTAACTCCTTCACACGCAGCCCCACTCAGTTCAGCCATGTCACCCAGTTCAGGTGGGTGTCACTTCAGTCACAGGACCCTGCTGCCCACACACAGGATGTTACTGAGCTTCTAACCCAGCTGGGGATGGCCAAAATTCAGTGTCAACACAGTGATCTGGTTTAGATTCCTCTTTAATGGCCTGAAGAGACACCTATTCCTAGCTTTTATCACATCTTTGAGAACAGCTGCACAGAAACCAGAGAACAATTACAGCCAGCCTCAATTAGATACAAATCCAACTTAGGTTTCAAAAGCTTGCAGAGTGACAAAGTTGTCACCTCCTCCCATCCCTTTCCATTCTCTGCAGAAGGGCAAACCAAATGCTGCCTCCCTTGGGAGCAGCCAAAGATGGTCTAACACTGGAAACACAAACCCAGCAGTTGAGCCAACCTGATCCAACTGCTCCCTCTCCTGAAAAATCTGTGCAGTGTTGGGCAAGTCCAGTGGCATCCTGGAGTTTTAAGTCTCACCTCTAAAAGGGAAATGCCAACCTTTGATGGCCTCCCGTGGAGGGAGGGACTGTCAGAGTAAACCCAGCACAAGGTGCCCGGCTGTTAAGCGGTGACAGGGAGGTGCATTAATAGGAAAGAATACCAGGTTTAGAGTGGCAGATTCTGTCTCTGAGGAGTGGGATCCCCAGCCCCACGTGAGCTGACAGCCCCGGCCCACTGCTGCCCGTCCTTACCGCCGACCTGGTGGATTTGTAGGTGACCCCGATCTCCTTGGCAGGATCCTCATCCTCGCTGCTGCTCGGCGCATACTCCGGCCTCTCCCTCGTGCAGCGCCTGGTCTGGGGGCACAGCAGGGACGGGGGAGGAAGGACTGCAGCGCTGTCCCGTCCCGGCTGAGCCTGGCAGGCCCCGCCGGCCGGAGCAGGCGCTCCCCGGAGCTCCCTTACCTTCTGGATCATGGGGTTGGGGGTGTCCCGCCGCCGCTCCTTGCGCACCACGGTGCTGCCCTCCTCCCCGCTGCTCTCTGCGGGGAAAGCCGGAGTGAGGGCACGGCCCGGGCCCGGGGCAGCCCCGCCCCGGGAGCGCTGCCCAGAGGCTCCGCAGCTCGGGCAGCCTTGGGAGCCCGGGCAGTGTCCGACCACCTTCCCGGGGACGCGCCTTCTCCCAACACGCAGCGTGACTCCGCCGTGGCACACCCGCAGGGCCGCACACCCAGGGGCTGCGGAGCGCGGCCAGGCCCTCCCCGCTGCACCGCCCGGCTCCCCCCGGCCCGCACCCCGCTCCTGGTCGCTGCCGGGCCGTTTCCGCCGGCCGCTGCCCGCGGCCCGGACCCGCTTCTTGAACACAAAGCTGCAGACGCCGCTCTGCTCCGCCATGCTGCGCCGCCGAGGCCGCGGAGCGGGCAGAGCGGCGCGGGGAGAGCGGCGGGCGCGGCAGCGCCGCCTGCGGGCGCGGAGGACTCAGCGCCCCCGGCGGGCCCGGAGAACTCAGCGCCCCCGGCGGGCCCGGGCGCGGCAGCGCCGCCTGCGGGCGCGGAGGACTCAGCGCCCCCGGCGGGCCCGGGCGGCTCCTCTGTCCCGCCGGAGCCAAACAAGAATATTTGTTCCAGGATCACCATTTTCAAAGATATTTCCATCACTCCATTGTATATTTTCCTCCATTTATGGCTCACTGGGGGGCTTTGAGGTAAAGTCCCCAGCGCTACAGGTTATTGCTGCCTCCCTCCTGACCCATGGCCATTCCGGCTTCCTTGGCTGGCGTGAAACCGCCTCCAGGTTTTAACTATTAATATTTATGTTTATTTCTGATGTTTTGCCCTGCACTTGGGGAAATCCCAGCCCTCCAAACACGATGGGAAGGTGCCTTTATAGTCCAGGCAGGGCTTTTGCTCGGGCCATGGGACCCTGCTCTGGCAGATCCACCACTCACCGCTCCCACGCTGGGCTCATCAGCTCTCCATGGAGTTAAACCCTGGATTTATGAATCCATCACAGAGCAGTTTTGCCCCTCTGGAGGGTAAGGAGTGGGGAGCACTGGAATCCTCCTTTCCTGCTGCTGCCTGATGAGATCCTTCCCATGCAAGCAATGAGTTGAGGTGTGGGAAATGAGGCTTTTGCAGGCGCTGGAGGGATGGATCCTTCGGGATGCTACAGGATCCCCCACCGGGGTGGGCGAGTGCCACGCGGAGAGAGCCCAAGGCCGTGTCCAAAGCTTGGAACGAAGCCAATCTGCACACGCAGCTCCTGGGAGAGGCTGGAAGAGCTAATTACCGGGGGGCTAATTGCACCCCGTGCCAGAAGGCGGGAGGGTCGCTCCCGGGGCCGGGGAGGCTGCGGGCGAGCAGGGACAGAGAGCCGGGAGCCGAGGGAGCGGGGAAGGCTCGGGGCCAGAGGCTGGCGGCACACAAAGGAGCGAGCGGCTGGAAGCCGGCTCGGCGCCGAGAGCCAATCGCGGCCGCGGCCCCGCGATAAAAGCGCTCGGAGCCGGCGCGGGCAGCGCAGGAAGCGGCTCCGCTGCACGGCCGCGGCCTCTGCGGGGGACACGGGCGGCACGGCACGGCCCGGCACGGCCCCGCCTGCCTGCGGACCCTCCTGCTCGGCGGTGAGCTCCGGGGGCGGCGGGAGGCGGCTGCGAGACAATGCCGGCCCCGAGCGCGGCGGGAGCGGCTCGCCCGCACCGGAGCGGGGATGGAGCGGAGCGGGGATGGAGCGGAGCGGGGATGGAGAGCAGCGAGGAAGGCGCGGGGAGAGCCCCGGGGGGCGGCTGCGCTGTCCCGGAGCCGCCCCGCACCCGGGGCTCGCCCCCGGCCCCGCAGCTCCGGAGCCGCTCGATCTCGGAGGAGGTTTGGGGTCCGGAGGGGGCTGCTCCGGCCGGGGAGGGACCGCAGCCCCGAGCCGGCCCGGGCGAGCCCCGGCGCTCGGCTGGGCAGAGCTGGCTGGGTCTGTATTTGGGGGTCGCGCTCCCCGCTTGGGCTGGAGCTCCCTCTTTGTTGTGTGCTGCACTCCGTGCCGGAGGGCGGCTGGACAGATCCGTTTCACTGAGCCGAGATGGATGAAAAACCTGTTAGACCCGGCGTTAATGCCTGCCCGTTCCCGATGCTGTGTCTCCAGCCGCATTTGAACCTTTCCTTTCCAGCGACAGGTCTCTCATCACTTCCCTGGGGAGGCTGTTGCATGGCTGTGAGATTTAATAACAACACAAATGCCCTGGGCTCTGACATAACCCTCAACAGCCAGGGATCTCCCAGGGCTTCACAAAGGAGAGCAGCTCTGTTTCCATCGAGGGGAGGGGGAAAAAAGGGAACAGAAAAAATGAAATTATTTATCCACTACCACACAAAATTAGCGGTGGATTTAGGAATCAAGCCTAGGTCTCAGTTTGGTGCTGTAACTACTGTGTTTTGAGCCAGCCTGATCTGTCTAATCCCCTCAGATCACTTCAAACAAGCTAAGATACCTTGTAGATCATATTTATGATCAATTTTCTGCTGTTTTTTTTTTTCGTGGTGTGGGTATCAGTTTTGGAAGAAAGCTGATAATCCAGCCTTGGAAATGGGGCTTTGTCCACCGAAGACGTTGTGTGAGGACTCTCACAGGGAAGACATCTGGTGCCTCAGCTGAGCTGTCGTGTGTTTAAGGCCAGGAGTAGCACATCTGCAGCATTATTAATGTAGATTACAAAATAATTGCAGGAAAATCGACCAAGCTTAGTCTGAAACAGCCCCAGTGTTAATGTCCTTTTTAAATGGGAGTCCTCCAAGAAGCAAATTCCCAGTTCCAAGCTGAGGGCATGTCAGAAACAACCTCTTGGGGCTTTGCAAAGTGGCTGGATCATCTTCATTCTTATACAGCTTAAAACCAGGTTCCTGACCTTTTTTTGGTCAGCAAAAATCCCAGGAGACTTCTCATTAGGGAGGGGAATTCCTGTTCTGGTTTCCTTCATTGAGTAATTCCTGGGAGTCTTCAACTACCCTCTGGTCCTGGAGGGTGATGAAGTTTTTCTTTTCCTTTTCTCCCACCCTCAGCTCCTGCAGGGTTTTTCCAGGCAGCTGCCATGTCCCCCCCAAGACATGTCTGCTTCTCCCTCCCAGTTAAGTCATTTTTTTCTGCCATCTGGGGGTGTTGCAGTGCTTACCTCGCTCTTAGCAAAAGCTGTGGCATGGAAAACATTAAATCTGGACAAAAGGATTATTGCAATATCAATGTTAAGCACACTTTAGACATATTTCTCACTCCTGTGGTGTGCCCATAACCTTCTCCATATGTCCACCTCGGGGTTTTCAGTGGCAGGATGCCTCAGCATCCTCTGACGTGCCTCTCCAGGGATTACTTCTCCCAGCACACTCAGTGCTCCACTGCAGTCTTGTGGATTTCAGAGAACCAGATCCTGTGCTGGGCTCTATGGCACCTTGGATCCTAAAAGGAAGGGTAGAGATGAAGGCTGAAAATAGCTGGGGCAGCTCAAAAGAAATGATATTTGGAGAGATTTAAGTACCGATATGATTGTGGTTGTGTTTTCTTCTTATACAATCTGCATTATACAGCAAAGAGCAGCTTTTGTAGGGCTTGTGTGGAGACAGGGACCATGGAAAGGGGCTGTGCTGTTTTGGAGTGCCTGGAGCTGGACCCACTCCTGCTCTTGCTGCATCTGCAGCTGATGAAACAGCAGAATATTATTGTGGGGTCTCTCGGGGCCCAAGAGATTGGCTCAGCCCATGGAATCAGAGAATCCTTCAGGTTGGAAACGTTCTCCAAGATGACAGTGTCCAACCCTTCCCTGCCAAGGGCCACCTCCCCAGGGCCTTGAACCCTTCCAGGGACGGGCACTCCAGCACAGGAAATGCCAGCCTGGGGTCTGGGTGATATTCCACGAGAGGAAACCAGCCAAGGCAACTCTGAGAGGTTGTGTTGGAGGAAGGAGGAAATTACAGGCAATTACAGGTCCGTTAATTGGAGTACGAGGAAAGGTTGGGTTCTAGAGCAGGTTCTGGAAGAGTAATCGGAGACGTGCTGTTGGGAAGCAGAACAAAATGCTGGGTGGTTCTAGCACAGATTATGTCAGGCTGGCTCAGTGTCTTCCTTGGATATGATAAATGACTTCTGAAACAACAGGGCCTTGTGGTAGAGCCCCAAGGAAATTATTATTTTAGGTGGAAACAGGAAAAAGGACAGGGAAAAGAGAGCAAATGGAAGGAAGACACTTGGATTCTTCTGCAAGGGGGGGATGTAAGGACACATCAGACCAGAGGTTTTCAGGGATGCTGGAGTTTTTTGTCAGAATTCCAAGGTCTGAGATGTCCCAGGTGTGGAGCTGCCAGACCAGCTCACCTGTTTGCATCGGGCCCCGACGGTGGCTGTGGCAACAGAGAGCCCAGCAGGTGAGAACAGGTTAAAAGGAATCTGCTTCTCCTGAACGTGGCTACTC
The DNA here is from genome assembly GCA_003676055.1 of Chloebia gouldiae. NCBI lineage: Eukaryota > Metazoa > Chordata > Aves > Passeriformes > Passeridae > Chloebia > Chloebia gouldiae. The sequence continues at coordinate 225,306 of QUSF01000145.1, forward strand.
TTTAGGAATCCCCCTGAGGGGCAGAACTAATGTCTAATGGTAAATGTCTGTACATTTGGGTAGGGAACCAGGAGGTGATGTTTCCAGGTGGAGCGTGGTTTATGGAAGGGATTAGGGAAGAGCTGACGAGGGCAGGGAGGCCATGAGCTTCTGTTTGCCTCTGGTGCTTGTTTGCAGCAGGTTGATATTGTACCTCATTAGTCCCTTCTGCAGGGCTTCCAAAGTTTCTCCCAGTGAAGCACTTCTGTCTAACGTCCAGCCTGAACCTCTCAACCTGCAATTTTTGTCTGGCACTACTGCGAATTTGTCTCTGCTTGGAAAAGCCTCTTCTCATCCTCCTGGCAGGATTTCTGCTGTGCTTCTCTGCTCTATCTGAACTCCCAGCAAGAGAGGAGATCCCAGGGAGCACAGACTCCCTTCAGATCATGATTTTTAATGGATGCCATTAAACACAGCCACAATCCTGGAATGGGCTGCCTCAGTTTCTGCTTTTGGAAAGCAGAGGAATCCCAATAGCATCCTTCAGGCCTGTGGGCCCCTCACTGAGAGGCAGGGCAGGGACCAGCCCAGTCCCTCGGCCCTGGTGCTTCCACTTCTCCTCAGGGGAGGCAGGGATGAAAGTGGCAGAGGGGAGCGGGTGGGCAGGGGCTTCCCTCGGGCTCCCCCTCACTCCTGTGGGTCCCCCATTGTTGTCCTGACAAAGGCAGCCCTGTTCCTCCCCACAGCTGTTCCTTGTCAGCATCCCTCAGCATTTTGGCTGCAGATTTCCTGCCGCTGGCAGCCTTTCAAGAGGCAGGACGTGGATGGAATTAGTGGAGCAGGCTGGTGGAAGGTGGCTCCTGGCCGTAGGGTGAGGCAGGGTCAGGCCCACTCCCCAGGAGTCTCACCAGCAGGGTAGGGGTGTCCCCAGAAATGTCTGGATTCTCCTCCCTGAAGTTCTCCACCCTGTGCCAAGCCAGCAGGGCCCTGCCCGGGGTCCCCAGTGCCAGTGAGGTCAAGTGGCTGGCTCAGAGCCACACAAGAGCCAAGACCTGAAGCAGAATTAAGGGATTCCATGCCCAAAGCAGGAGCTTTAGGGCTCGCTCCATCATCCCTTCCCTGGCACTGCTGTGCCTGGCTCTGGCCTGGCCTGCTTGATGCTGGTTGTGCACCACGCTTGGTTTCATGGTGAGGGTGAACTGTGAGAGCCCAAAACTGCAGAGACTGAGCCTTGGGAGCTGGGTGATTCCCAGGCTCGGGAGACAGGCTCTTCCAGCTCCTGCTCACCATTTCCCCACACTGGCCAGCTGAGAGGGGTGATGGCCGTGCAGCTGGAGGCTCAGCCCTGCCGTGTGTGGGTTTCACTGACCCTGCACAGGATCTCGTGGGTGTCCATCCCCACAGCCACCAGCTCAGCCCAGGATTTCCTGGGGAAAGGCCTGACAGCCTCCCCGAGGTGCCTCCCCTGCCCGAGCATCACCGTGCTCCGGGGACGCTCCATGTCCTCCGAGGATGGAGGAGGAAGGGGCCTGGCTTTTGGGGAAGCCTCCTGCAATGAAGCAGTGATGGTTGCAGTAAACAAACTCTTCCAGGGCTGCTAATGGGAACCATCTGGAGAGAGGGGCCCCTGGCCCTCCGCGCTCCTGCTCCTTCCCTGCCGGAAACCCACCGGGCTGGGCCACTGGGAACGGGCTGGGCCGGACTGGGGCAGCCCTGGTGGCCCCTCTGGAGAGGGGAAGGGGGAAACGCTCCCTGCACCCCGCCTGGCTGCAGGAAACCTGATCCCTCAGAGGCAGGCTGAGCTCGGGGGGCTGCCCTGGGCCGCCCCAGATGTTCCCTCTCCCTCCATCTGCCCCAGGGTCAGGCAGGAAGGTGGGAGGGGGTGCAGGAGGCTCACAGGGAAAAGCTCTGTGACCGAGCAGCGTTGCCTTCCTCCCCTCGCTCCTGCCTGCTTGGAGCCATCAGTGGCTAAAGGGGCAGGACGAAGAGAGGCTGGAAGGCAAAGGAGCTCTCGCCTTGTCCTGAGCCAAAAACCTGAGACCTGGAGAGGAGGACAGTCCTCGCTCCTGCTCCTCCCGGGCTGTGGAAGTGGCTGAGGACTTGAGGGACCAGAGGTTTGGAGCAGTCAGGTCTAGCAGCTGCGGTGCCAGTCTCCACCATGGGGCACGGCCTCGGCTGGTGGCTTTGGCACACAGCCCTCAGAGGCAGGAGCCCCACGGCTTCCAGAGCCCTTCTGAAGGCTGTGTGACATCGGTGTGACATCGGTGTGGCAGTGTGGTTCTGGTTGCCTTATCGCCTCAGCACACCCTTCCCCTTGGAGATTTCTGCAGCAGGAAGGAGGTTTGGCAGCCCCTGAGGGGCAGCCGCAGCCAGGAGAGAGGGGCTGGGTGGGAAACATCCCACCAGGGGCTGGGACAAGGGGGGAATTGGAGGGGCTTGGGGGCCTGAGGAGCAAAGAGACAAATAGTGGGTGGAAGTAAAAATGGGCTATCAGAGAATGGTCCCCGACTGGTTTGGGTTGAAGGGACCTCAAGGATCTTCTGGCTCCACCGCCCTGCCCCGTGCAAGGACTCCTTCCACCGGGGCAGCTCCTGGTGGAGGGTGTGAGGGCAGGAAGGGCGCTGGGGCTGGGCAGAACGATGAGCTGCGAGGGAAGCTGGGGAGGACAAACACTTGGAGCTGGGGCTGGGGCGAAGGTGGAAAGGGGGAGGGCTGTGGATCTGTGTCAGAGCTGTGTGTGGTGGGGATGCCGGGTCTCTGTGTCCCCTGCAGGGTCTGTGCGGGGCTGTAGGACCAAGAGAAGGTCCCAGGGATGGGGCAGGGAGGGCTCTGGGGTGCTCTGCCCCCAGCAGATGCTGGGTTCAGCAGCAGCTGCCTGCGAGGGGAGCAGGAAATAACAACCAAACCGCAGAGAGACGGGAAATGATTTTGATAGAGCGGGGCTGGGCCTCAGCTGAGCTGTGAAACGTTTGCAACCAGGGCTGTGCAGCCCCAGGGCCGTGAGGGGCACCCACCAAGGGCCCAGGACCTGGGGAAAAGGTCTTTAATCTGAAAACAGCCATCAGTTTCAGGGGTTTGCTGGATGTAACTCAAGCCTGCTGTCAGCTGCGGGGGGTTTGGCAGCCAAAGAGCCCCCTAAAACTCAGGGCATGTTTGCAAATGTCCCTGTGAGGTGGGCGCTGAGGAGATGCCCCTGCCCCAAGCCCTCCACCCTGACAGGTCTGGGGCTTTCTCAGTGTCTAGCCCAGTCCTTGGGCAGCAGGAAGGTTTTTGGGGTGGCAATAGGAGGCCAAGGGGGTCAGTAGGGCAGGAAAGCAGCCCCAGGCAGAGGCAGGTGCTGGTTTTCCAGCCTCCAGCTCATCCCCATCATTGCAGAGCCACCCCTTCATCCTCCTTTTCGCTGCTCTGCTCCTCCCTTGGCCGTGTTCACTCAGCCCCACGCTCTGTCCTCTGTATTCAAACCAGGGCTCATCTTTCACGGCTGTTTTGAAGGTAAAGTTCAGTGGGGAAAACCCCCTGAGGAGCTGTCAGTGCCTTTTTAGCTCTTTTTTACCAAAAAGGGTGGTTTGCAATGCTGGTGTTTCTTTCCTGTGCGGGTCCCAGCCTCATCCTCCAGGCACTGAGCACCTCACAAGGGGCTCAGCCTAAAAGTGACGTGGGCTCCTCGAGAAGACAAAATCCCCATCACTTGCTCTGCTGAGCTGTGATCAGTGAGCCTTTTCTGGGCTAAAAGTAGACTAAAACCAGAGTCCTTCCTCCAGCAACACCAGTCCTTTCGTGGCTGCATTGGTAAAGCACGGGGTGCTACTTTTGCTGCCCTGGCTTGGGGTCAGCCTGGCTGCCAGTGGCGTGGTCATTGCCCGGCAGGTGCTTCCATGGGTGGGTTTGGAGGAGAGGCCATCACAGCACCTTCCAGGTGCTCAGAGCCCCAAATCCTCCTGCTGCCATCACGGTTCCAGAACTGCATCTCCTGTCCAGCTCCTGAGCCTCAATCTCTCGGGTCCCCAGCCCAGGGGGCTGCTCTGACCCTGGAGGAGCTTTGAGCCCACACTTTGAGCTCCCAGTGTGCAGAGCTGCTGGCCTGGTGATGAAACCAGCCCCACTCCTGATGACATTTCCTTTCCAGGTGCTGCAAGAGGTCTGTCTTCGACACTTCTGCAGGCAGCATCGACCCACGGCCTTGGAGCTCAGGATTAATCAGACGGAGAGGGGAAAGGAGCCATGTTCCAGGCCACGGGAGCCGCCAGCCCAACCCCAGCTCATGTACGTGGCCTCCTGGGGTTTGTGTGGGAATTCCGGCTGCGTTTGGGTTCTCAGGGGGAGGGTTCTCCACAGAAGCTGTGCTCCTGACCTGACATTTTAGGGTGATCAAAGGCACAGTCACAGCTACTCAGACAGCAGAACTGGGGGCAGGAATGTTCCAGCAGAAGGTGCTGTTTGCTGAGCACGCTGGACGCCAGCCTCAGGCTCCATCCAGAGCTCTCACCCCGCGCTGTCTCGAGCTGCTGTCTGTTTGTTTGTGTTTCCATGGCTTTCCCTGATCACAATTGAGAGCTTTCGAGCTGCTTAGGGCTGGAGTGATTGGAGATGGAAAAACATAAAGGTTCAAGAACATCTCCTGCTGGGACAGGATACGGCCCTTCCCCAGGGAAGATCTATCAGATATGGAACGGAGAGCGAGGCTGCCGAGAAGTGACAGCAGCCGAGGAGTGCTGTAGCCTTGGGAACGGATGTATCGGCTCCGAGAGGCAGATTTTCCTCAGCCCTGGTCAGCTGAGCCTGCAAACAGCACATTAAATCCTAACCCCGGGAGAGCACCTGCGGTTGCTCTCCCAGTGCCAAGGGATGCAACTGGTTTTACACGGCCGGAGCCTCCTCGCTGCCCACGTCCCACTGTTGACTTTGGCTCCTGCCTCCAGCCTCGTGGGACTGAGAGGAAAATCGTGTCCCTGACCTCAGGCAGTGAGAGCAGCTGGGAAACCTCTGAGGAGGCAGCTCGGCAAGGGGAGAGCTTCCTGTGCGTCCCTTACACAAACTGTTTCCAAAAATACCAGGGAGAAATGGGGAAGGACAAGGCAGGAGGAGCGGGGTGGGGGTGAGGACCAGCCTGGGGGCAGAGAGGGGCAGTGCTGGGCAGGCAGAGCCAAACTGCAGCCAGAGGAAGGACAAGGACAGCAGGGGGACATCCTGGGGGGACGTCCTGGGCTCACGGTGCCCCGACTGGGGATGACCAGCCCTGACTGTCACCTTGCTGCAGTGCCATTGCCCCTCAGATCCTGACCTGGGGAAGGAGGGAGCGCGTCCATCGGTGCCAAGAAGGGTGGAACTCCTGGGGTGGCTGCCAGGGACGCAGCTGGTGCCCGTGCAGTTGCCCTGGGGAGGGTGCAGGATGTGCAGTGGTGAGGGAGGATTTGGAAGGGATGAGCTGCTGCAGCTGCAGATGGGATGCGGTGCAGGGAAACCTTGCCCTGGCACCTGAGGCACAGGTAGAGGCTGCTCACCAGGCTCTGCAGGGCTGAGCAGCACCGGCCCCTGAGCTGGGAGAGCTCTGCCCGTGCCCTGCTGCCCCTGTGCCCTCCCCACAGCCCAGGGCCTCCTTTGTTTCCTGCACAGCCCCAGCTGAGGGGCTGACACGGGGCAGAGGCACAAAACCTCTGCCTCAAGAGGCTCCAGGATGGCGAGGGGCACCCAGCTATGGCCAGGGGGAATGGGCCACTGCCCCCTGAGCCCGGGCAAGCACCCACGGGGCAGCATTGCCCAAGCCCTGCACACCTCCAGCAAGAGGAGTGAATTGCCCTGCTCCAAGGGGCAGGGCAGCATCTTGAAGCAGATGAGCCACAGGTAATGGTTTGTAAGTGCAGGTCACAGAGGGGTTTTGCCAGGGTCTTGTCCCAAGCTCTCATTTTGCTTTCTCCTTTCCTTTTTAGGAGGCCAAAACCAGCTCAGGAGGCAGCACAGTGCAGCGCTCCAAGGTACCTTTGCTTTTTCTGCACCACAGAATCATCCCAGAATGGCCTGGGGTGGAATGGACCTCAGAGCCCACCCAGTGCCACCCCTGCCATGGGCAGGGACACCTCCCACTGCCCCAGGCTGCTCCAGCCTGGCCTGGGACTCTTCCAGGGATCCAGGGGCAGCCACAGCTGTTCTGTGCCAGGGCCTCATCCTGCTGATTCTTGGCAAGGGTGGAAGGGCCAAAAATCCATGGGCCAAGCTCCAATTCAGCCCAGCACTAGTGGAGTGGCCCAGGGAGGGTGAGGGATGTGGGGCTGCTGCCTGCTCCCCAATGCCAGGGAATGGAGGCCAGGGAAGGGGGCAGTGGAGGGATGCAGGTTGTCCCAGACTCCTTCCTCATCCTCTGTCTCCCTTTGCTCTGCCCGTGGCCAGTCCTTCAGCCTGAAGGCGCAGGTGAAGGAGATGTGCACTGCCTGCCAGAAAACTGTGTATCCCATGGAGCGGCTGGTGGCCGATAAATTCGTCTTCCACAACTCCTGCTTCTGCTGCAAGCACTGCCACACCAAGCTCAGGTGAGCAGGGCTGTGCCCGTGGTGGGACAGGTGTCAAGACCCTCCCAAATAGTGCCCAAATAGTGCCCCCCAATCACAGCCCCTCGCTCGGCCAGTAGCCAAAGATCCCAGCCCACCCATCGCAGCAGAACAAAGGTTTATCTGCACACCTGGGCCCAAGTCCCAGCTAAATTCTACCTGGTGTGGCAGGAGAGAAGCTCCCCCTCGAGAGCAGCCCCAGGGGAACACGGAGCTGAGCCAGAGCCTCCTGGAGCACTCAGAGCTGAGGCTAAGCCCCCCTGGGACCCCCCATCTCTACTGACAGCAGCCCCCAACAGCCTCTGCTGGTGGGAGGGAGCTGCTGGCCCTCAGGGTCCCCTCCTGCCTGCTGCCCCTCTGCTGTCCCCGTGTCCCCAGGCCCCCCACTTTTCCCAGGCTGCGGCTCAGTCTCCCTGTCCGGCTAACCCTGCCCTCCCTCCCCAGCCTGGGCAGCTACGCCGCGCTCCACGGGGAATTCTACTGCAAGCCCCACTTCCAGCAGCTCTTCAAGAGTAAAGGCAACTACGACGAAGGCTTCGGGCGCAAGCAGCACAAGGAGCTGTGGGTGCACAAGGAGGTGGAGAGCGGCACCAAGTCGGCGTGAGCGGGGCCAGCCCCGCTCCGGAGCCCGCGGAGCTGAGCCGGGCTGACTGAGCTGATGTAGAGCGGGACCTGGGCCAGGGCAGAGGGGGAGCCCCTCTTTGGAGGGTGCTCAGGGGGGTCCTGCAGGCCCGAAGGGCAGGGCAGAGTGACCAGGGTGCAGCCCCCAGACCTGAAGCCCCCTCTCTGCAGGCCCCTCTCCCCAGTGAGATCAGAGCAGAAGCAATTTCCCCCATGGGACCCCCAGCCCTGGTGATCCATTTTGGGCCTGTCACCATGGAAAAGGGATGAGCTGGGGGCTCATCCACCTTGTGAGCCACTGCAGAGCTCCCAGCTCTGCCACACCGGCCCTGCTGGGCTCTGCATAAGGAGGGTCCTTGGTTTACATCAGCTCAGTTCAGCTGGGATGGTTCAGCCTTAAGGATGTTGCCCTGCCACGGTTTAAGTGTCTGTTTTTTATATTTGCCTTCCATTGGTACGTTCTGCGCTGGAGCCTGCGGCAGCTTCACCTGCGCGCCTTTATTTTTGTAATACAAGGTTTCCCAGCCTTCCCTGTCTTGTCCTGTGTTCCCAAGGGCCTGGGGAGGTGGGACTAGTGCTCAGGTCTGCCTCTTACTGCTCAGGCAGCGTGGAAAGAGCTCGTGTCCATGCAGGACCAAGGAAGCACTCCTGGATGCCTGGGAGTGAGCGAGGCGGGGAGGGAGAGAGACAGCCCTCCCTTCTTCGGGAGGTGCTCAGAGCCCATGGGCCAAGCTAGGCACAGGTGACCAGGATGCAGGTGACCAGAAGCCCCCCTGGAGCCCCCAAGTTTTTGGGAACCAAACCAGGATTTCAAATTCCTCATCAGTGTTGCCCTGTGAGTTGCACAGCCCAGCTGGAACTTTCCGCCAGCTTCCAAATGGAGCCCAGACCACCCTCAAAAGGCATTCACCAGCCTGGGGACCTCCCCAGGACTAGACCCAGCCTTTGCCCTGATGTGTCTCACGCTCTCCCCTCCCCATCTGTGGCCATCGTGCCCCCTCAGGGGCTCTGCCAGGGGCAGGACGGGATCAGCGCTGGGCTGGCCTCAGGGTCTCCCCTGGACCCACCCCACATCCCCTCCCCTGGTTTGGATAGCACAGTCCATACAGATTAATGCAAACCCTGCCAGGCTGGAGGCACAAATGCAGGAAAACCAGAGAAAGTGGATGAGGCTGGTTTTAATTATTATTCACCTCTTTCCTGCAGGCACACTTTGTGCTCAGGAACCCCTTGTCTTTCAAATTCTACAGGAATTGGGCTTTTCAGGGCCCCCACACAGAGCAGCAGCCTGTGGTATCAACAGCGAGAGCCTCTGCTCCATCCCTGAGTGATCCCATCAGCTCGGCCGAGCACGTCTTGTCTGGGAGAAGCCAGACACAGCCACGGAAACAGGAGATAAGGATGAGAGAGGGAGAAAGATGGGGATGGGCAGTCCAGAGGCGTCCAGATGGCACAAACAGAGCCTGGTGCCTGAGGTGCTCCCCCTGCTCAGTACAGCCTTTGTGGGGCTCGGGGTGTGCACCCCCAGCCAGGCAGCAGCTCCACAGTGGAGATGTCTCATGGTCACAGTGACAACGATTTTGGGGACAGCTCTGGCTCAGTGACCACAGGAGCCTGTTCCCGGACAAGTTAATTCTCCTTTTCAAACGGCTCCTGGGCAGGCAAGGCCTGGGGACACTCGGCCACCACGGGGACTGTGCACACACACCTTGGCCAGGGGCCTCCAGCCTCACCCAGAGCTCTGTCCCCACCACACAGGTGGCAGATTTACACCCAAAAACGCCACCCCTGAGCAGACCTGGGGCCCCTTCGTTTTTCAGAGGCTCAGAAAATGAAAGCAGAGCCCTCGGTTCTGCTTCCTGCCCCTCGCTGGCCTCACTTCCCCATTCCCCCAGCTCCCAGGCTGCTGCACAGCTGAAAAAAAATCAAACCTGAAAGTATTTGGAGATGTGGTTACCCATTCTCCTGCCCTGCTCAGGGACAGCAAAGCTTATTCTCCCCAAATCACAGTTACAGTCAGTGCAAGACCATCCAGCTTCCTCTGCTTCAGCTGGGAAGCTTAATTTCTGGAAGGGAGCTCATGGTATCTTACACTTGTCTGCAACACAGAGGCTTTCCTTCTCCAAATTTCTGTTTTTTAGAAAGACAGACACCAAAACAGGCTTTCATATAAATGATAATTTTATTGTAAATAAAATGATACATTGGCCTGGCTTTGCACTGCAAGCCCCCGGTCGGTAAATAGAGACTACTGGGTCAAGGTCTTCTGCACAATCCAGGTTAAAGCCCTTTCTCCCCGCTTTGCATTATTTATGGTGGTAACAAAATCCTTTTCTTCCTTTTTGAACTGCTCCTGGCACACCTACCTTTCCCCTCCTGGTCAGTCTGTGTTGGTAACTGGTGTCAATGGGAACTCTCTGGAGCAGCTTCCAGTCCTTTGGAATATTATTCCAAACTAGGCTGAAAAAACCACCCCAAAACCCCATCCAAACTGATGCATCCTAACTGCCACAGAATGGGCAAAGATGGGATTTTCTGGAGAACAAGCAAATAACCTGGAATGCACAGAATCGTCACGCCAAGACCAAAATGTCACTCCTTTGTTTCCTAACTGCCTCGGGGACAGCCACATTCCCCCAGGTTCCTCTCCAGTGGGAATCTTGGACATTTTTCTGATAGTTTTAACCATTTCAGGACACTGCGACTCTGATAAGAAATTCTTTGTCAAACATAATGTTCTCCATTCCTGCAGCATCTTCCATCAGAGATGCCAATACTCAATATTCCCCACATATCCCTCCCTGGGAGGAACAGCAGGAAATCCAACATGACATTTGGAATTGACACAATAGCTTATTGTCAGCCTGGCACTCCTCTTCCACTCTTCCCTAAGTGAGTTTATTCCCAGTTTTTTCCCAGTCTGCCAGGATAAAGAGGCCAGATATAATTCAGTTTGGAGGCATAATTATATTTCTGTCCACTTGAAACTCTTTTGCTGCCAGGGCCGTTAAAAGCCCATGGTATCAATGTCAGCTCCAAGTTATTCATCAGAGCAGTGGACTCAGGAATCCAGATCTTCCTTTTTCATAATCAAGAGGGCTGTGAGGAAACAAAGAGTCATTTTGGCTTGGCTCTACTCATTATAAACCATCAGCAAATTCTCTGCAAAACCAGCTGCTTTTTTTCCTTTTTAAATTCATAAAGGCGTCAAATTAATTTCCCCACCTCCCCCCACCCCGTAACAGTCGATATATATAAAAATCACCAAATATGATCTTTTACGATATAAATTAAAAAAAAAAAATATGAGGCATCACCGTTTACATGATGTAAAAAGAGCTAAAAAAGAGCGATATAAACTACATTCATAAAAGTGCATCTCCAAACATACAGGTAATGCTTTGGCTTGTTCCTGTGCCGAACGCGCCAGTCCGAGCTGGCCCCGTGTTCTCTGTCGCTGCTGCTCCATGCCAGGCTGGAATGCAGGCTCTGCACGGAGGGGGCACATCCAGCTGGGGATGTGGCACAGAGGGGGCACATCCAGCTCAGGATGTGGCATGGAGGGGGCACATCCAGCTCAGATGTGGCACAGAGGGGGCACATCCAGCTGGGGATGTGGCACGGAGGGGACACATCCAGCTGGGGATGTGGCATGGAGGGGGCACATCCAGTTCAGGATGTGGCATGGAGGGGGCACATCCAGCTCAGGATGTGGCATGGAGGGGGCACATCCAGCTGGGGATGTGGCACGGAGGGGACACATCCAGCTGGGGATGTGGCACAGAGGGGGCACATCCAGCTGGGGATGTGGCACGGAGGGGACACATCCAGCTGGGGATGTGGCACAGAGGGGGCACATCCAGCTGGGGATGTGGCACAGAGGGGGCACATCCAGCTCAGGATGTGGCACAAAGGGGGCACATCCAGCTCAAGATGTGGCACAGAGGGTGCACATCCAGCTCAGGATGTGGCACAAAGGGGGCACATCCAGCTGGGGACGTGGCACAAAGGGGGCACATCCAGCTCAGGATGTGGCACGGAGGGGGCACATCCAGCTCAGGATGTGGCACAAAGGGGGCACATCCAGCCCGGGAAGGGCCGGGAGCTCGGGGGCAGCTCGGAGCCCAGCGGTCCCGGTGCTCCCGCTCCGCTCTGGAAGCGCCTCCCGTGACGTGGGTGAGGTAAAAGCCACAGCAGCTCCTGAGGGTTGCGTTGCTTTGACACAAGTTCTGCCATTTCCTCATGCCCTGTTCTCTCCCAGACCACAGCAAGAGAAAAACCATGGGAGAAGGTCTGGATTTGGTGAGGACAAGCCAAGGATAGAGGGAAACCCCCACAGATGTCATCGTGCTCCTGATTCCTGCGAGTGATGGGCAGGGGGTGAAGACTCCAGTCTTTGGTATATTTAGGTTGCAAGGCTTGAAGAGCTGGGCCCCCAGTGGTGCTGACCCCCCTAATTTGGCATGCAGACTGCAGGGATGGGTCCCCATGCCCAGCAGAGCTGTGAAAAACAGGGATGGGTCCCCAATCCCAGCAGAGCTGTGAAAAGCAGGGATGGGTCCCCCAATCCCAGCAGAGCTGTGAAAAGCAGGGACAGGTTCCCCAATCCCAGCAGAGCTGTGAAAAGCAGGGATGGGTCCCAATCCCAGCAGAAGCGTCACAGCCTCGCCTCCCCTCATGACAACAGCAAAGTGCAGGCCAAAGTCAGGCCAAGGGTCTGGACAATCTGGAGTCAAGTTCCTGGTTGGGAAAAGATCAGCTGAAGTGCTCTCACTATAATTAAATAAATTATGGAACAAGGGCTTTCATAAAAGGGATCCCCTAAGTGCCCACAAGTGGGACAGTGCATCCTTGGAGTAGTGCAGGGAGCCTGGAAAGGAAACCAACACCAGTTTTTATTGGCTACACTTTGCTCTGGGTTTGGCACAGAAGAAACATTTCATATTAAAGCTTTTCAGGACTTTTGGTTGGTTGGGGCTTTTAGGGTTCCTTTTTTTCTCTTTTAATTCAACACAGTATTTTTCATGTGTTGAAGGAGCTTTAAAACTTGCCTTATCCTGCTATTAGTATTCACTTAAAAACTTAATTTTACTGCATTATGAAGCAATTTTCAATTTTTTATGGGGGAGAAGAGTGGAGGTGTGTGGAACCTTAATATGGTTTCCAGTACAAGAGCAGAACACCTTCAGTGTTGCCCTATAAAGCAATATTTTAGTTAATTAACATTTGCTTTTCTTAGTTTCATTTCTCAGAGATAACTCCATGAATCCCCAGCACTTAAAAACTGCTGGTCTTTCACTAGTGAAATAAAGATTATTAGTGCCCAAATCAGCACAGAGATAGCTCAGTCCTCTGACCTGGGCTATCTTCCAAGTGCACAATCACTTGGATATGTTTTGCTGGTATCTGCATGGGGATCTCCAGGTAATTTTAGATATTTACTACCATTATAAATGTTGTCTGAGGTTCCCTGTTTGACCTGACTCCTACAAAAGTTTATTTAAGTTAGGCCATAACAATTTTATGGAACTCTTACATGATCACTTGCACACCTGTAATTCAAACAACACACAGCAAAGGGTTGAGCTTGATTCCGACTTCCTGTGCTCAACACGAGTGTCCAGGTAATCCTCCCCAAGAAACCCTCATCAGGCCATGTGCTCAAAGAAACTCTGAAGTCATTTCCTGGGCACCAGATGGACTATCTTTGGTTAAAAGGATGGTAAAAAGTTACCAGCCAAAGAGACAGATGCAGGAGGAAGCTGAATTCCACTGAATTCCCTTCCAGAGGGGTTTTGTTTGGACCCAGCAGCCCCAGAGAGAGGAAGCAGGAGCACAGATTTGTTTGGTATGACACAAACTAACTGGCACTGTCCATATGCTGGGACAGATCAAACCTAGCTCCAGATTTTCCAACGTTAATGGGAGAGCCCTTCCCTCAGGCCCTGCAGTGATTGCATTCTGCTGAAATTCTCTGATTATCCTGACATTTAGCTGGAAAGACCTCCCTCACCCCCAGCCCCAAATCCACGGGTTCATTATAAAATAACACTATTCACATACTTTTGAATCAGTATCTTCTGAACACCTTCAGATGCTGAATACTCAAGAAGAAAAATTTACCATCCTGCAGCGAGCGCGTGCTCCATGGCACATGGCTTTTGGCTGGATTCAGGCGCTGGAGACGCCTCTGGAGCCCCAGGAGAGAAGGGCAGGGACTCCCACAGGCAGAGCTGGTCGGGAGGCTGCTGCCTGTTTCTGTTTTGCTGAAGAGTGGAGCTCTCCCAGTTCCCACCTGGGGTCAGATTTCTCCCGTGTTCAGTCAGTGATGACACTTGTCAGACTCCCCTTCCTGCAGAAAACACGCGGCCAGCTGTGTCACAGCCAGGCAACCCGGGGCAAACATGCAGCTCTGCTTGGACAGCTGCCAGCAGGACAAACGTTAGTCCAGCAAACGAAGGAATCAGGCACGAGAGCAGACCCCAAGCTCCTTGGCAGAACTTCCCAAAGGACTAGGCCTAGCTGAGCTGGCATTTTGAAGATGCAGCACCACAACGGGCAGTTGCAACTAGACGAGAGAGACAGGGCATGGAAAGCCCGGCAGGAGCTGCGAGCAAGGGAGGTAATTCAGTACTGGAGCTGTGCAAACTGGTGTCTGAGCAGCTCTTCAGCAGAGGGTCTGTGCCTGGCTTCCACAAAGATCTGCTTTAGGAAGTCCCGGCAATGTTCTGATATGTGGGAGGGGAGCTGGGGGTTGGTGGGCTGGGTGGCGATTTTGAAGATCGCTGCCATGGCTTCGTACTCTGCCCAGGGGGGCTTCTCTGTCAGCATTTCCACCACGGTGCAGCCGAGGCTCCTGCAAAGCAGAAAGAAAAACACCAAATGAGAATTCACTCAATAAAGCCCAGGGCTCAGGGAGAACTCCCCAGCAGCCAACAGCGAGGTCCAGCCCTGGGGGAGCCAGAGCTGCCCACAGCTGCTTCTCCTGCTGCCAGGAAAGGGCCGTATGTCCTGCTCCCCTTTGCTCACATTCTCCTCTCGTGAAATGTTTGTGTTCTCACGGGACAAGAGGGGCCAGTGGGACGTCCCTGAAGGCACCGCCTGACCTCGCTGGTACTCCAGGTGCTGCTGCTTCTGCTGCTTCAAAGGCACTCAGAGGACCACAGGGTCACAGCTGGGCTGGGCTGGAAGGGACATTCAGGACCATCCGGCTCCAACCTCCTGCCATGGGCAGGGACACCTTTCACTAGACCAGCCTGCTCAGAGGCTCAACTTGCTGAGTTGCAAGGTAGAAAACAGACTTTTTAACACTCAAGGTTCAGTGATTCAGAGCTTGTTGACCCCACAAAGCCATTTCAGCAAAATCCCTTTTCAGTCACAGCCTCAAAATGCCCACGTTGGGAAAAAAATAACCTAATAATACCTCCACTTTACAAGAAACCAAGCATCAGTCAAAAAATAATTGAAGTCGTAACAGTTCCAAACTGGGAAGGCAGTAAGTTAAATCCCTGTGGGACAGATGCATCATTACCTTAAGGAAAAATTCCTTGTAAAGTTAATGGGGCTCTGCAGGCTACTTCAGGGCAAGGACGTGATTCTGGGGACACGGCTGAGCCACCTTTCTGAGGGGACGTGACTCCAACACCTTCCCAGGGAAGATGGCTGCTGCAGCACTGCACTGATTGGGGTTTATTCAAAAAGGATTAATTGCTTCCTCCAGGCCACAGATTAAGTAAAATCCATTCGTGAGTTTTTAATATCCAATCCTGTGGTTTTATCACATCTTTACATAAAAAAGGCAAAACTGCCTCCTCTACCTTAAAACTAAACATTCTTTTGAGGTGAAATGCAAGGAAATGTTGAGAGACAGACTTGCATCAACTGCCAAGACAAGGAGGAAAGGAATAAAATGCAGTGAATATGCAAAAACTGATTTCTCTACAAGGTTTAAAATCCAACGTGAAAATTTTACAGTTTTCCAGCCATTTCAGGCTTACTAGAAGAGAGTACAGAAAATGCAAACCATGTGTGCTGAAGTGCTGGGGGCTTGCTCAAAAGCAAGCAGGGATATATTATTGTTTAGACTGATTTATACCATTTAAGCAGATCCGGTTTCTTTAAGATATTCAGCAAACAGCAGGAATGTTTTTCATGTCAAGTCACTCCAGCAATAACAAATAGCTCACATATTCTGCTATTTAGGAAAAAGAAAACTGGAGAGGGGCCTGCAGCAGTGGCACAGAGCCAGGTGGATGGATTTGTTACGTTTCTGAGCCTCTGGGCCATACACATCCACCCTGGGACCAGCGCTGCACTGGAAAATTCTGACCCCCAGAATAATGACTGGGATTGTAGGAACTGGAGCCTGGCCAACGGCAGCGATGCTTTGAGGGGAATGGAGCAATGTCAGCACCAAGAGGAAATCCACAACTGCACCAACCCAGGGGGAAGGGCACATGCTTCACTCTCTCCCCAGGCATCCCAGCTGGGAGAGTCTGCAGGACTTAACTCTTTACGTTTCAGCTCTGTTGCCACTCACTGCTTGTACAGGAAACAGGTCCTGCTTTACTGTGGAGGCACAACCAGACCTTTTGTCCTTTTGTTTACTTAAGTTTTATCATCTCACCTTTTTAAGGCCCCCAAAATTAACATTTTGGCACAGGACCATTTTGCTCTTTTGACAGAGGCTGCTCCTTGGCTATGCCAATAATAGCACAGCTACAGTTAACATTCATGCAGATCACCTCTGATATGACCTGGATCTTTTCTGTTATTCCAGGCTTGGGCATCTCTCCTTCATGGCTAAAATTCTATTCATTTCCAGTACATTTTAAGCATAAGTCTCATTTTATGTCTGAATGAATGGGCTTTCCTTAGACAACCTTCAGTTGCTCTTCTAAGGGATATCATAGAATCACAGAGTCTCCTGTGTTGGAAGGGACCCACAAGGATCATCATCCCAAATCTGGGCCCTGCATAGGACAGCCCAAGAATTCCACCAAAGTGCCTGAGAGCACGAAAAGGGTGAAAACATTGCACCAGCCAGAAAGCCAGAAAAACAGCCATCAGTCTGAGCAAGGAATGAGTGGAAACTGTTCCTGAAAAACTAAAAGAGCTGTTGGGTGCTAACACTGCAAAGCACAGCCTGCAGAAGATTGTGTCTTGAATTCAAACCAGTGACTTTGATTTTCTCCAACTTTTCATCCAGACAAGGTGTGAATTGGGCTGCTGGATTGCAGAAGGTGCTATCTGGCTGCAGGGAGCAGTGCAGTGACCCACGGCAGCGAGGGAAAGGCTCACCACACGTCCGCCTTCCTGCCGTAGCCTTCCCCGCTGATCACCTCCGGGCTCATCCAGTACGGGGTGCCTGTGACGGAGCGGATGCCTGTCCCTGACATGCAGATTGTCTGCAGCCGTTTGCTGGCCCCAAAGTCCCCAAGCTTCACATTCCCAGCAGAGTCACGGAGAATATTGGCACCTGCACAGAAGCAAAAAACGAAGACAGCTGTTTTCATGTGATCCAGCTGTTGGATCTGCAGCCTGCAGAACGACCTCCAAGCCCAAATACCCGTGCTCATGGTATGGCTCTTTCCCCATTAAGCCTCAGGTGACCTGCTAAACGTAATTTCTTTAATTCAGGTTGTAGACAAGCCAATTGCTAATGGCTGTAAATGGGAAAAACTTCAGGGAAAAACACAAGGAAGTGAGGGGGGGAGGGAAATGAGAGCTGAGTCAGCACCAGCATTGTTACAGTGCCTGTAAACAGCTCAACCAACCTAGCAGGGCCCCCAGGCCAAGGGCTGGGAGAGAACAGAGCTGTGTAGAGAAGGGTTTTATTGGGATGCTGCTTTGGTGAGTGCAACCATTGCTTTCTGGTCAGCTGGGTAACAGATGTAGCTAATTAAAACACTTTGAACTCCTACAATAAACAAGTTAATCTCCACTTGGTCTTGAACACGAAGCAATAGAGAAAAAACAAACTTTAGAGCTTAGCTTTTATGTGGACATAAACTGAGGTTTAGACACCAAAACCAATTCTTCCTCCAAAACTGCACTGAGATCAAGAAGCCCATCGTGGGAGGCGCCCACTGGAACCCTTCTGCTCTCCAACTGAGAGCACCTGTGCTGGGAGAGCTCCCTTCCCTCGCCCTGCTCTCACCCTTGATGTCCCTGTGCACGATCATGTTGCTGTGGAGGTACGAGACGCCCTCGAGGATCTGCCGCGTGTATTTCCGCGTGACGTTTTCTGTCAGGGCCCCGTAAGCCTTCAGCTGGTCTTTCACTGACCCCTGCCAAAAATCACACAGAAACAACTGGCAAAGAGGTGACAAAACACAAATCTTGCAGTGTCCATTCAGCTCCCCAAAGCCCTGTGTGTTACACACCTAGCGGGCCCCACAATGAACTCTGGCCTCTGCTAAAGCCCTTCTGGGAGGCTCCACGGGCATCTTGCCCTTTTTAGGAACAGCAAGGACAGCCTTCATGGCAAAAACAGCTTAAAGAGGTTTTGTCTACTGGTACAACTTGTGAAGACAAGCAATAAAACAGTTCAGCAGACTTATCTGAGTCAAAAGCCTCGCTTTTTGGAGAGTCAGTTTTAGCCTCGCTGTACCGTGATTCTGGTAATTCAGTTACCAGGATTTATATGTTGGCCCAAGTCCTTTGAGGTACTTTGGTAGAACAAATTCAGACTGAAGAAAAGAACTGGCTTTAATGACTGTTACAGATAATGTATTTCAAGCAGAGGACACTTAAGGAAAAAACCAGAGATGTTATTTGGGCATAAATAAAATGAAAGTGGTGGCATTATGAGTGTGAGAAGGCACAGCCCTAGGGTCTCAGGCAGATGACATAGTTAGGGGGATCACAGCAACCAATAAACCAGCTAAGAGACCCAGCCACCCCCCTTTCTGATCCCTGACAGTGCTGCTCTTACCCCTGGCATGTACTCCATGAAGATGGTCAAGGTCTTCTCTGCTCGATCCCTTAAGCAGCCGTAATACTGCACAATACGGTCATGCTGGAGGTTCTTCAGCAGCTGAATTTCACACTCCAGTGCACTCACCTCCTATGGATGTTGAAGGAGAAAATAAGATTGCAGCCTCGGGAAATATATCATAAATATAAAAAATAAAATAATAAATTTGTCATGTCACTGGCAGGACAAGACCACCACTACACTGAGAAATGTAATCCATGACATCGCTTTATCTGCTTCTTTGAAAAGGCAAACATTACTAGGGCTTCCCATTCATTTTTACTGCATTATCTGCAGGTAACTGTTAGTGTGGATTTTTACCAGAAAAACTTTGTTTCTTGTCTTGATTGTGTCATCTGCATGGCTTTATCCTGGGTGGCTGAAAGGATTTTCTCCACCCACAGCAGAGGTATAACCTCACTTCTCTCACTGAGCTGTGGGCAGGGAGTGTAATTATGAAGCAGCTCTGAATACATTACAGAACTGGAACTTCAACCCACTGGAGAACAAAACAACAGGTGCTGAGAGTTGCTGAGCTTCTGTCCTGTTCTGATCTCACTGATGATTTACTGGAATCAACCCTTACAAACAGCTTCCTCTCCTATGTACTTCAAAGAATCTGCAGCTCTGCACATGAAACTGATCCTTTGCTTTGCTCTTGCCACAGACAACAGGGTATCACAGTGCAAAGGCAAAGACGTCACCCAGCAATTTCAGATGGAATCACAAATGTTTGCTGATCAAAAAAAGTATCAGGTTCTTGCTGAATTCAGGGATTGAACAGGAGGAACATCAAAGGTACTGAAGCATGAGGATTTACAGAAAAAGCAATAATGTTTTCTCCCCAAATAAGTCCCAGTTTTACCTTTCCAGCCCTGCCATGAGAAGGTATCAGGTTCAGCTCTCTCACTCTGGGAGAGGATGCAGAACCTTAGGGCAAGAACCTGGATGTTGTAGGCACACACAGAACCAGAGGAAGCTGCTTAATCAGACCAAATAATAGTATAAGGTTTGGAGTTTCAGTGCCTTTAAAATATATTTCAGCCTGTTTGTCCTTGGCTCAGAGTTACTGTCTGATTTACAACACAGACATAGCAGAACTTCCCAATTTAGGACATATCTTGGCACATATAAAATCGGAATAATTAAATCTTCATGGATCAGTTATGCTAGCTCAAAGTGATTTTGTTCAATATTGGGAAACGGGTATACTGTTAAAACACTAGCAAAGAACCCATTCCAGCTGCATCCCCTGTGCAGGAAGTTGAGTGCTGTCCCCTAATTTCAAGGTGCTTGTCCCATATCCACCGTCTCCAGTGTTGTCACATCACAGCTCTTGATTAATTTATACCCCACAGCTCCACTTGTTTTTAAGGACACAGAGAATTCAGAAGTGAAAATTGGTAATTAATGCACTTGATACAGGGTGTGCCATATAAACCCAGAAGTAGGTTTTGCATGTGCAAGCAGCTTTTTTTGTTCAAAAAAGGAAAAAAAAAAACAAAACTACTCTTGCTGGATTTAGTTTCATTCACATCCATGTCTTACCAGGAACACAGGGCAGTCTAGTATTCCTCAAGTAACCTGGCAAAAACCCAAAAAGCTGAGAAAGGAGAGCCAAGAATGAAGCCAGAAAATGGATTTTAGTTTCAAGCTGAAGTTAATAACACAGAAAAGTAATTTTTAAATGACTCCTATTCTTCTCCACACGACTTGAAACCTTAGTACGAACTAAATAAGATGCCAGCTTTCAAGGACAGACAGAGAGAGACATTGTACAGGACCTCAGAGGGCTTTAGAAGCTGAGGTGAGGATTACCTTGCTGGTTTCAGGGCTCTCTGGATCAAACTGGACCTGCTTGGCTGCGAGCTCCCTGCCCGTGTCCACGTCGTAGCACAGATAGACGCGGCCAAAGGCGCCCTGGCCCAGCAGCTTCCCTCGGCGCCAGTTTATTGGGGCACTCGGAGCTAAAAGAGAACAGCAATCACTTCTCTTTTCCTTCCACTGCTTAAAAACAAGGGTGGGCTTTTCGAGAACCCATCTCCATCATACTGGGACTGAGCCAGGTATTCTGCAGTTGAATAAACATCAGGTGCTCTCCCAGAGTAAGGAGTTAATGGTGAGCTCTGAAGAGAATCCAACCATCCAGACTCTCAAGGATCTGCTGGCTGATGTCCCATTAAAATGACACCACAAAATGTTCTGCAAATGTGTTTTACAGACCAGTTATTCCATGGGGTTGGTGAAATTTCACTCCACCAGCAGGTGGATTCTACAAAATCATTACCTTAAGAGATGATGCAGCAACTAGAGCAGCTTCCAACCCTTGATCTGCAGTTATCACATGCCTCAGATGAAGAGCTGGATTAGCCTTGCTAAATCAATCCCAGCCAGATGGGAATGCCTTAAACTTCTGGGACAGCTTGAAGGACATTATTCTGAGTTTCTTTGCCCAGCTAGTCTGGGGTTAACATCTGTGGGAAGGATTTTACTGCGAGGCTCTCGCTCACCATAAAGATCAGAAGTCGTAATTATCTACTAGACATTGATGAAGTAGGGACTGTGTTAGCACAGTGTGGGTATCTTCTTCACCTGCTGAACAGTTAGACTTAATAAAAATACCCATGAGACCCAGGTGGAGCAGCATCTCCAACAGCCCAGCAGGAGGTTCCATCCTCAGGGCACTGGGAGCCATCACATTCATAAGCAGCAGTCTCCTGACCCAGAGATTAATACATGAGCCCATTTTTTCAGACTGCCCTTAATCCCAAAGCATATTACTCAAAGATCACTGCTTTAACTCCAACTTTGAAAGCAACACTACCAGACTCCTGCAGTTCAGTGCATCCAATTACGTTGGATCTAACAAGAAACTCTAAAAACAAAGACAAGAACCAGCCATCTGAACAGTGTGAAAATACAGAAGAGCTGAGAGATTTGCTTTGACATGTCTAATTTAATCAGATTTACTGCCAGTCAGTATTTTAGTATGTTCCTTACTCTGCTACAAGCTTACTCTTCATTTTGATCCTTAAATTACTGTATGGGATATCTACAGTTCATCAATAATGACTTATGTTCCACTTATTTTTTATAATAGAAAGCTGTCAAACAAAACAACTCAAGGATGCCATTATTACATAAGTAAATCCTTCTACTAAGGAGCAAGTGAAATACATACAGCTCTCAACTAATAGAGTAACTGTAACCCAGAAGCCTGATTGAAAATGTTAACATAGCAAGAAAATAAACAAGCTTGTCTGCCTGTTTTAAGAACCCTGTATATCATCTAGATCAAGCAGATTTTTACTTCTTAGCTGAATTTGCAATGCTTTTAAAGGAAGGGCCAGCTCCCAGAAGGAATCTAAGAACAGCCCTTGTCCTGTGGGTGTGACAAACAGGTCTCAAAGCAGAGCCAGGGAGCGGCGTGGCCGCAGTGGCCTGTTAAAGCCAGGCTCTGCAATGTGCGGGGTCTGGCGCTCGCCCTGGAGCCCTCCCTGCCCCGACCCAGCTGCTGGCCCCAGCCTACACTTGGTGGCAACGCTCCTCTCCTGCACGCCCAGCGCGGTCTCGCTGTCGGCGCTGCGCAGGCGGCCCCGCGGCTCCAGGTACTGCAGCGCCAGGCCCACGTTCTCCCCGTTGGTGCTCAAGGAACGGCTGGAAGGCACCAAGGTGAAGAGATTCCCTTGGTGACGTCGTATCCGCGGAAACGTCCTCCGGCCTGGGGAAAAGGAACGCTTTCAAAGAAATGCTTGCAAGGGGAAGGTAATGGCTGGGGGCTGAGCAGCAGGGAGAAGAGAGAGAAATCCCATGCTCTGCTCTGTTCCCAAGGAGCAGAATCTGCTGCCACACAGGCGAGATGCAAAAATATAACTGCCTGAGCTCAGTACAGCTCTGGATCATTCCCAAAGCAGAAGGCAGAGAACACTTTGTAATGCCCTCAGTGCTGTAAGATCTAAACTTACCTTCCAAAGGAAAAATCTCGCTTACAGGCTCTGAGCACAAGCTGAGTTTTGTTAACAATTACATACAAAATTACTTTCTAGATAACGTGCCTGGACTTGCAAATAAAAACCATAAACAAAGATTATGCCAACTTGCACCTCATGAAATTTTGAGAGATTATTTTACATAAAGCCATCTGGTTGAGCAGAGATGTAATTCTTTAACTCCCTGCTATATTTAAAAGATCCAGAAGCAAGTCTGCAATGCAAATCAGCAAAGTACAATGAATCTCAGTGGTAGGAAAGTACTTATATAGGGCCAAGTCTAACAACTACATCCACAATCCCATACTCAGCCTGGATAACACCAGAAAGGACGAAGTAAATAAGAATTACAAAGTAAACATAGAATTACAAACAACAACCATTGGTTTCCATGAAAATGTGGCATCATGGACAGCAGTATCAACCTCAGCACTAACTGCAAGGACCAGGGCACTTCCAGGCTCTCCAAAGAGGAGTTTCACTCGTGCAGAGGCTGCCACTGCCTCACCGTTTTTCCCCAGCCTGGAATGGGAGCCCAACTCACCGTCGTTGTAGTCCTTGTGCTGCATGGAGACGTTGTAGCGCCGAGGGTAGGTCCCACCCTTGCCCGCTTTGTCGTAGATCTGATTCTCACGGTCTGGCAGGAGAAGCAAAGACAAAAGTGAGGCTCCTTCAAAAAACTGAACTTCTAATGGCAGAATTTTCCTGTAACAGCAGGTTTTTAGGAAGAGGCAATAAATAACTTCATAGTTTTCCCATCGTGTCCCCACTTCTTCTATTTATACAACCCCAGCAAGCAGGGAGGGCGGCCAGCCAAGAGCAGAAAAGGTCTGGATCAAATAACCTTTGTACCAAAGACATACCTGAGAACTCCTGTCTATTATCAGGAAAGCTTTGTGCCCTTGACATCCGTGACTTCCGAAAAGAAGGACTAATAGAGAAAGAAGGCGAGAGTAAGTTTTGCTGTTGTTTGGGGTATTTTTTTTGTTGTTTTATTTTTTAAATGAACAAGTAGAGCCTTGTCTAAAAGAGATTTAAATACCCTGCAGCCAGATGTTCTCAGAGGGGTGGTTCCACAAAGGCTGCTCACTTCAGAACTTTGTATTTATAACATAAAGCTACTGAAACACCAGTTTGCTGGTCTGTGGTTGTGCCAGAAAATAACACAGCCTTAAGCCATAGTTAATGCTCTTTAAAAAATACAGTGGCATATAGATAGGAAGTAAGTTGTTTCCCTCCAAGAAAATGTATGAGATAGAAAAGAGGATTTTATGTAAGTGCAACTGGCATTTCCACCTGAGCATGCACGTTCTCACTAGTTTGTACATTTGTACCTGGCTGCTCACCTGTCCAAGGACTGGCAGCTTCCTGACACCGAGTTTTCAGCACTGCTTAGAGGGTCCAGCATCTGCAACACAGAGGAAACCACACAGCAACATGAGTGCAGTCCAGGGCCCAGGAGAGGCTGTGACAGAGGAGCAGAGCCCACAACTGCTTGCCTGCAGGATGTCCAGCTAAAGAAGGGACTCTAAGCCTATTTAAATGTATAGTTTTCCTTTATCTCCCACAGAAATTAGGTTCATATAAAATTTGAGGCACTGCTTTAGTTGTTGAAGGAGTCTGCTGTGAAAAATGCAAGCTTTAGCAGCCTTGTGCTGCATTTTGATCCCAGCTGGCTCCAGGAACAGTCTCTGCTGGTGCTGCTGCATCCACCTGCAAGTCGCCCTTTGGCCTCACTTCCCACTTTTTTGAATGGAGAGCAGAGTTTCAAAAGCAAGAGCGCCATACAAACCTGGTAATAGGAAACCTTGTCACATGTGTGACAGCACCAAAACTGCTCAGTCAGAGGTGGAGGGGCAATGCCCAGAACAGGGAACTGTTTCTGGCAGCCCAACAAAGGCACTGAACTTACACAGCTACAGTTTGAGGCCGTTTAAATGCACAAAGCAGCACTTTTAGAAACCCAGAATGGTTTGGGTTGGAAAGGACTTTAAGGGTCATCCAATTCCACTTCCTGCCATGGGCAGGGACACCTTTCACTAGATCAGGTTGCTCTAAGGCTGCCCTTGGACACTTCCAGGGATGGGGCACCACAACTTTGTGGACAACGTGCGCCTCCCCACTTAAAGCTGCTGATGCAACCACAGGCAGTGACTATCTGGGGAAGGGAAGGAGGGCCCGGATGGCAGCAGGAGCCCTCAGCAGGTGCTGCGGGCCATACTCACGCACTGCTCGCTGGTCTCGGGGATGAACTCGCCCTCGCTGTGGATGCTGGTGTAGGAGCCCTGGCGGGCGATGCGCTGCTGCCGCTCGGGCACGTAGCCCGGCGGGGGCGAGCTCCGGCCCGTGCTCTGGGAGCCTGCAAGGGACAGCACCCACGCTGCTGCTGGCCACACTGCACAGCAGCCGGCCCCAGCGCCTCCAACGCCAACCCTGCGCCCCGCAGCGTCCCCACAGGGAACCCCGCAGGCCTGGAGCCAGGACCCCAAACCGCCCGACCTCGCTGCGCCTCACTGGCGCCTGAGATGCTACGTGGTTACTGCTGCAGCTCCCGACAAAGCAGCTCCTACTTCTAACCTCTTCTGCTCAACCTTCTGACCATAATTCCAGTTTAATCATCTGCCAGTGGCACTACCTAAAGAGTTTCTCTTGTGCTACCTGCTGAGAGAAACTTCGCTTTTACAGTTTATCTCTTCCTTGCAGATCTCAAAGAAGATGACACTTTAGACGCAGGAAGAAAAAAAATCCCTTTTTGCAGTGACCTATCCACCTGCAGCTGCCACCAATTCCCACTGTGAGCTCCAAGAACTGCTGTGGTCCAGGCCAATCTGGCCAAGGTCACACATGAAGCCAGAAGCAGCAGGTGGAGATCAGCTCTCAAGCTGTGCTCCTCACAACACTGTCTTTAATTAACTGTGTGTACTCAGGTGATAGGAAAGATGGGTAAAGATCAGCAAACATTCTCCCAAGGAAAATGTTTTCTGTAGAAGTTGTAATAAAGAGCGAAGGCAAGGAGCTGGGCAAAGTGGACTGAAAAGCAGAGCACACACCTTTCAGGGGGCTGCAGAAGGAAAATGAAAAATGCTGGCATGGCTTAGAGCGCAGTGGGGGTGAACTACATGAAACAAAAGGGATTAATAAAATCATAGGATCATTAAGGTTGGACCTACAAGATCACGAAGCTAGGATGGTCAGGTCCACAGTCCATTGCTCAGAGCTAGCACCTGATGTCCCGAGCAGCTCCCAGGGCTCATGAGCCCTCTGGAGCTGTCGGGAGGGGTGGGATAAGCCCGGGCGTGCGTGGGCTGCCCCAGCCCCGGCAGCACTTTCACTCCTTCCGACAGATGCCACGGCCAGAGCGAGCCCAGGCCCGCTGGCACCGGCCCAGCTGCTCTTGTGGAAAGGCCCCATCCCCGGGCAGGAAAAGGAAGTCGGCACTAAATCCATGTGTATCAAAGGAAGTGAGTGGAAAAAACACAAGCCCTGCCAGAATGCTTAGTAACTTTTTTCTTTTTTTTTCTCTTTTAAATAGAAGTTATCTTTACTTCCAAAGCTCCAAACTGGTGACAACAGGCTCGGGCTGTTTGGAGCTCAGGAACTACACAGGTCCCTCTCCTGCTTGCAAAAAGCTTTAGCTGAACACTGCTTTGGACTGTAATTGTGTGACACGGTACAAGTTGGAGAGTCTCTGTGCCTGAAACACCAGCAAACAGGGCACACTCCTCCTCCAAACCAAAGACAGGAAAAGAGAAGGAAGAAGAAATTGGTGCAAGACCGAGCTATTGCCAAATTACCAGCAGACCTCTGACACAACTGGAACTCTTCTGGACCTCTTCATAATGTAACAGTCTGGTACTCTGGCACGTTCAGAAAACAAAACCAAAGGCTCTTGACTGATGAATGACAAGCTATTCAGAAAGCATTCATAAGCTGGGACAAGAGGAAAGTGTGTAACTGGGATACAGGAGGGGCCCCTTGTCGCTGTACAGTTTACCCATGACAGACCCTTGCCACAGTCTGCTGGCTTTGGCACCATTATCTGGATACCTCAGAACATCAGTAAAGAAAAATTTGGATACAGATATATTTTAAATGAAATAATTTTGGCATTCAGTTTGTCTGTTACAGAAGAAACGTGGTGTTCAGTCTTTTTGTCCCTGTTTCAGTCATGTACTTCACAAGCTTTCTGTACTTCTTCATTTGTTTGCTGCTTCATAAAAGCAAATTGCACAGAAGGGGATCAGCAAACTCTCCACAGGATACAAGCAGGTTTGTTAGACAAGTCCCACACTGAGAACTACTGCTCTAGTTCAAAAGTCCTCCCCTCTGAGCTCATCTCCCAGTTACCTCTGCTCAGAACAGTGTGGATCCAACTCTGGTTTGGATCCCCCAGTATGGAGACTGTTGTGGTTTAAGCTGATTTATTATTTGATACTTTGCACTGCAAATCTAAAATCATGTAATAATTCTGCCTCAAGTTCACAGAGTTAATGAAGCTGAAGCACTTCCTCACTACAGTGAAGAACTTGCAAACAAAACAACTCTGACATTGCCAGCTCCTGGTACTGCCCTGTGTGACTTGCATCACTTGTCCTCGGGCATTAGCTCTGGTAAGCCCCAAAATAGCTGTCATAAAAACAGTCATAAAAACTACAGAAGTCTTACATGAACATTTCCCCCAAACAGGAGTTCACTGAGCAAACAGAAACCCAAAGAAATGAGACAAAGGTACATATTACTCTGGTTTTTATCATTACCTTTTGTGTACCTCTGATTTTGTCTTGTGTTCTACTCATTTGATAATTCTAGAAGTGAAAGCTGAGGCAACTCAGAATATAGGACACTAGCTGGATAGGCAATAGTAATTCCTAGCAAAATGCCTGATTACAGGAGACAGGACAGATTCCAAAGCCCAACATAGAAAAAATCAAATCTAGGTTACACGAACTGAAATTGCCAATCTAAATAAAAGGTTTAATAGACTCACATCAGCTTTCCAAATTTCTAACCACAATGGCTCTGGCTTTAGGACATCCCTTTTAGCAGCTCCTCAGCTGTTCCACAACTTAGCAACGAACTTTGAAACATTCTACTGTAAACATATTAAGAGCTTTTGAAAGTGAACTGCCTTGTCCCAGAATAACCTTTCAATTTCTCATGGCTCTCCTAAATGCTGTGCCATAAACACTAGTGCCCAAAAGCTACATTTCAACAAACAAAAACATGTAGAAGTGGCAAAAATACTCACTGACAGACAGATGCCTGCTTCTGGGTTCTGGCTGCTGATAGGGTGTGCTCACATCCCCTACAGACTGGGAGGTTTTAATCCTGACTTGCTTGGGCAGTCCAGAATGGGGTGAAGAACTGGTCTGTTGGGTAAAATGAAAAGAATAAAACAAAATAAAGTCAGATGAAGGAGCTCAAGCAGTCTGGCCACAGTTTCAAAAAATATTATACTTAGTACTAAGAAAGTGCTGAGCAACAGTTCTAGAGCCTGAAATCTTATTAATTCAGAAAACACAAACCAGAAGACAGCAAAAGAGCCAGGACTACAATTATGGTGTAAAACAGGAGTCAGAGAACTAGAACAAGTGCTGCTCAACTCAAGTGCATGATCTGCAGGTCTCAGTGTCTGACACCACCAGGTACCTGTGAAACATGAGGGGTTCCTGGCACCCTCTGAGACCAGAACACAGAAGCACCTACAATTTCCATCAGCCACCTTGGCCAGCAGAGATAAATTCTGAATCTTGCACTGTTTCAGAAGCAACGTCATTCCCAACAGCATTTAAAAAGTAAATTCATAACTTAGACGAAGTAAAAATAAATTCTGGGAAGTTTAATAGCCCCAACAGTCTGGAGATGCCAAGATGAATTTATGAATCCTTCCCCTGAACTTATATAGATATTATCTAATTAAAGATAACTTTTCCACAGAGCCCTCATCTCCTTCAAAGCAGGAAGAGGAATGAGACACATGAAACCTCCCCCAAGCCAATGAGATCCTGTGTTAAAGCAGGGGCTCAATACCTGCAGACACTTTCAATTTTAACCCTGACCCAACACACCTAGTTTTACAAGTTTTACAATATTCCCTTCCTCTTGAGTTACAGAATTTATCTTACTTGAAAAGAACACAACCAAAGACACCTCAAGGAAATAAATTCTCACTTCTGAAAATTATTTGAACATGACAGGCAAATGAGGTGCAACAATTCAAATACTTCAATTCAATATCAGAGCACTGGATGGATGCACGTTTAATGAGTACATACACTTGAAAGGAGTAAGGAAAGAGCCTGATTGAAGTCACATCAACTCCACCATGGGCAGGTCCAAGGCAGAGGTCACCCTGCTGATGGACAGCCTGGCTTTGGTACCACAGGTGCCCCAGCTCTCCCCACTAGTTTCTAACCACAAAGAAAAGACTGGCAACAGGGGTGAGCTGACTGAGAAAAGAAATGATTTGCAGAAAGAGGCACAAGAAAATTAGTCTGAGTGCTGCTCACAGACACAGGCTCCAGGTACAAGGGACCCACCTACTGCTGTAAAGTTCATTTGCTTTCTGTACACATTTGTGCCAAAGTCACCTTTCTATCCCCAGAAAAAGAAGAGCACGACCAAAAGAAAATCTGCATCCTGTACTTCAGGAAAAATCCTGCTTCCCGCTCCCTCAGTGGGATGAGATCATGCAGCCAAGAATCCTCCTTCAGGCCTGTGGGCTTTATCCCATGGAGGGCTCTCCTGTCAGGCAACTCGGAGCAGCAGAGGAAGTTGGAGGAGAGGGGGGGAAACAGTGGCACTTAGTGAAGGCTGTTTGTTTCTGCTTTGAGTGAAAGAGGAAAAAACAGCTAATAAAAGGACATCAGCAGTGGTGCAGGGTGAGATTTACCAAGTGTTTTCTGGTTATGCAAGGTTAGGTGGCATCATGTGATATCTGGCTGCAGCCTGCAGGCACTGACACGAACAGAGGCCTGGAAAGAGATTGTCTGACCGTGCTGGGCCAAAAGTTGGGGCTACCTCTCACAGGATGTTTCCTGACGACACAGAACTTTGGTCTGACTGCACCAGGCCAGACCAAAGACCTTCTTGCCAAGTGCCGTCTAGAGAACGGGCAGCAGCAATTGCTCAGGGAAAGGGCCGAGGACAAGGAACAGCATCATTCCCTCCTACACCTTCCCAGTCACTGGGAAAGGGCTGTTAACACTCCTGAAACTATTTGTATTTCCATTACCATGGATTATCAAATTAAAAAATAGCAAGAAGTACATTTATCATGACAGTGCCAAGAATTACAGGTGAAATTATTTCAAGAGTTGAGCTCCAGCCTGCAGAACTTGAATAGGGATAAACATTCCAGACTGACAAGCTACTACCAACAGAACAGCTTTTTGTGTCACACTCTTCAGGAGAATGTGGTAATTTGCAAATCAAGTATCTAAGCTATTGAGGTCTTTGGTTTGAAAAGCTGCATGACCTTAATTCTGAAGAAAAAAATTACAGATATTGGTTGAGTGAACTGTTTTTCAGTCATAGATCAGGAATAAGGAAAAATTCTGACTCCTTTTGCCTTCACCTCTATTAGCAAAGGCATCTCTGTTTCCAGAGCCAGGCTGGACTCTGCATTAGGGCTACAGAGCTGAAAAATCACTGCAAGCTGTCCCCAGACTTCTCACCCAGGGAGAAAAGTGATAAAGACTTTTCTTCAAGGATACCTGTAATCTAAAGGCAAAATGATTCCATGCATTTTCAACACTGTGCTATTAATCAAAGCTAATAAAACTTCTCTGCAAACCAAACTCTTCGAGTGTTTTCTGCCTACAGCCCCCTGGGTATTTGATATAAAGTGGCCTTCACATGACAGCTTAAAAAGCTGCAATGTTTTAGCTCCCAAACAGCTGCTGAAGTCAGAAGAGACACCTATAGCTGAGCCAATGCAAAGAGGATCAAAACATGCATTTGTGCCTGGCAAGAGTGATTTTATAATCCCTGTCACACTCAGTTAATGCTGCCATCATGCTTTAGAGCCTTAAGGGTAAACTCCTTGATTTTGGTGCAGTCCCAGAAGTTGTTACCTACATGGTTTCTGTCCTGGGACAGCAATAGAATCCTCAGGCTTTTCACATTCGAGCTCCTGTCTAAGAGATCCACAGCTTTATCCAGGTCATCTTGGTTTTTCAAAGGAATAGACAGCTGCAAAATCAAGTGCATGGAAGAAAATCATTAGAAAAGACAGGAAAAAAAAGTCTACTTCTACAATGGCTTGTTTAAATACAATGGGTATTTACACAAATATTAGAAAAATACCAGACTGTAAAACAGGATTCTGATTGCTCAGTTATTCCACAAATTTTCATTCCAACACTGTCTTACTGTCCTTTTAAATGAGGTTTTCCTCCCATGTCAGAGAAATGGCTGACCCTAATGCAAACTCCTCTAAAGCACCACCCACAAAAGTATGAGATGCTACCTGCATCTGCTGTTTGCAAAGAACAGAGACTTGTCAGCCCCTGACTCTCTGGTGAGAAAATGGTCTCAGAATACTTAGGAATCCAGAACTAATGATCATGTGAAAGCTGGGTTTCATGTACAAAGAGAGTTCCAAGCAATAGCAGAACAAGGGAACTAGATGCTGATGTACCACACACACCAGTGAGCTGCTTTATCAGGATCAGCACATTTGCCTTTGGATCAGGGATTCAACAGTGGTTTGTATTAAAGAAAGAACTGAAAATTAAATTTCTGGGTAGGGAATTTGTGATGGGGAAAGGAGGAGTCGTGCAGAGAGCACTGACAGCTCAGTACCTCGTTGTTCATGTAGTGGAGGTCCAGGGGCTGCCCAAAGGCTGTTTTCACTTTCTGCTGCACATCCTCGTAGCGCACGGGACGGACAAAGGGGATAATCCTGGGAGGAAACAGAGTCAGGCACTCAGTTCAGAGATACACTCGATAATGCAATCAAATCACATGGCTGAACCATTGAAACCACGTTTGAATGGTCTCCTTTCACCTGCAAGCAAGTAGTGAACCTTGCAAATTTAAATTTATATGCATTATTTCAATAAGGGATTATTGATCTCTGGCTCATTTCCATACACTTTGTCAAAACGCAATATTCAGCTGGAGATTTCAAATAGAATCCCTTTGTCCCTGGGCAGAAAAGAATTATTTTTTGAATAAATGTCTTTCACATAACAGGATACAAATGCCCTGAGCACCTTGGCTTAAAAAATACCACCTGCTCTGGCACAGATGAGATATTGCCACAAAGAGCTGGATTGTGAGCACCAATTAACAAACTTGTCACGAGGCAGAAATAACAGGATACAACAAGGCTTCCCCCGAGCCTACTCTTCTCCAGGCTAAACAATCCAAGATCCTCTTCACACATGAACTATTATAATACCTGGCTATACTTTTGTCCTCAGTTGGAAGATTAGTGTTCTTTCCAATGCAATTTCTGCTAGTTAACTTAAAGGAAAAAAATCTGTTCCAATGAAAAAGCTTTCAGGTTTTTTATATTTATCTCCCTCCTATTTCTCTTGCTACATCAGCACACTACAAATGATCAGAGGACTGTTTGCACTTCCAAGCTACTGAGTGGACCACGGAAATTCAAGACCTGTTCTTGCTAACAGAGGCAGCTCAGTGAGACCCTGAATTATCTCACAGGAGTTTGTGGGGAAAGGGAGGGACAGGGGCTTTCTGTAGGGGCCATAGACAGAAGCTGTGGCTGCCCCTGGATCCCTGCAGTGCCCCAGGCCAGGCTGGACAGGGCTTGGAGCAGCCTGGGACAGTGGAAGGTGTCCCTGCCACGGCAGGGCTGGCTCTGGGTCTTTGGGCTCCCTTCCAACCCAAACCATCCTGGGATTCTTTGGCTCTGTGAGGAACCTGTGCTTCGGAGAGAAGGCTTAGCTTCCCAACCATCCATCCACGCAGCTTCATCAGCCCTGGCTATCCTTTCCAGAGATGCAGCTTTTGTTTTAAACTACCCTGTGTTAGCTGGCTTCCTCAGCCCTTCCCTGAAGGGTTATCCTGCTACCAGACCTACAACATTCAACTGCTTGGAAATAATTGTCCTTGTTAAAAAGCAGCCCACAATAACATTTTCTACATATTCCTAAGAAACCCATACATGGAATCACAGTACTCTGGCACCACACAAACGCCATGTGGCTCTCAGGCCCTCATAAAGGCTCCCTTTCTACACTCAATGCTTTCAAAAGCAGAGCTGTTCTCAGGTGCCACAAATTTTATTAGTTTAAAAACTCTGTGCACTCCTCTAACACAAAATCGTGGACTGCAGGGTTTAAGGAGCCCATTCCTGCCTGACCACCTTAAATATTTGTGGTTAGATCTGGCAGCTCCAGTGAAACCAAGCACACACACTGACATTCTGGTGCAAGCTCCCTGTCTGGAACTGCACACTGTGCTGGGAGCAGGGAATTCAGGCGAGCACAACTGCATAATTAGACTGACATACAATCAACCTTTTCATTTTAGGAAAAAAAAAAAAACAAACCAGGAGAAAACCCTTCTGTCCCCCTTGCAGACAGGCAAGATGATAAGCCTGTGGTGACACAGTGTGACAAGTAATTGTGACATGTCCCACTGTGGCTCTGCTGTTGTCCCCACAAAGCCCCTGACACAGAAGACTGCTGAGCAAACCTGGGTGACAAAGGAGGAAGCAAATCCCAGTGGTGATTACCTGGAAAATTTCTCACACAGCACAAGAAGTCACTGACAGAATTCATCACATGGGATTTCAGTGAAAGAAACAGTTCAAGTTTTGAGGAAGAGCAGAAATTATTCTCCACAGGCTGCTTTGCCAGCAAAGAACGGCTCTGCTTTCCTAACAGAAATCCCAAAATCTGACAAAGGAGGAGCTTCAACAGCTCGGCCAGTAATCTCTGCTAGAACAGGCTGTGAGGATCACTACAGACAACTTGTCCTCCTGTGCCACTGACATTAAATTTGCATTTTATCTTGAAATTGCCAAGCACTTCATGTTGGAAGTACTGCCTGGCCTGGGAGAAACCAAAGGATTCCCAAAAGATGGCTGTGAAGATGGCACATGCATTCACCCTTGCAGCCCAGTTAATATGGACACTACAGCCCAGCATCAAGATCGTGATTTCCCTCAGTGAGAGCAGACCCAGAGACCACAGACAAGCCTGGAGCCTTCTTGTTCACACAGCCACAAGTCATTAAATGTTTCAAGAGTTCCTCTTGAACTGATAGCAAATAAGAGGCTTTTTGGGACCTACTTTGAAATATTTCAGCAATTTTATCCATTGTAAACAATGCTGTAAAAACCGAAACTGCTATTTCAGTTATTTCAGTTTTTTCTTGTAAAAGAATGTCTCTCAAAACCAAATATCAGAGGGAATAATAAAGAAGCTTTTACACCAATGAAAAAAAAATCTTCCCTTGCTGTATCTATTGCTCAACCACAGCAGGGCAGTGATAGTGACAGGGCATCAGGAAGTGAGAAACTAGAAAAGAATGACGCTGATTTGATCAGCTTCATTTGGTTTCAGTTAAATGAAACAAAATGGGAACATATCTGAAATATGACTTTCAGGCTGAACTTATTTCAGGCTGGACAGCTTTTAAAAATGCTGCAGTTCACTTACACATAAATGTTATGGAAATAAATCAGTGCTTTATGACACACTGATCTCTAAAAATAACCAAGTTGTGTGTGAGCTGTTTGCTATTGCCTTCACTGTGTGATTTCCATTCAGGAAAACGGAAAGCAAGGCCAACAAAATATTTAAGCTAAATTACCAATGACTGAATTACTCTCCTAAGCAAAGAATCAAAGCAGTGGAGGCCAACTTACCGTCTCTCCCCATTATGCTCAAACTTTATCCTGACATCATTCTGCAGGAGAAAGAACAAAAAGTGAGCTCACAATCGAACTCTGGCACACACAACAGCACACAAATGCCATATCATGATTTTAGTATTTTAACTTTCTCCACAGAAGCTGAAGCAGACTGTGGAAACAGTGGCTGATACATGGACACAGCACGTGAGGAATGGAGAAACTGCTGAGGGAGGAAGAGAAGGAAAGGGTAAAAACTAAGCTGTGATTTTTGCAAATTGACACTTAAACAGAGAACATTGAAATAAATTTTAAAATAATTAATCTTTAACACTGCATTGGAAAAATCTGAAATTCAGTCCTACCTGCCTTTTAATCTGAAGGCAATTTTCTTTAAGCATGCTCAAAGCATGCATGGCAGAAAACAGAGAGGGAATGTGCTGCATTTTTTATTCCTACTCCTACTTTTCAATCTTTATTCCTATTTATTATTCTTTATTCTTAAACATGACTAAATCTCTGCTTTTGCAAAAATGCAGCCCCTGAAACTCAGAACTCCAAACAGGTTGATTCTATGTCGTTCTAAGGTTTCAGCAAAGGGGTCATCACCACTGTCTGACAGTTCAAATCACCAATTGTGCAACCTGTGCAGTCACTATAAACTCAGAAGATGCTGGGTGGCATGCAAGAGTCAACAAGCTGAACTTTCAACTCTGGACATTGAAGTTCAAATCCCAATTTAGGTCAGAAAGATAAAAATAAAGGGGAAAAATCTACTCTGATAAGACTCCATCATTTCTGCTGCACAATTTATGTGATTGGAATAGATTAAGCCATCTGTGAAAGCCTCAGACAATAGGCAATCATACATCTAGGAACTTCAAAAAAAACGTGGCCAGGAAATGCTCTTTAGCTGGAGGAAGTTTCTGGCAGGCCCAGTGGTCAAGAATGCAGTTCAAAAGGACCCATGGAGTCCCTGGGAGCACACGGAATTCCTGCAGCATGGACCAGGGAAAATGACCTTCCCAATCCCAGCAGCAACCAACTGCAGGTGGGTCACTCACACGTAACTTTAAAGAGTTTTTTTAGATGTGGGAAGAGAAAGAACTTAGTCTAGAACTAGTCCAAAATGAAACAAACTTTAGAGAACCCATTTGAATTGATCAGGAAAGGAACAATGCAGCAAACAGCACAGGAATAACATCCTAAAAAAGATGTCTACCAGCCAACTCCTGATCAAAAAGTTGTTCTTAGACATTGCTTGAAGGAATTATCGCTTTAGATCAGGATTTTCAGGAAAGTAAGGCTCTGGTTTTGTTTTAAATTATACTACTTTAAGTAGCCTGGTCTAAAGGAACTAAACAGGACAGTTTGGATGAAGTGGAATTCACACCATTTTTCAGGTTAAATTTCTGACCTCAAGAAGTGATCTAGACCCTGGAGCAGCCAGGTGACATAGCTCTCACCAGCTGAAATTAGACAACACTAAAGGATCCCCAGGGCTATTTGGAAGCCTCTCTTTAACTTGCTGGTACTCAAACAAACTCCAACCTTTTTCTCAACTCCATCGCTTGCTTTGAAACCTGTAACTTGGAGTAAAGGAAAAAGGGGATGGAATTTGGCATTTATTGCTTCATTCTTCCAAAAGGACCTGACACTGCCCATTCATGCCTACTTATCAAAGATCTAAGAAAAGGTGGTCGGAGTGATCTTGGTGTTCCTATTCCAGAGAAAGCCCAGAGGAGCTATGTATCCAGTGTTTTTAGTTTCCCCTGAAAGCAGTGAACCCATCACTTCTTAAAGCAATTCACATAAACTGTCCTCAGAGATGATCAAAATGGCAAATCCAAGTTTAGCACTTCAGTGTTCCAGTTCTGAGACGTGGTATCATAAATCACAATTACGGATTTTGATTTAAGGCATCTCTGGATTTCTGTTTCAAAGTGATTTGGAAAGGATTTTGTACTACTCCATCTATGGATTTGTCCAACACATTCAAGGAAATCCCAGATCCAGTTGAACAAGTAGATTATGAGCAGGCAAAGCATAAGGAAGACAGACATGAACTTCAAAGCCTGCTCCAAAAAGCTTAAACCTATAACAGGAATAAAACTGAGAAGAATTATTTTACTGACATAGGAAACTTCTCCTGTTCATGCCAATCTTGCTGCCAGTAACTTGATTTAATTTTGAATGACAGTAATGGACAAACAGCTTTTGACTAAAATTGTTGCTATTGCTTTGAGTATTTCATTTAAATGACATTCAGCATCTCCAGACGAAGCTGCATTATTCTGTCCTTCCTTCTTACCAGAACATCAACATCATTGTTTTCTCCATGAAAAAGTCTGGAGGAATGTGGGATGAACCTAACAAGACCTCCAACCCCAGCCAGTGCCACCCTGCCATGGCAGGGACACCTCCCACTGTCCAGCCTGGCCCTGGGCACTGCCAGGGATCCAGGGGCTGCCCCAGCTGCTCTGGGCACCTGTGCCAGGGCCTGCCACCCTCCCAGGGAGGAATTCCCAATTCCCATCCATTCCTGCCCTCCTGCAGCTGAAGCCCTTTCCCCCTAGTCCTGACCCCACATTAAAAGTGCACACACTGCCACACCAGGAGACAGTCAGGGAGGAAAAGCTTTCCCCAACCTCCCACCTGCTTAAAGGAATTCCATAAAGTCACTGCACACAACTTGAAGACATGCTCCTAATTTATAATTGCTAATATGGACATGAAGTCAGTTTTCTTACCGGGATTTTTTTTTCTTCCACTGCAGAGGCACACTGGTTCATTATTGCAGGGCTGCCCAAGAGGGGGGGACTGCTGGCATTGTGTTTTTTCTTTAAAAAAAGAATAAAGTAACTTTAAAAAATGGTAGTATGACTGTGAAATCAGAAAGCCACTTACTAAATTTTTCAGCTGAGCAGGCCAAACCCCATAAAAAATACATATGGGGAGAATGCAGCATACATACCTCTATAACGTAATATATATTAAATATATTATGAAACTACATAAATGTAAAGCATATATAACATATATAGTTTATATGATATGGTATTCATTAGGCTTATATGAAAATCTAAGAAGCAGAAAAGCTACCACATTTGCCACAGCCTGGGCAGGATCAAGGAGATACCTCCCATCAGATGCTCTGGCTGTTGGAAGCACAGGAGAGAGGCAAGGCTGGGAGCCAGAGCAGTCCTCCTGCCCTGTCCCTCCTGCCCCAGTTCAGGTACCACTACCTGCCCCGTTACCTGTCTGTTGGAGTGAGCAGTGTCTTTGTTCTTCATGGTGTCATACCCAGGCAGCCGGTGACGCCTGCCCATCTGGAGTGCCACCAGGTCCTTCATGATGGACTTCAAAGCCTCTTGTTCATCTGTCATGCACAAGAATTTCAGGAATAAGTTGTCTGAGTGAGCACCAGCCATTTCTGCACCTCTGACACTTCTACACCGGTTTTTTGCTGGCTCACAGAGCAACAATCCTTTTCAGGACCTTTGCAAATAACACTGTGATTTAATTTAGTCATAAGAAAGTCCAAACTTAACTGAATATCATGACATAATAAATTGACAGATAAATGTTAAGTCACTCATCCAATACCACAGAAGGATCTGTCCAGAATACAGATGAGAATGAATACCCCCAGCCCCTAATTCTGTTCAAAAGTCTTACAACAAAAAATAAAACCTGGACAGATTTGCTGGACCACCACAGGTCATTTAGGAAGGGCAAACTGACGTGCTTCTGCCAAGGAAAACCTGGTAAAAGTCTGTTCTTTCCCACTTTATATCCTGCTAACTCTGAATTCTTCCCTGCTAGTGGAAGAAACCACGGCCAGTAGAAAGAGAAATGAAAATCTGGACGAAGATTCATCTTGGAGTATCTGTGAACACAAATCCACTTGCACTGATTGCCCCAACACGTTCCTCTCTTCCCTCAGAACAAGCTGATGGAATCAAATTCAAACCATTTTATGAGATTTCAAGATCAGCACTAGGAACACTGCTGGCAAAGTACAATGCAGCAGGTTCAATTCAAGGTTTCTTGCCTTGCATCTATATAAAAACACACATTGATTTTTTACTTGTCTGTTCTACTAAGAATTACTTTCTGAGGATTCCTGATGTAACCAATTTAAAGTATTCCCTCCCATAGCCTGTTCACTTTGAGAAGCAATACTTAGCAGAACTTTGTGCTTAGAGAAAAAAACCAAAGATGTAAAAGGAGAGAAATGCACAGCAGCTGGGCCGTGGTGGATGGCACATGAAGGTCTAAAAGCTACGGAAATGAATCCTTTCCTTGAGCATGGGTAACGACCCTAAGCTCCTTGATACTGCAAAAGGTAAAGGAAGCTGCCAAGTGAAGTTCTGTCCAAACTGGGACTGCACTGGGCACTTGGCTGCCAGGCACTGTGCCACAGCTAACAAAGCAGCACCTCATGCTGTCACTGCTCCTGGCACACTCCAGCCCTCTGCACTGCCCGGCTGCTGTCTCACATATCAAGACTCAAAAAGGTTTTAGGGATAAAGTGTTGTTTCCTTGGCAAATAATACAGCCAGTTAAATCCTTCCTGGTATTAAGGCATGACTTAGGCATGGAATTTGAAGCAATGATTTTATCAGCTCTGGACATGCCCAGGAGAATCTGCCCTTTCTAAAAGAGTTTGGGAGGACTTAAACCCTAGTTTTGAAAGAAATGCTTTTTTTTTTTTTGATAATTGGGACTTCTGGAAGTGATGTGAGCCAGACGAGGTTCTCACAGCCCTGCTCACACAATGGTGTGTCAGGTGTGCAGTGCCTCCTGCACAGCTCCTCCTTTCACCCCTCACTACGTCACTTTGAGACGTTTGAATTGAAATGAGCATTTCTGAAGCTGATTTGTAAATAACTGAAACTTATTTTTAAGAATCCACCCTGGCTACACACTCATCCCTGATTCATGGCAATGGTTTGATGGGTAATCACTTGCTTTTGGAAGAGTTGTCCTGGGAACACCAATTGGTACTTCTCTGTAAAAAGGACTCAGTGGGACTATTTGTTTCTGCAATTTCGTGTCATGCATTTGTTCATGAGTCTTTCCAAAGCAGTTAGCCTATGTTTTATGCAGAAGGCTGGCTTCATAATTAATCAATGTCTGTATA
This sequence comes from Chloebia gouldiae, assembly GCA_003676055.1. Lineage (NCBI taxonomy): Eukaryota > Metazoa > Chordata > Aves > Passeriformes > Passeridae > Chloebia > Chloebia gouldiae. The sequence continues at coordinate 264,391 of QUSF01000145.1, forward strand.
ACAAACTAGATTTTCGCAATGCTTAAAGATGACAGATGTGGGACACATACGGCTTGTAGAGCACGCAGGGAGCGGATCCTGCTACAAGTTAAAAGCAGAACGGGAAAAATACACCTTTTGTAAGGAGGAAACATCTGAAGAAGTCCCAGTCAGAACAGAAGTCACATTAGGATTATCTTTGCTAAAACCCATAGTTTCTGCCCAGGTCTGTTTTAACTTTCACAGGATCCCGAAATGGTTTGGGTTGGAAAGGACCTGAAAGCTCATCCAGGGACACTTTCCACTGTCCCAGGCTGCTCCAAGCCCCATCCAGCCTGGCCTGGGGCACTGCCAGGGATCCAGGGCAGCCACAGCTGCTCTGGGCTCCTGTGCCAGGGCCTGCCCACCCTCCCAGGGAGGAACTTCTTCCCAGGATCCCATCTATCCCTGCCTTCTGGCAATGGGAAGCCATTCCCTGTGTCCTGTCCACGCAGGCCCTTGTAAAGTCTCTCTCTACTTTTCTTGCAGGCTCTCTTCAGGCACTGGAAGACGAGTCCTAACTTGGTCCTGAGAGCACCCAACATCTCAGATACATCCACTGTGGACTCCAGAATGTTACACCAGAAACATCAAGCCTAGACCAGATCATGAAAGGGAAGGAAAAGAAATCTCCCAATGCATTTGCAGAAGGTGCTAATTACAAAAAAAAAAAATCTTAAAAAAGGAATGCAGAGCAGAGAATATAAAAAAATCCAAATCAAAACCCATCCAAATCTCTGCTGTCCAAGACAAGCTGAATGAGACAATAACCACATTGTGGCAGCAGAGAAGGGAGAGCACTCCTTGACATTCCAACTGCATGTGAAAGAAGCAAGCGGTGTAAGTAACACAACCAAAGCAAGAGGCTGCTTTTTGAGAAGCACATCAGCCAAAGGAAATAAGTGCTGGGATCTATCTCAGCACTAAGTAACCCCTTGTGGGATGAAAATCTGAAGAAACAGCTGTGAATGAAGCTAAAGTTCCAGGTGGGCAATGGCAGAACTTTTTCCTTTATTTTTTTTTTAAGTTTCCAACTTTACAGTTGAACATTTAACCTTTTACCTTTACTGGAGTTTCTCCAATTTTCTGGTATTCTTCAATTTTAATGGTTTTAAGAGCAGCCTTGGAGTCACCTGGCAGATGAAGGCTGAAACCATGCACAAGAAAATACTACAGCCTATGGCCTGGAACATCCCCGACCTTCCTACCACCCAAAACACTCAGGGAAGAGCTGGGCTACAAGTTTTCCACTACAGTGCAGTTTGGGTTTGGCCAGATACCAGGAGGATGAAGAAGAGCTTGTCTTGGCAGAGCTCCTTTGGGCAAGAAGCAAACGAGCTAAGAAAGCAGTTTATAACTGAGGGCTGATGACAAGAAATCAAGTCCATCAAAGAACATGTCTGGGAAGAAGAATTCTCCTCTAAACAGTATCATCACTGGAAAACAAAGATCAATGGTTGCAATGGCTGGCTGCAGGTGTTCTACCCCAGTTAGTGCCCTGCAAGGTCTGTATCTTACTCACTACCGTCATTCTAACACCAAAATATGATTTATCTTCATAACACGGGAACAGCCAATGTTCTAACAAAGGGGATGGAACAACTTCAGGTGAGTTTGAATCTTATTATACATTTTTTTAGTAGTCTTACACTAAGCTATTGGTTCCCTACTACTAAACCATACATCCTGTAGTTTACCCCTATGCTGATGAGGCAGGACATGACAGAATACTTATCTCTTAAAAGGATAAAGTCAAACACTGATCTGAGCTTGCATAGGGAAAAATTGTATCCCGTGAGAACAGCAGTGTGATGGATTCAATGCTGAGAAGTGTGAGTACTTTAGTCCCATCCCAACAGAGGATTCCCATAGACAGACTTGGAGCAGCACGTGGAGCAGCATTACATTAACTGCACAATGCAGAAGCTTCTACAAATGAAAATCAAATAATTTTTGGAGCACTGAGAGACCCTGTTTTGCCTGGTCTCCAGTAGGTCTGGGAAACACAGTTCTGCTTTGTGCGGGAAAGATGTTGTCCAGGAAATGCTTTTCATGTTTTAAAAACTACACTCAAGGATTTTTATAACTTCGATAAAAGCGAACTGCTGCTCACAGAGAAAGCTGTTCCTCTCCACAAAGCATTTACTTCAACCAATCTGTGGTTCATTACACAGGTCTGAACAAGTCAGAAATGGAAACAGTTTACAAAAATTTTAAAAAAAATCACAAAGTTAGAAGAGCAAAAGTATCTGCATATGTCTGAACCCCACTTATCCAGGGTCATCTTTTATATGGTGTCACAGGGGGACACAAGATGCCACTTTGGTGTAAAAGAGAAAGTGACCACATCTGTGTATTTGTTATCTACCACCACAACAGCAAAGCTGGTTTGGGCGAGTGATTGGCAGATCCAGGGACAAGGAGGAAATTTTAGACAAATTGTGTCTATGTGAAAGGCCTCAAAAATGCCTTGAAAAGAGTTTCATTTTGAGTCCTTTGCTGTGGGCAGTTTTAGTGGTACCAAAATGCTGCTGTGTGCAAGCTTCAGGAAATCCCAAAGGACCTGGTTTGTAGAATGAGAGGACAAATCAGAGAACTCTACGAAGCTCATCCTTGAAGGATGCATTCAGGGTCCCTGATCTCATTCACAAGTCAGGGGGAAGGCCTGGGCTGTGGGGTTTGAGGCTGTGGGGTTTGGGGCTGTCCTGGGCTGTGGGGTTTGGGGCTGTGGGGTTGGAGGCTGTCCTGGGCTGTGGGGTTTGGGGCTGTCCTGGGCTGTGGGGTTTGGGGCTGTGGGGTTTGGGGCTGTCCTGGGCTGTGAGGTTTGGGGCTGTGGGGTTTGGGGCTGTCCTGGGCTGTGGGGTTTGG
>QUSF01000145.1:283849-340420 GCA_003676055.1 Chloebia gouldiae
GCTTATGTCCGTCCCACCTGCAGGATGGAAATTTCAGTGTCCTTCCCACAAAAGGAATGGCAGAAGGGGTTTGTTGTTTTGAAAAGAAGCCCAGCCCTGACTCCCTGTTGTGGCCAGGGCCGCCCTGCTGCTGGGAAACCCACCTGGAGCAGATGTTTCAGCTGCTGCTTCTCAATCTGCCAAATGCCTGGCAGGGCTCTGCTCACAAACAGCAGGGCAGCAATGTCAAAGGGGTCACAGAACCTGGAGAAGAAAGCTAGACTGGAAAGGGAAATTGCTCAAAAGTGTGAGCAAGTGCAGGAATCTGAACTTACACATCAGGAGCAATTTGGGACTTAGTCAAAACATGACAACATTATCTGTAATATAATGTAATTTTAATTTTTTATTTATTTTAACTGTTGAAGTAATAAATAGCTCTTAGAGTATCATACCAGATAGACACGAAAATAGGAAAAGGGCTCCACAGACCCAGGCACTTTCCCTTCTTAATACAAGTCTTGTATTTGTGGTATCAAGCTGGGAGCTTTTTGTCCCTGTTCCAGTTTGAATTTCTCTCTCATTCGACAGCATCATTATTGATCCTGGAACCACTTTTTGACATACTGTTTCACAGCTTCATGATGGCTTATCACTATCTTTTATCAACCACTAATCTCAGTTTCCTTTCCTCACTAATTTCCAATAAAATGCTCTTGCTATCCTCCACAGAATTCTCCTTGTCCCTAAATTCACATCCTTGCACTCTCTGCTGCCACATTTAATCTCATCTCTATTTCTCACTCTTCAGTCATCCAATCTCCAAGATATTCCAGTTCCCTCATATTATTGAAGCCTCCCACTTCTGTTCCTCACCAAATTTGATTTTAATGCCGGCTCTTTGTGCCAGGATAATTATAAAAAGGCTTTTCTAAGAGAGGGAAGAGCCCACCCATGCCCCGGGAGGCAGAAATTTAGTATCAATCCCCCACTGCACCAGCCCTGATTTCAAGCCACTCCATTATCACCTCACCATTTGCTAATTTTGCCTAGCTTGTCCTGCTAAATGAGAATGATTCCATGTCCTTTGTGCAGAAACTTGCTTTCCCGAGTCCAAAAGATATTAGAGTGGCGAGTGGCAGCTTGTGACAGGAGCCAGCAGCTCCCGGCAGATGGGAGGAGACACCCATCCTGGTGGAACTTGCTCTTCCATCTCCAACTGCCCAGGGCGTCTGCATTTCACGGAAGCTTCCCTGCACCGTTTACCAATTTCAAAATAGAATGATTTGTCCTTAACAGCTCATCACTTCACCCACCTGTCAAGCCTAATGTGTAAACTAACAATTTTATCTCTCGATTTGTGGTTTCCCCATTTTACAGACATTCTCGCGTCACTATCTACATGCAAGTGCCATCAGGACTTTTTTTGGACCACTACAGACCCTCACACCTTTTTTTTTTCTCCCTTGCCAAGCTGCTAAATCTTTCCTGAACTGGAATCCAACTTTCTACCAGAATAAGCGCCCCTTTTTTGTGTAACTTGAGGAAAAAAAGAAGAATTCCTTTCTGACTTTTACTGTGTACTTAATACTGTACTGGTTTTGTGCATAATCACAGAACCCCACAAGGTTTTGGGCTGGAAGGGGCCTTAAAGACCCCCCAGTGCCACCCTGCCATGGCAGGGAGACCTTCCACTGTCCCAGGCTGCTCCAAGCCCTGTCCAGCCTGGCCTGGGGCACTGCCAGGGATCCATGGGCACCACAGCCACTCTGAGCACCCTGTGCCAGGGCCTGCCCACCCCCACAGAGAGGAAATATCCCACTGAATCCTTCTCTCTATCAGTCTGAACCCAGCTCTTCTTGTCCTGCCATTGCAGTTCCTGATAAGGATCAGGTTGTTTGTTTTACACCAGAATTGTCCACATTCTTCCAAAGCTGCAGCTTTCAGCAGAGAAGCTTCACTCCTGTAAACAGCACCTGCAGGACACATTTAATTCTTGAATTTATTCAGATTGTCTGATGCCATTTAATATAAAACCATCAGTAAAGATTTTCAGAGAGACTCTCCAGGAGCTCCTGTGTTCCAAGTCAGCCCATTTCTTTTAAAGGAACTTTATAAGGCCTAATTGTTTAATGCTGTCACGCAGCATCAACTAAGAAAAGGAAGTGCAATCCCCGTTTTAGGGACTTAAGGGCATTGCACATAAAGACAGCAACTTGTTAGAAGTTACACAGGAAATCTGAAGTAGACATTTGGGATTTAACTCCTGGCATCTTTTCCTAGTGTCTTAATCATTATGCCATCATCTTATTTTCTATTTTGGTAGTGTTTCCATTTTCTGAAGCATACCTCACTCAAAGAGCCCCTTTTCCTTGCTATCAGATGTGCTATTTCTTCTTTCCTTCCTACTTCCCTTCTTGTTTAGGTAGACTCATCCTTCCTGGGGAGCTGAGCAGGCTCCCGGCTGAGCCTTGTCCCATGCCAAAACTTCCTTATTCTACATCTTGGACCCCACAGCCACAGAAGGGAGCAAGGAGGAGAAACACTGTAAACAGAACTGGAGAATCCTTCAATGGTTTGGGTTGGAAGGACCTTAAAGCCCATCCGTGCCACCCCCTGCCATGGCAAGGACACCTTTCACAGTCCCAGGTTGCTCCAAGCCCTGTCCAGCCTGGCCTGCGACACTGCCAGGGATGGGGGATCCAATCTTCACAGGATGCAAGAAAGGGTCCTGCACTGTCTTCAGCAGATATAAGAGCAATCTCATTAATCCCAGGCAGTTCTTGTCTCTCCTGAAAGTTTCTTGTTGTGTTCTCAGCTTTGAAAACAAAGAGAATGGGACACCATCATCATTACCCAACTGCAGGACAGCGTGGCAGGCTACATATGGACCCAGAGGTATCTCTCCCCCAGCAGAGACATGGATGATGTGAAACTCCTGTAAAACACGCCTGCAGGTGTGCCCCGGAGCTGGGCTGCTGCCAGGGCTGGGCCTGGCTGCCAGCAGCATTCCAGCAGAGGGGGCTCTGAAGCTGCTTAAAAACCAGAAGCTGCTCTGCCTTTGGAATGGCAAAATCAGAGAAGAGGAGGAAGAACGTTAAAAATATTATCTGCTTTTAGATCATTACTTCCTCTGAGCTGACAGTCTGGACTGTTTCTAAAACAGCACAAATGAAAAAGCTCTAAATTAAATGCTTCTCCCAGTCACAGGCCCCAGAATAATCTGAGAAACCACTTTTTCTCTACAGCTATTGCTGTGCATTGTGTTACCACCGAGGGTTTCTTTCAAGTATGTTCGAGCCCTTTACTGATTGCTGATTAATTATGTGCTTGTCACTTACAGCTGGTTTATCAGAGCAGGGACTTTCCCACAGTCACAGAGCAAGACAGCTGTGCCAGATGTTGGCTGTTCCATAATACTTGTCTCTTTTTCCACCTACGTTCCTCTACATAATTTTATGGCACTTGTTTTGCCACACTGACAGGCAACCTGCTTCACCCATTATCCACTAGTCCACCACTTTTTGCACTGCTCCAATTTGCACAAGCTGCCTCCTTCCAGCATAGTGGCAGCTGAGAAAGTTTCTCTGGAGTATTCCAAAGCACAAATCCAGGTACAAAAATAATCTGTGAGGATGCAAATACATTTCTAGGGTGAAAGACAAACACTTCTTAAGAAAAAAGTATTTTTTTCTGAGGAGTTAACTAACACCAAGTCCATATATAGCTTAAAAACCACTGCAGCATCTTTGAAGACACTCTTTCCACTGTGGCCATGAAGCTTAGTAAGCTTTTATTTCAAAGCCAGTACACAAAGCCTTAGAAAGAAATCCAACCATTTAGTTGAACTAGATTTAATCTAAATACTTAAGGAAGTCATCAGTCCTGCTTGCCAAGGCCTAAGGTACAAATTTCCAAGCTCTGCCACACTATTCTCCTCTTGGCCCCAATTCCAGACACGACAGCAGTGACTGAGTGTGTGGAAAAAATACCCTTTAAGAGAGGTCACCCTGCCCAGGAGAGACTTAAAGCTACAGAAGTGCCCAATTGCTTTGTTTTCATGTTGCCTATAATAAAAATCCCTCAGAGACTGATTATTTGAATTCCAAAAAAAACCCAAAACCCTCTCTCTTCCCCTCGTCTTAAAAACAAAACCACACAGCAGATAATTCCCTTTTTTTTTTTTTTTTTTGTGCAGGGAACAAGCAAAGTTCCCTGCTCCCCCCAGGTTTTCACTCATCACACAGGGAACTGGTCAATCTACAAATGTTCCGTTTTTATTACAAAGTATGAAAGGCAGAAAATACCGTACCTAATACACAGGAGGCCGAAACTTAGAAAGAAGGTTAAAAAATCTGAATAAAACTACATAGGAAGCAGGAAATAGCATAAAAGGATGCAACATTCCACTTTTAAGCGAGTTCAGAAAATTGCCTTAAAATTTACAGTTTCAACAATATGGTTCCAAGACTCAGGTGTTAAAATCCGATGTAACAAACCCTTTTATATTTCTCCATAAAAATAAAGGAATATAGGGACACTGCAGTTATCCATGTCAACAATATATGTCTGTTGAATAGCAGGATACTGGGACTCCTCTAGGACAGAATAATAGCAAAGTTGCAGGTGGAGAAAAGGACAGAAGTAAAATTACTATTGCTTTAACATACTCTAGTGAGAACAAGAAGTCAGGAATCTCATATGGATGTCTGTACAATCATGCTACAAAGATTACACCTTCAGGAAATTACCACAACGGGACTGTGAAAGGGGAGAGCAGAAGGGAAAACACACCTAAAAGTAGTATCTCCTACCCAGCAAAACAAAAATGCTTCGGCGCAATGGATTTAAATTACATTTTACACTGCTAGCGACCCAAGGGTTAAAAAAAGGTTATTTTTAAATAGCAGATTTCATAATTCCTATTTCCCAAGTTGTCAAAAAAAGCAACATACCTTTTTCCAGCTGCACCGGGACTCTGTCCTGCTCTGGTTCTTGCCTTTCTGCCTTGCTAAGATTCCACAGACCCACCCTCAGCACCAAGAGGGGGCTGGAGCTGCATGTGTTGCACACGGAAAGCAAATTCCAAGGAACGGGAGCTGGAGCACAGGTTGCACAAGGCCACAATATTTTTTCAGGAAATAGCTTTTTTTCCTTAATTTTGTTAGATTTCCTATAAAGAAATAAGCTTGATGGAAGCCACTGAGATAACTTTAGTTATTTTTATGACTGTGGAAATTCTCGTGTGATGCTAAGTATCAGAGGCTGCACAAAAGGCCACTGAGGTCCTTGGCAGACACACTTGTCACGTGAAACAGGCAGCAGCAACTCTCACAGGTCCCTTTGCATCTGATGTCTGCCATGAGTCAACAGATGAGCCTTCAGTGACTGGTATTTAGCTGCATTTCTAATTACTGTTCTTTTTACTGCTGGTGAAAGGTGCTGATTGGAAGTTCTGGAGATCTCTTCCAGAAAACAAACTAAGACAGGGGCATCCTAAACTCTCCTCAATACCCTCAAGAATGAAACATTTCTGACTGCTTGGGTAAGCAGGGGAAGTACAGCTGCATCAGAAAGTGCTCTTTAAGTGCCACATACAATTAATTCCCTGGATTCCCTGCAAAGACCAAGAGGAACTGGGACAGACTTGACAGTGACTTGCTCATTGCTTTCCATGCCCACGGAACAGTAGGTACAGGCTTGCTCTGAAATACTGGTCTGAGAGCAGAAAGCAGGAAACACGTGTTAGAGATAATTTGTGTTACCTGACAGGATAACAGCACACATTTGAGGTGGTGGGACCACTTTGCTACGAGCAAAACTCAGCCCTTTAGTACTTAGATGGGACTGAAACTGTGCAGTCTGCTGAGCCCAGAGCTTGGCTGTGCTGCTGTCCACTCTTCCCAGTGTGTCTGGAAAGAGTTAAAACACCACTAACCAGCTGGTCAGTTCAAGGTTTCAGGCTGCCTGAATTTACAGGCAGCAGCTGCAGTTTCTCTCTCACAAAGTTCAAGTTATCCAAAGACTCCAGGCACATCCCTACACAACCAGCTCGGCACTGTCATCATCATGTTCTGATGGTAAAGAAGAGGATTCCCAAACACCACTGAGTTCCTGAACAGAAAGGACTCTGGGGGACATGCAGCAGTACATCACTTGGGTTGGCCTTACAGGACAGGGTCAGTTTCAGAACATGAAGCTTCACTTTAACATTTACAGCCTTGTCAAGTGCTCATATTTTTGGCTTTCAGTAAAAACAAGTGAGGGTCCACTATGTCCCCAGTTTAGGATTTTGGTGACGGTTGTTATTTAACATTTTTGACACAACACAGACAAATGCCTACCCTACAGGGGCTGAGGAAAAGATGATTCTCCTCCTAATCCTACCAAGAAGATACTTGTTAAAGTGCCATCTGCAAGACAACAAAACGGACATACTCAGCTCCCTATTTCCATTGACAACAAGCACAAGAACATCTGTGAATTCCGTACATCAGACTCCTCCCCTCACCTGGTCTCTGGCAGGCTATGATCTACACTTGAGACTGAGGCAGCTTCTCTTTGCATCACGAGGCAAAAACAGAGCTTTTCACTATTATCCAGAACATTCAGTAGACTCATTACCACTAAGTTTTGAAAGGATCATTAATTCTGACTTATGAGAGGCAATGCCTCCCCTGTTAAATAAATTTAAAGGTCCCATAAGAAACAACCTGTTTTAGCAGTCTCCTTTCATATTATTTGAAACCACTGTGTTTTCTTTCTAAATAGATTGTCAAAGCACTCAAATCCTTGCCTTTTAAATCCCTGCACACACAAGTACAATTCCCATAGATGCAAGCTACCATAGCCCTCCTCATTTAGACAGTTTATGGAGTTGGCACACTACACACTGATTCAACACTCCACTTGCTAACTGCAGGTTTTCACCTAACAAGATTTACATCATCAACACAGGCAGAATCTACCTGGCTATTCAGACCACGATGTCCTTTATACAAGCTCTCTTCTCATCATCCTAGCATTGATCTTTACTCATGCCATCTGTACAGGAATGAACTTTGAAGCAAAAAGGGGACACGGAAAGTACTAACGTTGCAGGTAGTTCCCTCTTAGTAACAGCACATTTTGCCTGCCATTTGTAATTAAACAGAGCATGACAAGCCTGTGAATGTATTTCAGATGACTCCTAAAGCTGTGAATGCCATTAGCTGCTCCTGCTAAGAAAACACCAATTTTCGCTTCATTCTACATAAGTTTTTTCCAGTTTCAGATGAAGTGCTATTGTAAAAAGTGACTGTTCGGCTAACCCTGCTCTGACATCTAGCTAAAACCTGTCTGTGGAACACACCACTCTCAGTACTGCTGCTAATAGGAAAAATTGACCTTCAAGTCAAATCAAGCTCTGTCAGAAATCCCACAACTGAACACAATGACAAAACATCAGCTTGAACAGTGTTAGCCTCTTGGTTCTCTGCTATCAAAAGGAGTGATGGAATACAGCTGCCCCTAATGAATTCCTATCAAATTCCTGAGGCAATGCTCTTCTGAGCTCCACGGTGAGAAGCAGCCTGCAGAAGAGTATTTCTCTATGTCCAGAATGACAAAACTGCAGATTCTGTTCTGTCTTTGACAGTGTTCTCAATGTCAGCTTCAGTGTTCCACAGCAATTGCTTTCCCAAATTGCCTTTCCTGCATAAACTGACAAGATGCAAGTTTGCCAGTGTCCTACTATTTATAATCTGCCTCCAGTTGCAGGTGACTACTCATTAGGTGGAAAGAATTTTGATGGTTTCTGACATTTACATAGAAACTGGGCTGCACACCCTTCCAGACCAGCTCTGGCTGTCATGTTTTCATCAGAGAGCACTGCAGAGCCTTCAGCACAGGACCTGTGGTACGGTAAGACTCCAGCAAGGACTTTTATCTTGCCTAATCCACTCAGATTTCATGGAACAGTATTATTGTAGAGTTCCAAACAGAAGCCCTCTCGCACATCCCCCGAAGTCAGGAGGATGACAAATGGTACAGCTTCTTTCCTTCCAGATTCACCTTTGTGCATCACATTAGGGAGTAATTTCTTTCAAAAAAACAGCTTTCTTTTGGATAGCAGAGCAGCTTTTCTGACTTGTCTTGCTCAATCAACAAGACCTGGCAGTATAAAGCAAACCCACTTCACAAAAAAGATTGCTTTGCACTCCCTTCAAGACCTCCCAGGAACACGGGCCAAATACTACCTCCGAAGTACAGCCTAACCACAAAATCTTGCTCTTATTATTTGCCAATCAAGCAAGCTACAAAGTGTGAAACCATTTTATTTTGATTTAGATAAGGTAAGTCTACCAAGGGGAAATAATTTGATTGGAAGTGTCAATCCCAAGCCCATTACAAATACATTTTTTCAGGAATTGTTTACCTCCTGGGAGCTCACGTCATGCATGGATCTTTCTCAACCTATCACTGCTCTGTTTGCTAACACAACTGTAGGATACACACAAACTCAGTTCAAATTTAAAAATAAGACCTACCATAGTAACAACTGCCTTGAGCATCAGAAAAGTGGAAAGAAATTGTGCAACAAGTACTTGTACTTCACAGCACCAGAAAATTCTGCCCAGGTCACCAAATACAGGGAGCCAAGGCAACAGTTAATTCTGGCAGGCCTTTACTGCCAGGGAGCCTGCAGTGTTACTGTGGTTTGTATCCATGAACAGGTCCTGCTTTGGACATAAGGAAGTGGATCACATATCAAAAGTAAGAATTAGGGAGAAAAACCTTACTCAATAGAAAGTTAGCCCAATATATAAAAAACATACAAACGTTTAAACAGTTTAGAGGCAGCAAGAACAGGAATGATAAAGATTCCTGCCAAGGTGGCCGTTAACAACATTGTCTTTTCCCCCCCACCTTGTTCTGCACCTGCATCTATTAAACTGGTGGATGTGCTGCCTCAGCTGGCTGACAAACACATGGACATATGCAGCAACTTAAAAGCCTGCAAGCTTATTAATACAGTCAACAAACAAATATACAGAACTTTTACTGAGGGAAAAAGAACTTCACAAGAAAACCAGAACCCAGAAGTTCCAAGAGGCTCAGCACGTCTCTGCATTTTAGAGTCTTGAGAGACAGGAGACCCCTGCCATCGATTCTTGTAACAGTTTCTTGTAACAGTAGATGCAAAGCAACAACAGATACTGGCCACTTGACTGTGGATGTTCTTACTTTAGAGGGGAGGGGGAACGACTCAGCCCTGCCTCACTGTGCACGAGGCTGCAAAGTTAGACTCTGAGGATCTCCAGGCAGTTGTTGTAGCAGATGGCTATCCAGTCTGGCTGGGTGGATGCCCACTGTACATTGTTGATCTCTCCCTCGGCTGTGTAGGCCAGGATGGGGTCCTCAATGGCACGAGGCATTTGCTGGATGTCCCAGATGAGAGCCTGGTGATCATCCGCTGCACACGGACAAAAAATGCAAGTACAGTCAGGGTGGAACAGTATCTCCATACGTGCCTACTACAGGTCCCCTAATAAACAGCTTCTAAATTGCAAGTATTCTTTAGCAAAAGGCAGGAAGAGAATTGCATAAACTTCAGGATGAAGAGGATTTTGCAAATGCAGTGGAAGACTCTGAGATTCCCCTGTAGGTGACACTTACCTGCTGTACAGATGTGGCAGGAAGAGTGAGGTGCCCAGGCAATTCCATTTACACATGCTCTGTGGTTGTTTAACCTGGCAACAGGGGTGCAGGGAACTCTGACATCTAGAATCACAACCTTCAGAAAAAAACCAGCTACATTAATAAACAGCATTTTAAAAAATTTATTCAAAATACAAAATATTTTGAGGTAAGGCTATATAAACATGGCTCTTTCCTAAAGGATGTGGCAGGTAAGCAAGCCCTGCTCCTAAAGAAAGCTTCCAGTTGGTCAGTGTGCCACGTGTCTCAAAAGAAGTCAGACTTCACAGGGGTCTTGTGAGTCAGGTCACAGTGGCAAACAATCTGTGCTTCCCTGAAGCAGCCTTGCTAACAAACTAAAACTGGACTGGGAAAGAACAAAGTGACTCAAACACCTGCAGGTAAGATATTATGTGAAAATTATTGCCCAACTGCTCACAGACTCCTCTTAAAAATCAGCTGAAATATATACAAGCCATAAAGCTCAAATCTATAACGCCAAAGTCATTTCTTTAACTCCTCAGTACACTAAGAACTGGTCCTTAATCATACTTTGGGTGCTGACGCTGCCCCCTTACCGTAAATACCGGGGTATAAATGCGTTATCAAGCCACCTGCCCCAGGAAATCACCATCAGCACCTCGGGGAGAGGCGCTGCTGCCTCACCTCCATGCCGTCCATGGCCATCGTGGCGAGATAGTTGGGGTCCTGCTTGTTCCAGCAGAGCCGCAGCAGCGGGTGGTGCTGGGGGTCCTCGTAGATGATGGTGCTGTGCTCCAGGTGCCGCAGGTCGAACATCCTCACCGAGCCGTCGGCGCCCACCGAGGCGAACATGTCCCTGCCGCCGCCCGCACGGCTGAAGGCGATGTCGTACACCTGCCACAGAGCACGGCACGGCTGGCACGGCACAGCACGGCACGGCTGGCACGGCACGGCACAGCACGGCTGGCATGGCACGGCTGGCATGGCACGGCACGGCTGGCACGGCACGGCTGGCACGGCACGGCTGGCACGGCACGGCTGGCACGGCTGGCACGGCACGGCACAGCACGGCACGGCACGGCACGGCACAGCTGGCACGGCACGGCTGGCACGGGCTGGGGGCCGTGCACGCCACATGGCCTCCCAGCGCTTCGTGCCACTCGCCAGAAGGAGGAAATACACACTTATGGAGTTATGGTATCTCTCACTGAAACAAAAACCTATCCGCTTCCCAGACTTGCGGTTTTTACATTAGTTGTTGAAAAGTAAAATGTTAAAATGAAATACTTTCGCAAGCTATTTATTGCCTTTGATATGAAATTGATTTAAAGTCTAATTTGATGTTTTACCTCATTTTTCTACAATATTCTGGAGCACAATCTGTTAAAAGAAGCATGTTTGTATGTCTAGAGTCTATGATGAGTAAAAAGAATTGTTTCAATAGCCAGCAGTATTTAGGTACTCAAAACTGTATATAGTTTTAGAAAAATGTATAAAAACTTATATAAATCATCTTTTTGAATCATTAAATTGCTCAAGGAAAAAAAAGATACAATGTAAACAATCAAAACCCCCCCCATCACCTCTTTGTCATGTGCAATAAGCTGGGTCTTCACGTGGCCAGACACCAAATTTACTCTTCCCAGAACCTGTCCTGTCTCCAGACCCCAAATAGTGCAGGTTGTGTCAATACTAGAGGTACCTGAAACAAAACCACTTCTATTAGCAAAATTAATACAGTCAAAAAGGATTCAATCACCTCCTGGGTTAATGTAACATCCCCCAACATCTACAGATCAAAATAGCCATGAGAACAGCACAGAACTCAAATCAAGAATGTCAAACAGCCAGCTGTCTTCCATGCATTTAAATGACCCAAACCTTTTAGCTGCAGAAATAGCCTTCCACACAGGAATAAAGTGTAAATAGCTCATGTCTGCTTCAATCTCTTCTGAAGCCTGATGCAACTCTGAGATCAACTTTCCCATCCTGTACATCTCTTGTGTATACCAAACCCCAAATTCAATCAGTGTTTTGATGGCGTGTTATTATTAATTGATTGTTGGTGTGGGCTGAAGGTGGGGTTAGCAGTAAAGCTCTTAAGAGATGAGACATGTAACACGCAAACAATAAATAATGTAGTAAATAATTACTAGGACATATGATCACTGTTAATCTCTGGGAAAATGCCCCTGACATAAATGGCTGTTCTCTTCTGGGAAACAAACCTCTGCAGAAGTCATCCTGAATTCACTATTTGTCCCGCAGGCTATAATTAAACCTTAAGTGTTCAGCCCCCTCCTCCAACTGAATTAAGGACTCTTGGCTCTCCTCCTGCTGCTGAAATGGCTTCACAGAATACACAGCTCAGGGTACAGTTTTAAATCCACTCCAGAACATCCTGAAATAAGCCACAGAGCGGATGGACATCCTTACTCAGAACTGCAACATCAGCTCACCAGCCCTGAAGGCCAAGAATCCCTATCCCCAAGTGTCCCTACCCAACCTGAGTGACCCATTCTGCATGAACAGGGCACCTTTCAATGAAAAAGAAAGTCCCCATGAGATGATTGTTTTCATTGTTTAATGCAAAAAACCAGCAGTTTCTACAATGCAGCAGCCTGTGATTAATTATCAGATCTACCAGTGGACATGCAGTGACACAACAGCAGTTACAGCCCAGACTTTATCAGATTCAATTAGAAAGTGTGCCAAAACCACAACATTTTGTCAGTCCCACCTAACAGGTAAGGATCCACTTCATTCCAGTCAAATGATGTCAGTGGAGCACAGAAATCCGAGTTCTTGTTGTTGTTCAGCAAACACTCCAGCCGGGTCTCAGTTTCACCCACCTTTAGAGAAAATGAAACATCTGACTTAAAAAGCAACATCACCTGACTTGTTTCCCTGGCACAAAACATTAGGAGTTAATCCTAGGTTTCTTTCCTCCCAGCTTTACATCCTAAAGCTCTGGAAAACACAGCCACCAGCTCCATTTTCAATAAGCTGATTAAAACAGCAATTGCCATGATAATTTTGATTCTCTTACAGTCTTCACAGTCACATTATTGCAGTCAAGAAAATCTTGTCTTGAGTGAAAAGGAGATCAATATATAACACAATTCAGTTCATGGTTCATCTTTTCCTAGGGAGCATTTACTCACTCTCCACACTCGCAGGTAGTCACCACTGGTGGCCAACAGGTCTGGGTAGACTCCCTTGGTGTCTGGGATCCACATCAGCTTTGTGGTGGGGTAGGGGTGATCAAAGGTGTTCCTGCAAATGAATTCTGAGCTCTCTTCATCCAAACCAACAAGCTGCACCTGTGAGAAACCATATTTAAAAGAAAGCATTTTATCAAAATACTAATTTCTAATGACAGCATTAAGTTTCAGGACATTTTCTGTCACTTGAAGGACAACATAAAAGGATCATTATGTCAATGAAATGAGAAATCGTTAAAGCGCTGCTGGGGCACAGAAGCAAAGAGAATATCCATAATCACACAGTGCTTTGATTTGAAGAGATGATCCCAAATGAACTGAAATCCAATCCTAAAGGATTAAAGACCACCCTTCTCTTTTCCACATCGCAAAGCCCAGTTGAAATCACAGACTTAAACTGCACAAACATTATTCTAATTCATCCTTAACTGAACTGATGCTGACAATGTCATCTTCAGAGAGCAGAACAAGCTGTAGTTTGCACAATTAAAGTGCATATTATGGAATTCTTGGCCATAACCGTGCAGATTGTGATGGATCATGTCAGGTAGCTGGCAAGCTTTTTCAGCACCACATGACCCAAAATGTTCTGTCACAAGTGCATGAAGAATTCATAAATTAATTACATCAGAGAGGGAGAAAGTAAAACAGAATTCAAACTTAAAAAAAAAATACTGGGGAGCTAAAATGGTAGCATAATTATTCAAATGTTTTGTGTGAACAGATCAAAAGAGCAGGTCTGCTGAAAGACTCTAGGTAACTGAATTCCAAATTAGAATTTTTGCACAATGATGTGTCAGGGGAAGGGCTAAACTTGCCCCATTGTGAAAATTATGCAAAACAGAGCAAACAAGAAACTATCTCCACACAGCCTGGTCATGACAATACCTGAAGTAATGCCTGAAGTCCCAGACATGATGTTATTAGAAAAATATTGACATGTCAGAAAGTGTGCAGAGAACAAAAGGTGCTGGGAGGACTTGTTTAACCTGCAGTGACTACAGGACCCAAACAGGATGAAAGTCCCACTGTGTAAAATGCTGCTCAAACACAAACATTATGGGGACGACTCACTGCAATTAGTTTGTAAGCTGCTCACAGTAGGAACTTCCTAGTACTTTCCACACAGCAGCTTCCTCCTGGGAATAGTAGCTTAATGGACTTTTTCTAAGATGTTTATCTGAAAAAATCCTAAATTTATGCTTGTCCTGGGATAAGCAATTTGTCTAATAAACGACACATTTCAGCTAGATGGGAAATTTATCATATTTTTCCCCCATAACAGAAAATCAACAAATACTTCAGTTGATCTTAAAATCTAATTAATTTGCAGTTTTATGAACTCATTTAGAGATTCTCTTAAATGCAAAGCCTTGCCCCGCCCTCCACAATGAGAAGCTCCATCCTTTCCATCTCATAACAAAAAGATGCAGCCAAGTATGCTTCCAAAAACTGAAACACTGGCTGTCTTGCCCTCTCTATTACAGCTACTCCTTACTATCCTTCACATCCTAGTATAAATCAGTCAAAAATCTCCCAGACTTCTGAAGTGATTAACAAATAGCTTTCTAACCCCTTTAGGGATCAGAAGTACTAAGCAGATTTTACCAAGGAAGCAAACTGTCCATGGTGATAGAAGATCTTATGGCAAGGTTAGGATCAGAAGACAAATGACCTCTAATAATTTCTCCCTTGCTTACGTTTTTTGCAACTCAACATGATTGTAATAATCCTACACAAAACAATCAACATCCTCCTCACCAGAAGCAAATCTCAAACAGCAAAGGATCCCCTTTCACTGGTGTTAATGTGAATACTCCTGCACTGCATAATCACATTTAAGCCCTCCTCACACCTTAAGATGAAGCGATTCAGCAATCCAGTAGCTCTGATCTTTGCCATGTGTAGGTGCAGGCCAGGCTGGAGAACAGGAATTGTAGGATCACCAGCAGAGCTGCTGCAGCTCAGGGGCCTGCCCAGAGCTGGAGCACTGGCAGTGACTGAAGGGGAGGCCGGCACTGCTCTGCTGGGAGCAGGAGGAGCGCTTGAGAAGCTCTGCAAGCTCAGAGCTGTGACTCTTCTCTCGGGACTTGATTACACACAGTCATTACAGAACCCCTCCACTCAGCCTCTCGTGCAGGCTGAACACAAGGGGATGGAACATGGAATTATTTCTAGGATGCCAATTATATCAGAGCCCTGTCTCTCTCCCTTCTGCACGTGAGCCAAGAATGCTGCTGCACAAAGGAGTGCCTGAGGTCCAGCCCAGGTAAGACTGAGGTAACGCCTACAGGAAAGTAACTGTCAGTCTGCATACAACTTGAACCATTCTACATCTCCCTCTAAGTCTTTCCAGAGGGAAAGCCAGGATCAGCGTGTTCAGCCTCAACCACTTTTGTGATTTTGCCATACCAGTAGTTAGGAATGCTAAATATTTATTTGTTGCTCCAACACTTCAAGATACGAAAATCCACGTATAATTTTAGCATATTATAATCCAAGCACTAATCAAGATAAAGCACAATTGCAACAGTGCATGCGAGTAAAGAACCACCTTTAATCAGCATTCCTTAACTTCTAAAAAAAATCCTATCTCCAACTTCATACTAAAGAATCAGACAGAACTAAATGATGCAGAACTTGGTAACAGCTTCTTTTTCTTATATGGTTGGAGGAACAGTGAAGTAAGTCCACTGTAGTTTGAAAACCCCCTAAACTTTAATCTAATTAGTAACTACCTAAAATGACATGTCACAATTATTTTAGTCATGTACAATCAGAAAGATGCCACTGCACCAATTAATCTCCAGCATTCAATCAATTCTTCTTTGCAGTGCAGAAGAACTGCCCTGAACCCTCTCTCTCTGAGGCACTGCTTGGGAGGATGTGGAAATCTGGGAAGTGCCTGGTCAGAGCCTGTCAGTGTGCTCCAGCACCAGGAGCCAGCTGTGTACAGCACAACCTCTACAGAGCCCTGTCCCCAACACAACTTTCTGACTGTATTTTCCACAATCTCCATTAAACACCTTGACAAGGCTACAAAGCTACATGCTATAAACCAAGCTCTATGGGCAAACCTTCAGTTTCACAGGAATTTCAGGGTGCTCTATAACTTCATCCATCTTCTCATCTCTCTTTGATTTCTAAGTAATTCATTATACCAGACCAGCACCTTGAAGTTGTTCAGAAGTGACTGCACATGTGTTCTGAGCGATGAACGCAGTCTCTGTTACTGGTGTGACATTCTTCACTCACACTCTGCAGGGAAACACTGAAGATACAATCTCATGCCTCATTAAACCCTTGTTCTCAGGGAAAAGTACTGAGGAATCAATACTGAGAGTGGTATATATAGTTATGAAAAAGTTTTCACACCCAAGTCCTCCACAGAAAAAAAGTACATGAGAACAGCATATTCCCAACACAGTCTCAGACACCCTGTACATCACAAGAAGTGGAAGGGAACTCTCGAGATCATCCCGTCCAATTCCCCTTTCTAGGCAGAGTAACCTGGATCAGGCGACAGAGGAACACATCCAGGATGTGGAAAGGGAGCACATTACAGGAAAGGGAGACTCCAAAAGCTGCTTGACCAACCTGTTCCACTGCTCTGCCACCCTCCATGGAAAGAAGTTCTTCAACAGATTGAGGTGGAACTTCTTTATATCAATATGCATATATATGTACTGGCCACAAACTTTCCTTTGTATTGAGCAAAAAGCCAGATATGCCCAAGCCAGGGGACCTTGTTTTATTTCTATAGTAGCAGCATCCAGACTCATACCTTTAGTTTCCAGCTCTTTACTTCACAGAGAACTCACAGCACGCGGTGCTTATGTGACCGAAGCCAACACGATCGTTAATCCCAAAGATCAGAGGTCACGAGGAGCCCTGCAGCAGCGTTATCCCAGCACCAGCAGCCCCCAGGGCCCTTCCCAGCGCAGCGGTCCCTCACCCGGGCTAGCAGAGAGCAGCCTGCCGCGGTCCAGGCCTGCACTGGGGGTCCCTGGCGGTTCTGTGCAGCGGGAGGCGCCCCGCTCACCCAGCCCCGTCCTGCCCCAGCCCCTGTGCCCACGCTGCCCACCTTGTTGTTGTACTCCTCCACGAAGCTGCCCAGCGCCAGGCGGAACCGCTTGTCGGGCCGGACGCTCCAGTTCATGGCGTACACGGTCCAGGGCGCCTCGTATTTGTAGATCTCCTTCCGCTTCCCGTGCAGCGACATGGCTGGGCCGGGGGGGCCGCGGGCCGGGCCCAGGCAGCCTGCGGGGGGAACCGGCCGGAGGGAGCCTCAGCGCGGCCCCGGGACGGGAGCAGACGGGGCACGGCGCGGCCCCCGCGGTGCCGGGCAGCGGGGAAGGCTCGGCTCGCTCTCGGGGCGGCGGGGGAGGCGCGGCTCGGCCCCGGGGAGCGGCTCGGCCCCGGTGCCGGCCCAGACCCGGCGGCGGCGGCGGCGCGGAGGCCGTGCGGGACGCGGCCCCTCACACAACGGGAACGGAAGCCACGCGGGGAGCCCCGCCCACTGCGCGCGGGTTGGGCGCCTCGACTGTCCCTTAGAGCGCCGGCTGCCTATTGGGCGGTCTGGCCGCGCGCTCTGCCCGCCTCGATTTTCTATTGGCTGTTCGGCCCTTCACTCCAAACGGACGCTCGCGCTCCGGCTGGGGCAATCTACGGCTGCGCTTGCCCCCGCCCAGGGGGGGCGGGCACGCCCGGTGTCGACATCTTATTGGCTGCCCGGGGTCGCAGTGACTGGAGGCGGGATCTTGAGCGCTTCGCGGTGATCGATTGGCTCGAAGCGATGCCAGTCACGCCAGCCCGAGGCGGGTGGGGCCGCTTCGGGCTCTCGCGTGTCGCCGGTTCGAGCCCCGCCTCGGCCGAGTGGCGGGCGGGCTCGCGCTTATCTCTAATTAACAAGCAGTTAATTATGGTGCTTGTCTTTGGAAGCAGCCCTGGCTGGGAGGAGGGGTGCAGCCGGCTGCCTAGGGCGCAGCGAGGCTGGCTGGGTGCGCCGCGGGCCGTGCGGGCTGGGGGATGCGCGGTCCCGCTCCCGCCCTGCAGCCCCGTGTGCGCTCGGCGGGGTGCGGGGCCGCTTTGGGCAGCGCCGCGCCCCTTGAAGGGCCGCCCGCTGCAAGCACCGCTAGTCTGGGCTCTGCCCGAGTTGTGGTTGTGAGATCATTTCTCATATGCAGCTGCCTGGGCTTGCAGAAAAGCTTTTCCAAATGTCCTTTCGGGAAGGGATTGCTCGGCGAAGCCCCCGCAGGTTCCACCCTTGAGCTGACTGCACAGGTCAGCCCCACGTGTACTCCTTGCATGAGGCAACCGGGCTTTGACCACTGCCTTTTTGGGGTGATGATGCCCGGGATGAACTCGTGGATGCTCCCAACGAACACAGCTGTAATTCACCTTAGGTGCCAAAAACATCTTTATTAGCAAAGTGTACACTAAAACTCCAGAGAAAGAGATGCTCACAGTTTGACTACTCTCAGAGGGAGCTCTATACATTACTGGAGCTGGCGGCCTAGGACTATCACAGCATCTACCCGAGCGGCGAGCGGCAGCGCTACGTGGGCTTCTCCTACGGGAATGCTGCGGAGTCTGCCGGGAGGAGGGCTGGGCAGGAGGAAGCACCTATTGAACCTTTATCAAAAGAGGGAGGCTGGGAGGGAGGGCTGGACACGGGGTGGCTGGGGCTTCTCAGCTTTCTGGGATTGTGCTTTTGAATTTTGTGCTTTATGCCCAGGCCAGTGGCGAGTTGGAGTTACCTGGTGAGCTGTGGGATGCGTGTTGGGGTTTGCAAGGTGTAATCAGCCTTGCTAGAGAAATCAGTGCTCTGGAACTCGTGCTGAAGCAGGCTGAGGTGGCAGGGGCTGTTGGCCCTTCACTTCTCAGTGGCAATCAAGTAGGACAAACTTCTGTCCTCTGTCCTTGTCCTGGGCTTGCCTCCTGCAGTTTTCCCTGGACCACACCGTGGAGATCTCACACTCCTCCTGTGGTGACCACCCTTCTGTAGTACCTGCGGGCTCTGCTGGGCTGAGCCTCGTACCAACACAGTGCTCCCTGCTCCCAAGGATTCCAGCACAGCCTCACAGCCCAGAGCCCTGGATCGGCTCTCCTGTGGTTGCTGTGGCTCGCTTGGCTTCTCAAGAAGAAGCCTTGGCAAGGAGGAGGTGGTGGGAACCACGTGGCCTAACCAGCTCGATGGTGCCTGTAAGAGCTGTTCTAGGTTCACTCTAATGTGCAAATGAAATCTACTCTATTGGGAACCGCTGGAAAACGTTGACCTTGGAAGCCAGCCACTCTATACTTCCTGTCACGGTGGCAGAAGATAGCTACAAATTATACCCCTGAGCCAATGGCATTGTCCAGTGTCTTACCCTTGTCGTCAAAACCAGCATCAGCTGACCGGGTCTGCAGTTGAGGTTCCTCTTGACTCGCCCCGCAGCCCCCACGTCTCTAACTTCCAGGAAGCACGGGGTCGGAGCGGTGTCTCTGAATGTCCTGGTGCTCGGAAGATGCCTCCAAGTGCTCAGGGAGGGAAGGGAAACGAGAGCCCCGCAAGAGTCCCTGGGTGCTTGGTGCCCTTTGGTGGGGAGGCTCAGGGTTCGGGAGAGCTGGTGAGGGGTGCTCCTGCTCGGAGTAGACGGTCACGGTTTTGTTGGATGACACCGACAGCTGCATCCTGCTTGACAAGGAGTCCCTGGATTTCAAGTGGAATTTTTCTACCTCCGTGTAGCTCGGGCTCTGGTGGGAAATGAGGAATTGTGTGGGTGATGGTAAAAGCAAAACGAAGTAGGCACACTCTCTCCTCATCAACCTCATCAGGCTCCAAGCCCCAAAATGTTATTTTTCACTTGAGGAAGCCTCAGAGCAGAGGAACCCACTTCCTTCCCTACTGATGGGCAGCCTGGCAGCGTTGGGGATGGCAGCAGTGCCCCAAAACCAGTGATGCACTGGGTGCATCTCCCCCCAGGTCACATCCCTCTGGCTTTGCGGGGCCCATCAGTGTTTGGCTCGGGGCAGAAGGAGCCTGGTGGGGCTGAGCCAGCAGGGGTGACCTCACCTGCTCCTGGGTCGGCAGCTCCTGGTCCTGCGGAGGCGCGCAGGGGCCGAGCGGCTCCAGGCTCCGCGGGACGATGCCGTACATGGCCAGGCTGTGGGAGCTCGGCGAGATGGGGCTGTACGCGGGTGGCACTTGGGACAGCTGGCGCTGCAGGAGCTGCAGGATTATATGAATGTCTGACGACATCCTGGACTCCAGCCTGGGGACAGAGCAGCCCGGCGTCAGCGCAGGGAACCCTTTTGCATCCTGCAGCTGGGCAGGGGAGGCACTGGGAGGAGGTGCCAATCCTGCTACCCCAGGGCAGTGATGCTTTGCCTGCTGCTTGTTGAGGTTTTTAGAGAACTTCACATCGGCACTACCAGAGAGAGATCAATCCTGCCATCTCTCTCCTGCCACACTCAATCATCCTCTGCCCAATTTTATGTGGAGCCAAACTGGGATCTGGAGCGGGGATTTGAAAAAAGCTAAAATTACCCTGGAGGGGGGAAAAAATTGCAATGGTTAGTTTTAATCTGGATCAATTCTGCAGGCCAGCTGCCTGTGCTGACAGATGGAGCAAGGCAGGTTAGTGCCAACCACTTTTAACTCAGGAACAGAAGAAAACAGAAAAGCAGAAGTCTCTTCTTTCTTCCTTGTCCTTGACTGAAGTGAACAGTGCTGGCAGGAGTGGGCACAGCCCCACTCGCAGGACACAGTCACAGCATCACTGACAGAGTGGGCAGATCTGTCCCCCAGTGCAGTAGGATGGTGCACTAGAGAGACACCTAAACTCGAGTGTGTGCTGAAATGAGCTTAACAAGGGCAGCAGAACCCACAGTGTCAGCCCCTCATGTGCGGGGCTGGGGACTTTAAACATACACCTCCAGTGTGGGCTCTTCCTTCTTCAAAAATCACAGAACAGATGGGGTTGAAAGGGATCTTAAAGCTCATCCAGTTCCATCCCCAGCCATGGGCAGGGACACCTTCCATTAGAGCAGGTTGCTCCAAGCCCCTTCCAACCTGTCCTGGAAGACTTCAGGGATGGGGCAGCCACATCTGCTCTGGGCACCCTGTGGCAGGTCTCACCCCCCTCACAGGGAAGGGTTTTTTCCTAGTAATCAATCTAAGCCTACTCTCTGTCAGTTTGAAAAATCATGTATTTTTTCTTATTTAGAGGCCAATGATGGCCATGAGGCCCATTTGCTCGAGCAAGAGGATGCTTGTAGGTCTTTGCAGCAGGAAGAGGGCTCCAGTTTTGCCTGTGGATGGTTTAGTGTCTGCAGTTGCATTGAGTTTGGAAGCCATGGCAAAGTGACAGATCTCAGGTGGCACTGTGGGAGATCCTGGAGGTGGTGGCAGATGCCAAGGGTGGTGGCACAGCAGCAGATGAGGGGCTGGGCTGCAGCCAGGGTCAGGATTTGTCCTTTGAGAAGCAGCTGCCTTTGCAAAGCACTCCCACCCCCTTCCCAGGAATGCAGTGTCCCAGGGGTCAGGATGTGGTGTTGCTGCACGCAGAGCCCACTGCAGCCACCTCTAGAAAGTAGAAGGTGATGGCCCAGAGTCCTCCAGGTCCTCTCCAACCCTGCCTACCTGCTGAGCTGGGCCTGCAGGAGCTCCAGCCTGGACTCGATCTGCCCTGGCCTGCAGTCACCGTGCAGGGGCACGTCCTGTGAGCTGTGCAGCAGCGAGATGTGCTGCAGAGGCTCCGCAGGGTGCGTCGGCTGCCGATCCTCCCAGAAGCTGAACATGTTGGGAATATCCAGGGGAGTGGCTGGAAGGAGAGGATACATCTCAGCACTTGTCTTGCATCCTCCAGCCCCATGGTATGGAGGTGCTTCAGATGCTGTCACCTGACACACATGGAGAGCCATCACCAACATACACGTGGAGGCACCACTGACGTGTGTGGAGAGCCATCCCAACACGTGTGGAGAGCCATCCCAACACGTGTGGAGAGAAATCCCCACACGTGTGGAGAGCCATCACCCACACACATGGACAGCCACCACCCTGACATACATGGAGTGGCACAGGAGGGACAGAGCAGATTCAGCTGGGGACAAAAGGCAGTGAAGACCCTTGGCCTTGGAGGGTGGCTCCCCTCAAATGCACATGAGCAGCTTGGCCTAGCTCCAAGGCAAGGCCACCATACCCAAGCATCTCTCAGCACCCTCTGCCAGCCCTGCCTGCAGCCCTGGGTACCTGTGTAGGACTGGCTGCTCTCTGCTGCCTGCTTGCCAACCTCCGTGTCGCCGGCGCTGGTGGTGATGAGGCTGAGCGAGGGCAGAGCAAACTCATCCTTTTTGGGTGTGGGGAAGGGCTCAGCTTTCACAGGGCTGCCGGTCTTGGCCTCATCGTCGCTGGCCTGGGAGCAGGGAGAGGTGCTGCTGCCCAGGTCGTCCCACTGGTCCTTACTCAGTGGGTCCTGCGGGTTGGTGAGCTCGGAGTAGGTGTGATACTGCTCTGCATCAGAGATTCCCGTGTCTGTGTCTGTGGGACAGCACAGCAGTCAGTCTGGGGAGTACCACACGTGAAAAAAAAGCCCCCCATTCCCTCAGGATGTCTGTAGGGCCGGGGCACCCCAAGGGGAGGGAGGGAAGGCAGCTTGGGTGCCTGCAGGATGGTTTGCAGGGACAGAGGCACCATCAGCCTCTGCTTTGGGCAGCTGCCCGGGTAGTTATTAACAGCGATGCCGCTGTCCTGCCCTGCAGGCAGGGCTCTGCAGGGCTCTGCAGGGTAGTGAGACTCACCGGGCTTGCTGGGCTGGCAAGGGGAGTGCTTGCGGCGGCGAGCCCGGCGGTAGGTGCAGTCGTACTCCTCGCCGAAGGGTGAGCGGGGAACGCTGTCTGCCTGAGGAACGAGAGAGCCTGGTCATCAGGGAAAGGGGTCACGTCCCGTCCATGCGTGCCCTGGGGGCTACAGCCCTTTCCATGTCCTCTGAAGGTGAAGCTGTCTCTGTCTCT
Organism: Chloebia gouldiae; assembly: GCA_003676055.1. Taxonomy (NCBI): domain Eukaryota; kingdom Metazoa; phylum Chordata; class Aves; order Passeriformes; family Passeridae; genus Chloebia; species Chloebia gouldiae. The sequence goes on from QUSF01000145.1 coordinate 306,712, forward strand.
TCACCACTGCCCTGTCTCACCCACTGCCTTCTGGACTGGTTTCAGAGCTCAAGGGATTCCTGAAGCTGTCCTTGCTGCTCTGAGGCTGAGGTAAGGGTGTGAGGGCCATGGGGAGGGAAGGAGCACCCTGAGAACTGGCAGGACATCCCACAGTGGGATAGGACATGGAGGGAATTTGACTCTTGTCTATATTTCTGGTCTCTGAAAAAAAAAGTCAGGACAAGGTTCAGTCACACACTATAAAAGTAGACATGTCCTGCTGTGGGGGAATCATAACTCCCTGGAGGATGCACTGGGAAATGTGTCTTGTTGCACCTCCTGACATCCTTGCTTCAGCCCTCCTGCTTGCCAAATTTAAGCACTGCCAAATTTGCTCCCTGGGGCAGCTCTGGCACTCACATCTCGTAGGTTGAAGGTGATCTCTAGGTTGCTCCAGAAGTTGTCAGAGAAGGCTGGGTACATGTCCAAGACCTCCAGCAGGTCCTCGCGCTGGATTTTGTGCAAGTCGCAGTAGGTCAGAGCCCTCACATCAGCGTTGGACTTCCCTGGGCGGGCGTAGAGGCTGATGGGCTCCCCAAAGATGTCATTCTTCCCTGTGTCAGGAGACAGCTCATTATGGAGATGTGGGCACCCACTACCGCTCCAGCTGTTCTGGTCCAGCACCCCGTACTTTGGGGCTTGTGAACAAGGGGGTGCCCAGCAACCCCAGCCCTGACTGTGTGTGTTGGGGATAAACACTGTGAAAGCCACCAGTGATGGTGACACCAGACCAGGGCAGTGGGGCATCAGTGATGGCTGGAGACTGCTGAGCCATGCTCTGCTCTCCTCACTCCTTTGTGGCTTCTCCCTGGCCTCTCCCAGGGATCCTCCTTTCCCTGTCCACTGGCGTGGGGACCCATCGGATGCTGAGGAGCAACTTTCCCTTCCCCAGTGTGTGGGGAAGTTCTCTACCCTCACCTGCCACCCTTTATCTACTGTTCACTGCTCCTCACCCTTTGCCCCTCGCCCACCACCCCTCCCAAAAGGAAGGACTTTTTCACCTAGAATGGCCACCACGATGTCTTCCCGGAGGATCTCAATGGAGCCCCGGGAGATGAAGTAGAGCGTGGTGAGGACATCTCCGTAGTGCACCAGGGTGTCTCCGGGCGGTGCGTGAGTCGTCTTGAACTTCATGGCCAGGGCGCGCAGGCAGCCCTTGCTGGCTCCCCGGAACGCTTTGCAGTTCTGCAGCAGCGTGCGGTTCAGGTGCAGGCAGATGTCGGCCTGCAGGCAGTCGGGGAAGCCCTTCAGCACCTGTGGAGAGCCAGGGAGAGAAGCCATCAAGCCACTGTCCCGGGGGGGGAATGCTGTGACAGACCTGAGAGGTTGTCTGACACTCAGCATGAAACCAGAGGGCCAAGCAGGGAGACCGTGTGGCCAGAAAGCCAAAGGTGGGGACATTTTCCCATCCCTGGAAGTGTTCAAGGCCAGACTGGATGGGGCTTGGAGCAACCTGGTCTGGTGGAAGATGTTCTTGCTCATAGTATGGAGTGGAGCAGTTTGAGCTTTGAGGTCTCTTTCAACCTTAAACCATTCTGTGATTCCGTAATTTCTTTGACCTTTTGATCTTCCCTTGGTGGATCCCTGCCTGCCTGTTGCTGGCTTTTACTGCTTGTGGCTGGGGACAACAGTACTCCCAAGCAATAAATAAAAGTAACCAGTTCAATCTATTTAAACCCACTGGTGGCATATCTCCTTTTTCATCTTTGCACCCTCTAATCTTGGATGAATGAGAACAGAAACTGGCACAAAGAGCACAAAAACCTTAATTAAACAGCACTTGCCTGAATGCCAAGAAACAGCACAGGACAGTTGTGTGCACTGACAGCTAAATATACCTGTGCAAATACCTCATGTTGAACAAAAGCTGAATCTGAAGGTGACATCAAGGTAAAACTCACAATATGGAGATATGGAGAAAGCTGCTGCCACCAATGACTCACAGTGCCAAGGTGAAAACCACCTGGGTTTGGGTTTTTTTTGGAGAGCAGCATATGGCCCTGGGGTCCTCCTCGCTGTCCTCTTTGCTCACATCCTGCTGGTGGCCAAATCTGGAACAGCCAGGCTGGGGCTGGTGAGCACAACTTATTCCTGGCTTCAACTTGATCTCCCATGCTAGCAGAAGTGTTTCCCTGCTGGGAAATCAGGGGTGGACGAATTGATCAGGCTGTGGGGTGATTGATGAGATCACGCTGTGTCTCTGCAGCAGCCAGCAGGAACTGGTGTGAGCGGCGGCGTGGCTGAGCCGCGAGCTCAGCTCTCCCTGGGGATTTGTGACCTGGGTTTGTACTAAGCCAAGAGCACCTGTGCTTGGTAGGGTGCTTCTCGTTACTGCCCCTGAAGTCCAGCCCAGGGTGTCTCCTCCACCTGAGAGGTTTAACCCAAAGCTCTCTCAGCAGCAAACCCCCAAATGCTGCCCAGTTGTTTCATGTGGCAGCAGCAGCTTTAGAGGGAGGTGCTGAATTAATACAAATCTGTGTCTTGATGCTGCTCAGGATCAAATCTTAAGGAAAAGAAGGAGCATTAGCTGGGAATGAGTGGGCTGATAACCTGCCCAGGAGACCAGGAATACGAGGTCTCACGTCTCTCCTTGCCTTACCCTTTCTCATTCCTCTGCCTTGCTGCTGGCTGGGCCATCACGTCTGTGCACTGAATCCCAGGGCTGTGAATGCAGCCCCCAGCCCAGAGCACCTCAGCCAAGCCACATCCTCATCCCCACGGAGCCCTGGTGCTGTTGGCACAAGCCCTCCTGCCAGGCTCGGAGACACGGCGCCTCTCCAGCACAGCTCCACGATTGATGCCCCCTTTGCTAACAAACAGCTGCCTCTCTGGGCTCTAATTAAAATGGATCGAGGTTTATTTAAATGCCCTCCTTTCCCTGCTGTGAGAGCAGGATGCACTTTGCTTAGCAACCGGTGGTGTGGAGAGGAGCTGGATCGATACCTGCTCTGCTCCTGTGACACCAACAGACACCAGCCTGAAAGTGCTCAGTGCCAAGAGGGACTCTGAGCTCCCCACCAAACCTGCTCTCTGGCCAAGAAATGTGCTCATGATCCTGGAACACCTCTGGGTAGATGTAAAGGAATGGGCAGCAAAAGGAAAGAAGGAGAAAGGGGGATGTAGGAGGTGGAAATGCAGGAGGTGTATGGATAGAGTCCATCTCCAGCCTCCCAAGTCTACTGCCTCTATCCTGATCAAAAGGATGGAAATGTTTGGGCGGACCCAGGTCTAGATGCCGTGTTGTTTAGGACATAGGGCCTGCCTGCTTGTACTCACCGCGTTCATGTCGATGCCATTGGTGTAGGACCAGGCGTGCTGGAAATACTCCTCCAGGCGCTGGCGCAGGGGGTTGGGGATCTGGTGGAAACGGATGAACTCCTTGACCCGCAGCATCTGCGTGTGGTAGCGTGCTGTGCCTGAGTAGAGGCGCTGGATGATGGCTGAGACGTTGCCGAAGATACTGGCGTACATCAGAGCTGAAATGAGAGGGCAGGACTCAGCGGGGCATGGTGAGATGCATGTCCAGCTACATAAGACCTGGAACCAGCAGATTACCAAAACCCGTATCTACCAGGACCTGGAAACATGTACTTCTATCACTGTTTGTGTGGGAGAGGCACAGGCAGGGGGAGATGCTCCACCCTCCAAAACGGGGATGGGAAGAGTGGGATGTGCGCAGGCACTCACAGCCAATGAGCATGACACAGATGGAGAAGATCTTCTCGGAGTTGGTGTTGGGCGAGACATTGCCAAAGCCCACGCTGGTGAGGCTGCTGAAGGTGAAGTACAGGGCAGTGACATATTTATCCTTGATGGACGGCCCAGAGGAGAGGTCGCTGTCGTTGTAGCGCTTGCCGATCTGGTCACCCAGGTTGTCCAGCCAGCCGATCTTGTGCTCCATGTAGGGCCGCTCCACGTTGCCGATGGCGTACCAGATGCAGGCCAGCCAGTGGGCGATGAGGGCGAAGGTGCACATGAGCAGGAAGAGCACGGCCGCTCCGTACTCCGAGTAGCGGTCCAGCTTCCGCGCCACGCGCACCAGGCGCAGCAGCCGCGCCGTCTTCAGGAGGCCGATGAGGGTGGTGGTCTGCAGGGGAGAGGTGAGACGCCTCAGGGACAAGCAAAGGATAAATATAGCATGTTCCAAAGGCATGTTCCCAGCTGAGCCGTGCTTCCTTTGAAGGATAAAAACGCATTTCTAGAGTATCTTGTCCTGGAGGTGACCTCTGAACTAGGTCAGATGAGTCACAGCACAGGAAGGGCAGTTTGCCTCTGCTGATCATAAAGGCAACAAGCTCTGGGATTAGAGGTGAGCAAGTGAGAAGACCCAAGGCCAAGCCCGTATTTCCTGATGGGTCCTCGCCTTGCCAGCCATTGCTCCCAAAAGAGCTGCCTTTGACTCCCAGGTGTGGAGCCTCCAGCTAGTACAGTAACTACAGGGTTATCTTACTGCCAACGTTTTGAGTCTGGCTGGTAATGCACCCCAAATTCACCCACACTGGAGTGTGGGGTCAGCCCTTAAACTGAGCCCCCATCCTGCTCTTCTGGGTCAGCCTCAACAGGGGGAGAGGATCCATTCTTAACACCTAGAGTAGGGACTGCCTGACCATAAAAAATGAAATTCCAGGTCCCAGCTGCTTAAAAACCTGGAAAGACACCCTTCTCCATCCTGTGACCAACTACTCCTCTCCCCCTGGGTTTAGCCATCCACCGCTTACATCAAACCACCCACATCCCTTTCTTTCTTTCTCATACATGTCTCCCTATCCATCCTCATGTCCCCTCCTGTCCTGACAGACCCTGCCCTTACCTCATCAGAGCCAGAGCGGAAGATGAGCAGGTCAAAGGGGATGGCAGCCACCATGTCAATGAGGAACCACCCCTTGAAGTAATGAATGGCGATCTTGCCGGGGTGGCTCACCACCTCGTCGTTGATGTTGACGTAGGTGGTGCGGAAGTTGATGACAATGTCCACAATGAACATGATGTCCACGATGAGGTCGATGATGTTGAGTGGGTCACAGGAGTAGCTGCAGTCCCAGCGCTTCTCCTCCACCTGCTCCTCGTTGAGCAGGAAGGCGGCTGAGTAGGGGGTGAAGACGGCTGTGTAGATGACCAGCAGGAGGATGAGCCAGTCCCACACGGCCTTGAAGGGGCTGTAGTGCAGGATGGTCCATCGGTGGATGCGCGGGGCCTGCAGCTTGTACTCGGGAAGGACGTCAGCCCCCAGGGACAGCACCTGCAGGAGAGGGGTGTGAGAAGGATGTGAGACCAGGAGAAAGGCTGGGCCAGGCAAGGGACTTCCACCTGCTGGTAGAGCATCGAGGAGCACACAATGGTTTCCTACAGCTTTTTCACCTTTGTTGGCTGCATATGTGTTTGTCCAGTTCCCAGTGTGGCTGACACCAAAGTCCTTGTCTGTCTCTGATGGTCGCAGCACCCTTGGGGCAGCTCCTTACCTGCTTTATGGCCTTCTGACCCAGCAGAGAGGAAAGTGCCTGCTGCTGTGCCTCCTCCTGCTCTGTGCCACCTGCTTGGGAGCTGCTGGGTGTCCCTGGTACATAGGATGGGCAGTGTGGAGATGCCCTCGCATGGCTGTGTCACCTGAGGTGACAGCATATTAGGCATCCTGCAGGCCTTGCACCATGCTTTTCCTGGCCACAGCAAGTACCTTCCCCTGGATGTCCTTCTGGCACACTTGTCCTCCGAGCAGAGGGACAGCTTGGGCCACCTGCGGCAAGGCTGGCGCAAGCACTCTCCCATGCTGTCATGTGTCCCCACAGCTCGCTGCTTTCATGGAGACACTCCACAGCACCCGTGACTTCCCTACACATCCAAGCCTGGCCCAGCTCCCCCCCCAGGACCAATGCCAGCTCCTGGTGGCTCTAAATCCACTGTGGGGACACAACACAAGACACTGGGTATGGGAGGGGTGGGGCTGCCCTGCTTTGGGTGCTGAGGGGTGGCAGCATGAAGGGGCTTATTTGGAGCTGGAGGCAGCTGGATCCCCTCCCTGCCCCTGCTGCTCTGTTGTCCCCCAGTGTCCCTGTGGTGCTGGGACCAGTGCCGTTTGCAGAGGAGGGTGAGGGACACCTCAGTTCTCTCTCCTGGCACTGAGCCCCCAGCTAAAAGGGAGCTTTTTGCTGGGTTGCAAAGGAGAGGAGACAGGAAAGAGAGGAGAGGAGAAAGGAGGATTCACATATCCCAAAGCAACAGTGATGAGCATCACCATGGCTCTGGAGGAAGGGTCTGATGCTTCCTGCCCTGCCAGCTGTCTTGTTCAGGGATTTCCCAAGGGCTCCTGATGCTGCGATCCAAAGTGGATCCATCCCTGTAGCCCCATCCCACAAGAAGAAACCGCTCCCACATCCCAGAGCCCCGGGACACCGGAGGGTCCCGAGCCCCAGAGGTGTCCCCTGCTCCTACCTGCCTGCAGCTTGCCCGGCGCCCCAGGCGGCAGCTGACCCTCGAAGTCCGGGTGTCCACCATGGGGGCCGCCAGCCCCCCGGGCCCAGGCAGCGTCCGGCAGGGCGGGCGCAGCGCTCGGGCCGTGGCATCGCCCACGCAGGCACGCAGGCACTCGGCCAGGCGGCTGGGAGACATGCGGCTGCAAAGGGCACTCGGGAGCCCAGCGCGGATTAATCAGGCCTGATCGATGCTGGGCCCCCGTGGGGACACGAGCGCCAATGGAGCGGCGGGAGCCGTCGACGTCGTTGGTGGACGGAGAGGGGAGGGATTGGAAAAAGTGACCCAAACGCAATCGTTGTGGAGGGAATGAGGCACCAGCTGGGCTTGGGGACCGGCTCCTTTGGGGACGGTGGGGAAGGGAACGAGGCAACATTGGGAAAACGCTGGATCCCAAAACTAGGATGCACCCGGGAGGCCTGAGACGGGCTCCTTCGCCTTGTCTCTGGGAAAACCAGCAATGCTCCCACTGTCAGCAGCTGAATGCTTGTTCTGCCTGGCTCGAGGCAGCTCTGTGGGGCCAGTTCTGAATTCAGGACACCAAATACTGTTCCCTATGCTGGGCACCTGCCCTGCCCCTTGTCCCTGTTCCTGGCACCTAACTCTTGTGGCAGAAGCAATAACAGGTTAAGCACTCTTGCTTTCCAGACAGGAATGAATAAAAAAAACACAGTCTCAAAGATCTGAGGCAGCAAATGGTAAAGAAACGACTTCCAGAAGAGCATCCAAACCAATACAGAGCTAGGGAGCAGCTGCAGCCTTGTTCCTCTCTGCCCCTAAGGGATGGGAAGGTCACCCTTGGGTGGCCCTGGGAGTCTCTGAAGGTGGCAGTGCCAGTGTTCTCCATGGTGATCCTCCTGGCTGCCACTTCCCTTTGTCCCCTTCCTCCTGCACTTTAGCTGCAGGTTCATGGCGTGGGGTGCTGGGTGCTGGCAGTGAGCGAGGGAGTGCAGAAGGGAGAAGGAGGAGGAGGGAACAGGGCATGTGTGGGCTCTGGGAGGCTCCTGTCACCCTGGCTAACCCTGGCCATTGCTCGTGCCCTGTGGTGCCCCAGCACCCATCACTTTCCCAGCTGTCCCCCAGTGTCCCTTGCCTGGTGCTGGGGATAAGGGGACTGACCTGAGGTGGGGCCCACTCCAGAACCACCAGGGGAGCCTCAAACATGAGTGGCTGGGCAGGTTCAGCCCCATGGTGCTGGCTGCAGGCTGGCAGTGACCCAGTGTCACTCCCAGCACATATCCTGGCACAGCTCAGCCCCCCATCCCTGTCCCCAGCACCCTCCTGCCCAGCGGGGCAGATGGGGGGCCTGGGGCTCATGCCACCTGCAGACAGGACCCCAGCCTGCTGACACCCACCCCACACAGCCCCACGTGCCTGCAGCTGTGCTGCAGAGCCACAGCCCCGTGAGGCTGAGCCTGGGACCTGCATTGCACTTGTGGCCTGCCCATCCCAAAGAGCCCGTCGCCATCCTGCCCACCCGCTGGTATTTTTAGACAGCGTGTCTCGCCGCTGTCTCTGCCTCACCATGAATTATTTAACAGCCAGGAGCAGGGAGCTGTGGCTTGGGCAGGAGGAGTGGGGGACATTGGGGTGAGGACAGGCAGGTCCTCCCTGGGAGGGCAGGGAGGAGAGGCCCATCCTGTCCGGTCCCACCACGTCCCATCCCATCCTGAGATTGAAAGTGAAGGGAAGATTGATCTCTGTGGGTGCTGCACTGCAGGGCCCTGCAGCCCCTCCAGCTCTGACCCCATCGCTCCACAACCAGCTACTGACCCCGCACTGCGTGGCCAGCACCAGTGTGACAGTCACCCAGTGTGACCATTCATTCCTGGTGTGCTCCTTGTGATGGGCACCGGGGCCTGGAGGCTGCTCACTGCCCCACCGGGGAGTTCGGGCTAATCCTGGGTCACTGCAGTCACTCCCAGATTACAGGGACTAATGGAGGGGACAAGCCAGGGGGAAAACAAGCCTAGGAACTGTTCCATGCTGTGTGAAGTGGGGAGCCCATCCCCTGTGCACGGAGGCTGTGATGTTAATGGTTTTCTGGCACCGAGGCAGAAGGAGAATCCTGCATAGCACCCCACTCTGATGGAGCAAACTGCCAAGCCTGGAGGCTTTTCTGGGCTCAGAGGGATGCATTTTCATTCAGTTTGCCCTGGGCTGCTGCTGCAACAATGGGAGGTGCCCTAAGATGTTTTTCATACACTGAGGCTCTCCAGTGCCTCAGTTTCCCCACAGCTAGAAGAGCTCCTCACTCGTTACTGCGGGATTCATCAGCATCTTTCGCGCGCGCTGATATCCCCATGGGATGTTCTATTCCGTGACAGTGCCTAAGTGTCCCCTGCAGTGACAGTGCAGTGCCACCTGCTGTCTCCCGGGGGGTCCTGTGGCCCTCGGCGTGCTGACACCAGGCCGGGTCCTTGCCTGGCCCCGTGGTGCCCCAGGGGCCCCATGGCCAGCGCTGGGGGGCAGGAACACCCCAGATCACCCCACAAAAGAAGCCACATGCACACACAAACGTACAAACACGTGTCCCTTTCAAAGCCACCATCACGAGCAGTTCATGCTGGTGTTTCCCCAGCCACAAATTGCCAAAAATACAAATTTAGGGGACTAAAACGAGAATTGCAGCCATTCAGAGGAGGGTGTAACCAAACATAGGGATACTGGCATTTCCTGGGATGGAATCTCCAGGTGTCACTGTCCTCTCTGCTTCTCTCCTCCCAAAGCCACCGGAGTGCTTGTCACTGTTCCCCAGCAGCAACACCAGCACCCCATCACTGCCCTGGTGGCATCTCACGGTCCCCGTACCTGTGTGACCTTCTCGGTGACGTTCTGGGTGCGCTCCATCACCTTGTGGGGAGCAATTATCTCGATCTCCGTGGTGGAGCCTGAGCGGTGCTTCTCCAGGTTGAACTCCACGAAGTTGAGCGTGAACTGGGGGATCTGGCTGATGGTCCGGTACTTCATGAGGTCCGAGTCCGAGGTGGAGTTCGGGGGGTTGGGTTTGACATGGGAAGCCTCTGAAAGAGGATGGAGAGGAGCACTGAGAAGGGCAGTGTGAGCAGGAAAGATCCTCAGAGCCCTGACCTTGTGTAGGACCTCCAGGAGCTGGAGACCACCGCAAGGTGCCACCAAAAGGTGCCAAAATCTGCTTGGCCATAAAGGCTTGACTTCTTCAGGCTGGCTCAGATGTGGGATGCCTGGGATGCCTGAGAGAGGGCTGTTTTTCCCACACATCACCCCTCTTTTCACTATTACACCTCCTGCAGGAGGCTCAGAGCAGCTGCCAAAACACAGAGACACTCAGTGTCCTTTGCTACCCCTGATGACCGTAGTGGGTTGGGGACCAACCCACTGAGATTGACCAGGGAGACATGCCAAAACTGGCATGAAAACAGAGAGGAGGTCATTCTCCTCCACCCTTGCATGCTTTAGCCTGACAAACATAGCTCCTGAACTGCTGTGTTGGTTTTTAGCGACCAAAGTGAACCAGGATTTGGATGACATTCCCACTGGGATGTATCCTCTACCCCCGGGCCCAGGTAGGGGGATCAGAACTTTCTCCAGAAGAAGAGCTGTAGTGGGGGTGGATCCTGATATTTCTCCCTGGGGACCTGCCTCTGGGTCACCACAGGGCAGGCCAGGAAAAGGCTGTGTAGGTGGTCATTTCATGGTCAGGCTTGTGGCAACACGTTGTTATGAGTGGGAGCCTGTGCCCAGACCCAGAGCTCCAGGAAGATCCCCAGGCACTGTGCTCAGTGTGCACCAACATTTCCATCTCCTACAGGCAGGGCAGGGTTGTATTTTCAATTTTTACCCCCTCTAACCCTTGCACTCTGACATTGACCCAAGTGGTGGTGTGGGCAGGAGGTGTCTGAAGACATTGTGAAGGTGCCCAGTTAGCACCAGCCATCCTGCTGCCACCCTTCTCCCTGCTCGTGCCCCTTCCCTCCCTCTACATTGTGTCTCCTCCTGAGGGTGTGTAACCTGTGACTATTGGAGGATCATGAACCAGCAGCCCGTTTTTACAGCCACATTCCACAGATCGATCTCTGCCATCCCCAGCTGAGAGGCTTCTTGACCTCCATCTGATTTGTCCTCATCACTCGTGAGAACCAGAGGTCTGGATGTGGACAGCATGGTGAAGGATCGTTCCCTCCAGCCCTTCAGAGTGGCCTGACTGGTGTCTCACCCACCTCCAAGACACGGACACAGCTCACACTGCACATGCCTGCAGACCCCTTCCCTCCCTCCGGGGAAGGTGGGATGGCATTGGGATGGCCCTTGTGTGGGGCAGCCAAATGCAACCTCATATGTCTCACATCTCACACGCAAACCATGGATGGCTCTACCTACAGAGCAGGACCTGCCTATGCAGGGAACCACATGGAGACCAGTGGGTTTTGGGGAGAAGAGCCAGGTAATCTCCACTTTGCAGAGAGAAAAGAGACCGAGACCTCCCCCCCGAGATGTGCTGAGGCCATTGCCAGAACCCTGAGTCCCGCAGTAGAACCGACAGCTCCGGGGTTTTCCCTACCTGAGTTTGCCCTCCTTTCCCTGAATTTTCTCTGGAACTCAGACCTCGCAGCCTCAAAGTTGTCCAAGGAGGAGACCCTGCGGAGGCTGTGGAAGCTGCCCCCAGGGCGAGACCGAAAGAAACCCCATGCAGGGTACGACCCTCGTGGGCCCAGCATGGGAGGCTCTTGTTTCGGGGACGAGTGTTGTAGGGTGGGGTCGGCCTCCAGGCTTGGCCTCCGCTCCTTTTCCAGGAGGGATTCGGTCTCTGACTGCATACAGTTCTCCTTGGGCGATGTCTTCAAGTCCCTCAAAATCAGGGAGTCACCACCAGGCTTTAAGACAGCCAGGAGAAAGCGTTGTATTAGAAGGAGTCCCCGCGTGCTGTGGGGGAAGGTGAGGGAGCCGGGGTAGGTAAGAGGAGAGGCAGAGGGCTGGGAAGCGCTGCAGTTCCTGAGGTCATCTCCAGCCTGGACCAGGACCTGCTTCGGAGTGGGGCGACCGAGTCCCTGGGGACTTGGCAGCTCCTACCTCCTACCAGCTCCCGCCGGAGGCTGGGCGGCCACGGGGAGGTTTGCGAGGCGATGCTGCACAGGTGGAAGCAGGTGAGAGCAAGAGAAGAGGAGACCGAGGGACAGCTTGCCTGGAGTACCTGCTGTGCCATGCGTTTTTCTGAGATGTCCCAATGTCCCACCACGGGGGTTGCCTTCCCTCCCCTGCTGCGAGCTCAGGCCACTACCAAGGGTCAGTGCCCAGCCCGGTGCTGGTGTTTATGGGAGAGGATGTGCTCCCCACCAGGAAGCACTGGAGGAGCTGCTGCGTTTGCAGATTTGGCCATATTGCTCCTCCTTCTCCTACAGCTGCCATAAACCATGGCTAAACCTTTTTCCCTGGAGACCTGAAGAGTTTCCAGACTTTAATTTCTGCAATGGGGTGTGCAAAGCAACCACCTTCTGGAGTAGAAACCCATGAGAATGTGCGCCTCCAGTAATACCCAAAGGAGGAGCTGTGGCATTTCTCACCATCCCTAAGGCCCTTTAGGGCAGGTTTTAGGATGGGGTGCCCAGAGAGGCTGGTTGCTGGCTGGCCCTGCATCTCTGGGCTGTGCCCACTTGACCAAGCTCCAGCAAAATGGTGGATCATCAGGCTGTCCTCAATGCACATTTTCCACGTGTGCCCTGAGACACTGCAGTGCCCTGTGCAGCTCCAGCCTCGGGGCACCCAGAGCTTTTTGCAGTGCCTATGGGAATGATGTACCCAAAGCATCTGATAACCCTACACACATCTTCAACCTCCATAAGCACAACCTCTGAGAAGACAGGCACCTTCCATCTCATTATATCTATGGTTTGGGGAAGCAGATTTATCCAGGCTGCCTGGATACACCCAGCACAGCAAGACCCTGGCACCTGAGGATGCCTTAGCACAGCAAAAGCCTCCTGCTCACAGCCTTGAGCTGCAGCACTTCAGAAAACCACACAGGTCTTTGACTGGAGGTACCCTGAGCACTGCTGACAGCCAGGAAGCCACCAAGAACAGCAATCTCTAAACAGGCCCCACCAACAGTTTTTCAGGGTTGGTGACAGCATCACCTTCCATCATGGGAGTACAGTCTTTGCTGGAGGACTGTCTGAGAAGCTGGACCTATCTGTGCTGCCTGGTCCCTGACAGGAAAACATGGGGAAATGAGCCTGCCAGTCCTTGCTCAGAGCACACCTGATCCATGCTCCTACAGCCACCAGCACATCCCCTCCTTGCGATGGGGACAACTCCCTGGGGCTCCACCATCCCAGACAACTCGGAGTAGGGAGCCAGCCCTTCCTCCCGCTTTGGCACATCCCCCGCTCCCCCCAGAGCCACGGAATGTGCAGAGCAGCAGGGTCGAGCTGCAGCCCAGACCGCCAAAGCACCGCGCTCGCTGCCGGCCCTCGGCGGGGATGGCCTGAGCCACAGCAGCCAAGGGGGAGTGGGATGGGGACAGCGAGGAAGAGCGCTGGGACCTGGCCTGAGGTGTGGGCTGATATCAGACAAAGGCTACGGTTACCTTTCCATAGTCAATGGCTACTCCATCAAACTCACTGGTGGGCAGAGATTTCCGCTGGATTTTGAGTCGCCGCAGGGACGGGAGACTAAACTTCAAACTCCTACCTTCACCTTGTTAAAAAGAAAAACAAAACACAAGAGAGAAAGATGTGACCTAGCTGCATGTGATGGCTGGAGTGAGGTGGGACAAGGGAGAGGCTAAGGAGAATTTTGGGTGGCTCTGGGGGATGCACATCCTGTGTGGCCCTTTCTCCTCCAAAGCATTGCTATTCCCATGCCACCACAGTGCCATGTGCTCAGGGCAGACCCTGACCTGGCAGCAAGCTCCTCTGAGCTGGAGAAGAGTTCCCTACAACTGTGGATGTGAGATGGGAAAGGTGCAGAGCTTCCCTAAGCCAATTAAAGAGGTTAAAGCCAATTAAGGGATTTGGTCCCGGAGGAAATAGAGCCTCTAAATCTCCTTGGTGGAACTTCAGGGAAAAAAACCCCGCACAGCAGAGATGGTAATTTGGAAAGGCATAGAAAGAAAAGTAGTTCTAACAATTTTGTTTCTGGATTTGTTGTGACTTTTTCAGTGAGGGAATTTGAACCACGCAAACAGGATCCCTTTCTGCCATCACAGGGGACCAGGAGACCACCTCATGGGGGACTGGGCATGGGACAAGGGCAGCCAGGGCTGCTAGGAGCTGTGAGAGAGGTGCAGGAGAGGAAGAGCCCAGATCTGGAGAGGGCCCAATGCCCCTGGTTGTGACACTCCATGCAAAGTCACTTGTCCTCTTCTAGAGGAGACCATGGTCTCTTGCTACAGCAGAGTTTGTGTGAGCAGCTAGGTTCACACCCTCAGGGCCTGGGTCAGCCCTGGAGCTCATCCAGCAGCACCAACTCTGCTCCCTAACTGCACGAAAGGTGGCCCAAATCCTGGGGCGCCTGGGAGGTGGTATGAGCTCCACAAAGACATTGTCCCCTGGGAAAAAGCAGCATGTGGAGGAGCTCTGGTTTTGGCAAGATTAGCTTCTTTCATCCAGCCCCAAAACACCACCAAGCTGCTTGGGCAGGGTCCCAGCCTGCCCAGAAATGCCCCGGCCCTTGGGGCACCACACAGGCGCCCTCTGCTCACCCTATTCCCACTGCCCAGAGCAGCTTTTCAGCTGGAAGAAGCAAGCATCCAACGTTCCCTGCACACCAATGAGCAGGCGACCAGCAGTGCAGCCACCTGTGGTTGTGCAATGAAAGACTCAGAAAACCTGTGCATGGGATCTGGACGGGCACCAGCAGCTCTGGCCTTTCCACACTCCCTGTCACCAGAGTGGGAAACCCAAGACACCCAGCATCCCTTGGGATGCACAACACAGCACCCAACATGCAGGGAAGTGGCAGGTACTCTTGATTTGGGTCGCTTCTGCCAAAGGTGTCTTTGGTGGGATGGGATATGGGTTCATCATATGTTGAGATATTCTGAGAACTGGTGGGCTGCAAAGCAACACTGGTGCTGGAATTTAGGATTTCCTCAGCAAGTCATGCATAGAAGGTGGCTGGTACTAAAGCAATCCATCAAAAATATCAATCCCATCACTTCACAGACCTACGAACACGTGCACAGTTATCTGTCCGTTCACACTCACACATCCATGAGCCCCCCGGGTGCAGGTCTGGCCTGAGCACGCATAAACCCATACAAAACTCTGCTGGTAGCTGCTGGCACACACAGACACCTGAACGGCTCCAGGATATAGATATGCACGGAGACTCACACACTCCAGTTCCATGGGCAGTGGTCCCCGTGGCTCCCTCATGTGGCCCTGGCTCTGATCCTGGTCCTGCTGAGCCACCCCGTGTGCCAAGGGGGGACAGACCCATGTTGCTCCCACAGATTTATTCTGAGGCCTGCCCAAAGCCTCCCAACAGCACCCCTAGGGAATGCTGTCATGAAGGCAGAGGTGGGATTATTTCCCTGACTCAAGTAGAGGTGACCAGCACTGAGGGCTGTATGGAAGGCGGAGATTTAGAAATCACAGCTCCTTGTCGGGTCTAACATCTGCATCCCTGAATATCCACATCCTCTCAAGAGCCTCACCACAGCTTCCCTTTGATCCAGCCTTCCCAAAAAAGGGAATTTGAATTTTCCACTGTCTCTAAAACCTTAGAATGAGCCTAGGAGAGCGGGGAATAGCCTGAAGCTGGGGCAGGCTGAGCTGTCACAGCGCAGCCATCCTTGTGCCACTGGCCTGCAGTGACACCCCCACAGCGCAGTCCTGCTGTTGGTGACACCAAATGTCCCCTGGCCCTCCTGGTGACCCCGCACACAGGTCCTGCCCCACACCAGCGCCTCCAGCCCGAGCCAGTGTTAAATATGGAAAAGATCCAGCAATGCGGGGGAGTTCATGGAGGGGACTCCACAGCTCCATTCTCAAAAATGCACCATCCCATGCAGAGGGTCAGTCCCCAGCCCCGTTCCCCAGGTCTCTGGGATTTCGGGACGTGTATGTGGGCAGCTGTGAGGGCAAGGGGAGCACAGCTGGCTCAAACAGCCCTTTCCCGTCCAGCCGGGGTTCGGCTGGACCAGTCCCTGGTCAGGCAGAGCTGCGGCTGTGCAAACCACAAACCTCTTCCCATGCAGGATCCTGCCCGGACGCAGATGAATCCCCCGGTCCCCAGGGCTCCCAGGCAAGCCGTGGGAGGAGGGTGCAGCGCTGCGCTCCCGGCCCCGCCGCCCCGCACACGCACCTTTGTTCCAGCTGTGCGACAGCCGCTGGTGCAGGCTGCGCCCGCTGCTCTTGGCGATCAGCTGCGCCAGGTCCTCGAAGTTGAGGATGAACATGATGACGACGCCTTCCTCGTTCTTCACAGGCACCACATCCACCAGGCAGCGGAAACACGACGCTGCCGAGCAGAGACAGGCTCAGGGGGGGCTGCACGGGAGACTCTGACCTCCCCCTCCCCTCCAGCACCAAATACTTTTGGCAGAAAAGTGGGTCTTTGAGCACTTTGATGGGTGTAATCCCTGCTGTTGGGCAGTGGAGGATATGGAACATGATCTGAGCCCTGGGAAAGGGCCATATCCCTGAAGCATCCCAATCACACTGATCACATCTCTTTTTTCTGTCCCAGACAGTCATTTATATTAATGTACTTGAGAGCAGCAATTAAAGAGTGAGTAATTAAGAACTCAGGAAGTCCCAGGTAGTGGTTTAACCTCATTAAGCATCCTGCTTGTAATCACGCTGCGGTTAATTGCCCTGCAATCACCAGGCAGTTTTTGGGGACTGGATGCAGGCAATGGGGGTGAGCCCACGTGGGCAGCAGGACCGGGTAGGATCAGTGTGATGGTCCCCAAAGACATTCCCTAAAGGCATGGAGTGCCCAGGCACGGCCTTTTCTTGTCCTGCCATGGGGAAACTGAGGCACAAAGGGGGCACAAGGACTGGCTCAGTATCCTGCGAGGGATGGAGGCTGTGAGGAGCATCCCAAATATGTCCACAGGGATTTTCCTGTTGGATGTCAGCTTGACCCTGTGGCTCTTCTCGTGCAGCAGCCAGTCTGCAATTAGAGGCAACTGAAAACACCTGCAGGTCTTTTCCAAGGCACCAAGTGAGGGATACAGGTGGTTTCCCACCTCCCTTGCCAGCTTTATTCTCACTAAATCCTCCAAAAACCCTACCTTAGAGTATAATCAGAGTCCCTTCCCTGAGCTGTCTGCTGTTGCTTTGGCGATGATCTGGTCCTTCTGGCAAACCCCCCTGAAGACCCGCAGGCTCCTATCCCTAAACTCCTAGAGAGGAGGGAGCACGCAGGTACCATCCCAGCTGACAGGGAGCCAAGCCGCCTCCTTGCAGGGCAGCTTTTCCCCGTGCGGATCCCTGATCCCGCCTTTCCCGCAGGCTCGGGGATCAGCCGAGCGGCCCGATCCGCGCTCCAGCCGGGAGGGGCTTCCCGGCCTTTCTGCGTGTAATTTTAAGGAGCTCAGGGCCTCCCGTAATCAGGAGCAGATGGCCGGCATCGGGCAACTTCAAAATCTGCCGTGACGTCAGGGATGTGCACATACACGGACACACACAGGCACAAGAACAAGAAAGAAATGGATATGGTGAAATCTGTTTAAAGACCCCAGCAGCCGTGATTTGTTCATTCATTCTTTCTTTCTTTCTTTCTTTCTCTCTCTCTTTCTCTCTTTTTCCACTGCTCACCGAATGGAGAGGAAATCCACTTAAATGTGTGAGCTGAGGAGGAGAGAGTGGATTTGTGGCAGATAAAGCTGTTTGGAGGCTGCACGGCACATGACAGGCTACCTCTGTGTGGAGCAGGAAGAAGTGAGCTCTTTTCCCTCCCTTTGTCAGGATTTTTAGGGGCATTTAGACGAAGAGATGCCCTGTAAGTGATGCTGAGTGAGTGAGGTGGCATGTGCCCAGTGGGTGACACGGTGCCATCCCCAGGATGTCGCAGCTCTGCCGGTGTTGATGCTGGTGCCAGTGTGTGCAGGGGCTGTGCACAGGGGAGCCCACTCACGGATGCCTTCTCCTTTGGTGTGTTAGAAAATGAGGAGGTCTTCTCCCCCAGGGGTGATTTTGAAGCATCTCTGACTTCCTGGAACCCACATGGTTCACTGGCATGGGCTCCATGCTTCCTCCTGGGCTGGGAATCCTGATCCACATAGCCCAGTCCTGCTGCAGGTGCTCTGCATTCCTTCACTGCCCCAGGTTCCCCCGCTTAGTGCCTCCATGCCAGTGGGAGGGGATGGCTCTGAGCTGCTCTCAGGGGGTCTAGAGCCTGGCAGACCCTGTGTGGCATAGGAAAGGGTTAATCCCATGGCCAGTGCTGAACAGCTGAAAACTGGGCCCAGTTACATCCAGTTGGAGGGATATAGGGAGCAGCTGGGAGGTGGCTGGGGGTGGGTTTGGGTGGCAGCTGGTGCCTGGTTTGATCCTGCAAATCTGG
The DNA here is from genome assembly GCA_003676055.1 of Chloebia gouldiae. Taxonomy (NCBI): domain Eukaryota; kingdom Metazoa; phylum Chordata; class Aves; order Passeriformes; family Passeridae; genus Chloebia; species Chloebia gouldiae. The sequence continues at coordinate 324,709 of QUSF01000145.1, forward strand.
AAGGTGCTGAGCTTGAGCAGCCCTGGCCAATGTCACTGTGAGCCCCTCGCTGATCCCTTCTTAAATTAAATAAAATAGACTATTTCTGTTGGGAGGGAACTACAGCAATAATCTAGTCTAACTGCCTGGCCAATTCAGGGTTGGCCAAAAGTTAATCCCCCTCCAAAACCGGGGGAATCGCCCCAGAAGTGGCCTCAAGAGGCAGAGCCCTGCATGCCAGGAACTCAGGGCACTGTTCAGACCCACACCACACAGCACGGAGGTGTCGAGGGAATGAGGGACTGTCAGGGTCAGGGATGGGAGCAGCAGATTCCCTTAAGCCTGGCCCAAAGACAGGGCATTCCCTAGGATTTGGGGTCTGTGCAGCTGTGATTTGGGGTACCCCCAGCTCTGTGGAGAGGCTGCAGCTGGGAGAGCCATGGCATTCTCTGCCCTGACTCAGTTTCCCTATGGTGAGCCAGCCTGGGCTCTGCTGAATGCTGAGCCTCCTCATCCTCCTTTCCAAAACCCAGGCACCCCAGACCTGCTGCAGCACCAGTGGGCTGAGCCAGCCCCGGGAGGCACCTCAGGCCTGCCCTCCCACCCCTGTTCCTCAATCCACTGTCCCCATCCCTCCAACTGTCTCTTCCCTTCAGCTGTTCAGCTAATCTGTCTCCATCCATCTAATTTTATCCAGCCACCAAATGATCTCTTGGAGGAGCCCTGGGGGCATTCACAACCTGCCTGTGCTCTGTGGCCACCAGCATGAGGGTACCTGTGCCCATCTGGGGTGAAACCCAGCCTGGGGCTGCAGACAGGGCTTGGCAGGTGGGGTACGACGTGGATGCTGCTCTGAAGGGTCCCACAGCCACTGTGGTGGGTTGGATGGGCTGGGAAAACCAGCTCATTCCCTAAACTTCTGGTCTGATCTTCCAGCATCCAGCCCAGCTCCCCCAGGCTGAGTGAGTGCCTGGAGGTTTGTGCTTTCTGACCCAGCGTGTCTTCTGACCTTGATAAAAGCCAACACTTAATAACAGTAAAAATGTCATTGTTGGGGGCCCTCCCTCTTATCCCCCGTGGTTAATGCACTTGTCAGTATCATCAGTATTAAACTAATCAACAGGACACGGGGGTTTCCGAGGGCCGGACACAAGCCAGTATTGTTATGAATATTAAAAAAGCCAGCTATTAATCTGTGCCTGGAGCTCTTAGCCAGGCCTGCCCTCCCCCCAGCCAGATTTAATCTGCAGGGTCTCATGGCAGAGTGGCTAAATCTATAGTGGTATTATATAAAGGAGCAGAGGAGAGGGGCTGGGCAGGGCACGGAGGGGACGGGCACAGCGATGGGCACAGAGCTGTGCTCTGCAGCTGGCTGGCATGGCCAGAGAGAAGCCTGGAGGACCAAGCTGTGCTCCCACCCTGGGATAAATCAGTGTCAGGGCTGGGTAGAACTTCAAAGGGATATGCAGATTGCTGGGAGGCCCTAAAGCAAATCCCTGAGGTGGGATGGGAAAAAATTGAGATAGAGTGAGCTAGTGGGAGATTGGTCACCCTTGGTCACTGAGGGGAGCCCCTGCAGGTCTGCATCCCCCTGCACAGGGAGGGACTGTGCAAAACAGGCAGGGCATCAGGAGACTGAAACCCGCCAGGACACCAGGCCAGCAAAAATGACCTTATTAAGTAATATTAGCAGGCCAGAGGTTCCCCTGGGCAGTGAGGAACGGCAGAGATTTGTGTGCTTACAGGTCTCTCTGGCTGGAAGCAGCAGTGGAGAAGGAAAATCAGGAGTATCAGCTGGCTGAGGGTACCCACCAAAATGTTGCCACAAGAAAGATCCAAGCAGGGTGCTTTTGGGTGCAGGTGGAAGGATGCTCTGATCCCCAGGAGCCAAAAGGGGTCCTGGATCAATACAGTGGGTTGGCAAAATGCATCTTAACCTCCTCTGCAAGTGAAGCCAGTGGCCGTGTCCAGGCCCTCAGTCCTTCCCCTGCTAAATCCTGCTGGCTGCAGGAATTAGTCCATCTTAGAGTGGCCGAAGCTGCAGCGCTGACAGCATTTCCTGGGGCCATCCGGCTGTCCCAGGGCCCTGTTCCCATGGCACACGGGGCCCCCTCCCACTGGGGATGCAACAGTCATTACGGATGAGGATGGAGACCTTGGGGTGGGAATCTGGGACTGCCAGGACAGGGATGTCAGGAGAAAGCCTGCTCCAGGCAGCATTCTTAGAGGTGCTGGGGATGATCTGGGACTGTCCTTTTGTTCATGGGACATCAGGTCCAAGCAAAAAGCACCTGTGGAGCAACAGAGGATGAAAAATGTGTCTCTTCCAGCTCTCTGCCCTAGTCACACTGGCCCTGGGGCACAGGCAGGGCAGTGGGGGTGTCTGGAGCTGCAGCACAGCCGTGCCAAGGTTGGCAGAATTGGCTCCGCAGCGCAGGATCTCTGGGACCAGAGCTTTTGCCATTGTGAGGCGGGATGTTTATGAGTTCCCATCTGGAGCTGGGCCTGGTGTCCATCCCTTTCCCAAGGTCACAGACTGACCCTTAAACCAAACAGCAAGCAGCAAACAGCCCTAGCTTGGCATGAACCCCATGTGTTTGTATAAGCCAAAAGCCCAGCTTGGGGCTGGGGTTTGTCAGCTGGCTGTGTCTTCCTACTCCTCCAGCTCCCAAGAAGTCCCCTCAGTCCTGCCTTGACCCTGCCATGGGGCAGGAGCAGAGGCTCCCTGGGGCTGCCAGCACCAAATCCCTGGCAGTGCCAGGATCCAGCAGCTGCTGGTGGGATTTGCCCTCGTGCTCCCAGTGCACCCATTGGGCACATCACATGTTGCTGTTTACAAAGCTGTGTGGAGAAAGCCTGGCTGGATCCGTCCCCCCGCCTTAGCCAGGCTTCCTGGCAGCAGCTGCTGGAGAGGCGCAGTGCCACGGATGTGCCCTGGGCTGGGGACAGAGGGGACATGTCCCATGGGTGCCCCTGCCCCCTCTGGGTGCGGTGGCACTCCCCGGCCCGTGCCTGCCTGGCTGCTTGCTCAGCCCCACCATGGGGACCTGTTGGGGGAGATGCTGAGTGGCACAGGGCACCCCAATCACTCTCTGACCCTCCCACTCCTGGAGCCCCTGGGGGAAAATCCTGTCTTCCACACCCGTATGAGTTTGCTGGCCTGATCCCAGTCCCTAATCCCAGCTCCATGGGGACTGACACGAACTGCTGCTGGAGGGGCAGGGCTGTGGGCTCTGACCAGAAAGGACAGGATGGCGGGGCTGGGGCTGCCCCACCAGCTGCTCCAGCTGTCGCAGCCACATCTCCCCTTTCATATTCATCAGCATCACATTCATGCAGATTAAGCAGAGCGAGTGCCACCAGCTGCTGCTGCTCAGGCCATGCTAGCACTGTGGCACTCAGCACCTGAGGCCACCTTCTGCTCTGGGGACCCTGTGAGCCCTGGCCAGTGGCTTCTCTGCAAAGCACATCCCCACCTGGGGAGGGAAAAAACAACCCTGGATGCAGCTCAGCTCCTCAGTGTCATCCTCAAAGGATGCTGGAGGATTTGAGCTCACCCTGGCCACAGTGGACAGTGTGTCTCCAGGGCTGGAGGCCATGGCTGCTCCTTGCTGCACCAGGAGCTGATCCCGTGCTGACCCCCCTGTCTGGGCCAGTTCCAGCTGTGTAGCATCTTGTAAGGAAATTAACTTTTCGCTGATCTCCCAGCTTTGAGCTGGGGATTAGAGCCCACACACGCTGTGAACGAGTTCTTCCCTCTTTCCAAAGCCTTTTTGGGGCTGGTGTGGCGGGGAGGGACAACTGCCCTGCCTGGGCTGGTCCCACCTTCCCCCATGGGAAGGTTCCATTCTTGGTTCCGTTTTGGAGCTGGGCTCACTGTTAGCACCCCTGGCTTGTTTGGCTCTGTTTATAATTATAATTAGGTGATGACAGCATGGGCATCCAGGTGGAGGCTGAGCAGCCAGGCTGGCCCCAGGGACACGCATCCCCCCATCACTCAGCATCCTGCCTGACCCCAGAACCCACTGGCCCAGACACCCTTGGGTGGCCCCTTCCTACCTACCTCCATCCATCCCACCCTGGCCCTGCGCAGGCGTCTCCAACGGGCAGATTTTGGGTGTAATATTGCCTCTGTCAGCCAGAAAAGCGAGGAAACAACCCCGCGAGCTGCAGAGCCAGGAGTACCGCAGTAATAAACAGCAGGTCGAGGCTGGAGATTGGTGCTGCTGGTATGAAAAAGAGGACAGGCAGGTTCGGAGCTTCGCCAGCTAATTAAGCAGCAGCTCCCTATAATGCAAAAGCATTTTCTTTGCCGATAAGACCCATTTATAATGGGCCGAGCGGCCGCAGGTTGAGTGCTGGGGGGAAACAATTGGAAAGCATTCTGCTGGTGGGGCTGGGTTTTAAAAATAGACATGAAGGGTTTGCTTCTGGGCTTTTTTATTTTTTCCCCTCTTTTTTAATAAAAAAGAGAAGAAAGCAGTTCAGAGCTGCAATGAGAGTTCCCCATGGCCTAGAGGAAGAGCAGGGCTCTGAGGACAGCACCGAGCTTCCCATGAGCCCAGCAGGAATGCTTCAAAGCAGGGAGCGTGGTGATGGATCAGGCTGGCAATGCAAGTAGTCCCCAGGGATGGAATGAGAAACTATCCTGAAGGAGGGAGGGAGGAAATGGACCAGGGCTGCACATGCTGTCCTTGCCACAGCCAGTGCATGGCCACGCACTGGCATTGGATGGGAGCAGGGGGACAGCGTGTGCCACCGCTCTGTGCATCTCCTGCACTGCGCTGGGCTCCAGCCAGGCCCGGCAGCTGCTGGAGGGGGGACTTGCACCCCGACCTGGCACCACTCATGGCCCCTCTCCACCCAGGAGTGCCCCACAGGAAGAGCCTTAACCGAGTGGCCTGATCCTGCCCCCACACAGGGCCAGGTCCTGCCAGAATAATTCCAGGCCGATATGCTGGCACCTGGATGCCAGCCCGGGAGATAGGGTCTGGGAGGGAGGCCAGGACAAGATGGGGTGCTGGGCTGGGAGCGGTGGGAGCAGGGTTCCTGCCTGTCCGGGAGCTTCCAGCAGTGGGGTGCAGCCCTGTGCTCAGGCCAAGCCCCTGTCAATACAATCTGAAGCAATGGGAAAGCTCCGTAGGTTAAAAAAAGGAAACTTCTTATTTTTAACCTCCTGTGAGCACTGGACCTGCACTTCCCTGCCCCTGGGAGCCTGGCCACTGCTGTTTTGCAGCATCAAGCACTAAATATTTATTTAACTTCCTGCCGTATTAGAACTAATCACTCGTATTTTCCATCAAAGCTTCATTTTCATCTTAACGTAATTCCATCTGTGCACGCACAGCCGCATCCTGCTCGCTGCAAAGGCAGCTCTGAGGCCCTCAGCTGCACCCACTCTCGGCAGAGATGGGGGGCCTGTCTCATCTCATCTTGGAGCACAGACTGGGAGACTCGTATCTGAGCCTGGCTTCTCCATGGGCTTCCCACTGGGTTCTCATTCCTGGTGCAGGGATCCTACAAGCAATAACATTGCTTGTCCCAGGAGCTCCAAACCATCCCCAAGGGCTCACAAATGACCTGATTCCCAAATAATCTGGCAACATCCTCTATTACTCAAGGTCCCAACGTGCTCCACGACAGCAGATATGCCTCCATCCCACCAGGAGCCACTATGGATTTGTTCTCAGCAAAGCCCCGAGACTGGGGGCAATCCTGTTTGTGTCCCACCACTGGCTTCTCACAGCCGAAATGCAGGGGAGGTCCCACCGCCCACCGCTGCATCACCCCACAAAGTGGCTCTTACTGTCTTTGCGGTAGTAGAGGATCTCGAGCTTGCACTCCTCGGAGCCCAGCAGGGCCTGGGTGAGCTGGGCGATGGAGCTCTTGGTGGTGTCGGGGCCGGTGAGGAAGTCGCAGGTGCAGGGCTGCTGCATCACCTCCACGCGGGAGTAGCCGAACATCTCGCAGAAGCCGTCGTTGCAGTAGATGATGGCACAGTTCTCCATCTGGGCGTTGGCAATGAGGAACTTGCGGTCTGCAGGGAGGCAGGGGAGCAGAGGCTCAGAGGGGTGGCGGGGACCCACGGGGACCGGGGACAGCCTGGGTGCGGGGGGGGCGAGCTGGCGATTTTTGATGTCACCCGCTGTGGGGCTTGTGCAGAGACAGGCTCCCTGGGGACACTGGGGACAGCCCTGGGGGGAGAGCGGCTGACCTCAGCCCACGCAGTCCCAGGCACTGCTCTGCTCTTCAGAGAGAGGGTGTCCCCACTTCAATGTGCATTTGTGACTGTGGGGTCAGGGGGACCCAAAGCGGGGGTTCTCAGTAGAGGCAGTTTTGCTGGGATTGGCCAATCCCTGCAGCCTTGACATTTCACCGCTGGCATGTGGGGACTCTGCTGCCTAAGGGGCAATCTGTCCCTGACCGGCACTGCAGGCACAGGGGAGAGCTGCAGCCTCTGTCCCTTCCCAGGAGCTTATCAGGGACCTGAGTTATCTCAGAGACTTTCCACCCTTGCTCAGATTTGACTGAAGTCAGGCAAGGGGCAGAGGGAGGAGTGAGTGTAAGGCTTGGCTTCATGGGAAGCAGGGGTGAAACCCATCACATTAATGATTCTCCTAATTTTTTATAGGATAATTGTGCCTTTGGGCTGAAGGTGAAATCCAGACTCTGCTGGGCTTTGTGGACCCTGTGCTCAAAAAGTAAAATGCTCAAAGGAAGGAAAGGGAAACTGAGGCAGAGAGTGGTGCTGCAGCCACCTAGGCTGGGCTGGGGCCAGACTTGCTGCCTTGCCAGGGTGTGTGGCAGTGCTGCACAGCCCACGTCATCCAGCCCACATGGAGCCACTTCCATCCTTATCTTGGGGTGAGCTCTAATTTGGTTTGATTTTGTTGGTTTTTTTTAAGGATATTGGGGAGTGCTGGGCTCTGGAACAAGTTTGCTGGGATGTGACAAGGGGCTGGAGGCATATGTGGTGAATGCCACATTCCCCCAGCAGCATCTCCCTCAGCATTTGGCATCAGCTCCATCTGAGCTGAGGGTCCATTTGGAGGCTGCCTCCCAGCCCAGACCCCAATTAATCTCCTGGATTACCCAGGAATGGCATCTGCAGCTTGCGTGCTCCAGAACCCTGCTGCACTCCAGCCTCATGGGGAATTTCACCCAAATGCAAGAGAAACCTCTGCACAGCTGTGGCACGGAGCGCCGGGACCTGGTGGGGCAGGGGACCCCTCCCAGGCACATCGGGGCTGCCACCATGGCACCTGCAGAGTCCCAGCTCTGCAGGATGCCTCCCAGTAAAACCAGCGTCTCCAGGGATGCCGCACAAGTCTCCTGCTTCATTCCACCCTCTCACAGCGCCTTGGTAGCCCTTTACGGGGGACTCCCACTCTGGCACCTTTCCCTTTCCCACACAGGGCTGATGCTGGTGCCGATGCTGCAAACAGCACAAACCGCCACAGACTAATGTTTCCCAGTTCCTTCTTCCCGATCCTTCCACATCCAAATTGCTTCGGCAGCTGGAAGACAGCACTAGGAGGGGACCTTCTCCCAAAGCCCTACTCCTGGGGCACACTCCCCACCTGTGATGAACGGTTTCCCCATCCAGTGTCAGCTCCATGGACTGGATCCAGTCTAGATCCTGGCTGGGCTGGCACAGGACAGGATTTACAGGGCTGGCAGGGCGCCGGAGCAAGCTGTGCTGAGTGCAGGGATGTGACCAGGACCAGGATGGGAAGGAGCTGCAGAGCCAGGTCTCCTTGGGGGCTTTTTCACCCCCAATTTGCTTTCTGCAGAAAATCACCTGCAGATTTTCCCTTGGTCCCACAGTACCAAGGCTCTGCTCCAGCCCTGGCAGGGAAGAATTGGACCCCTCGGCTGCAACGGGGACTCACCAGGAGCAGCTTGCACCCATGGGAGCTGCGGTGTTGGGGGTGAAGGCGCCCACAGGCACAGAAGAACTCACTGCCTGTAGCAAAGATGTATTAGGTGTGCCGATTCGGTGTCTCCCAACACCTGTCACAGCACGAAGCTGCCGCGGGGGAGCGTGGGGTGATGTTTCGGCAGAACGCAGCTGGTGCCCGACATGGCTGGCAGAGCGCAGGGAGCGGGCAGGGAACAGGGGCCTGGCTGCGTCCTCGCTGTCACGCCTCGCCGCGTGGCCCCGCTGCTCCCCAGCCGCCGCTTCCCAGGGGGAGCTGATAGGAACCAGGGACAGTTTTTCTCACTTTCCATCCCCAGGGTCACGTCAGTCACCGCCAGGCCAGGCAGCGCAGAGCCTGCAGGGATGGCAGCGCCAGGGAATTTGCCCACGCGGGAAACTTGGACACCAGGAAACCCACAGCGAGCCGGGGCAGTGGGAGGTGCACGGCCCCGGCACCCCACGGCAACCCCCCGAGCTCAGTTTTTGGGGGACCCCGGTCCCCTGGTCCTCTCCCGTCATCTCCAGCACTGTAGGGGGGACCCAGCCCCTTTGGGGTGCCCAGAGAGTGGGAGCGGAACCCCCGCGCTCCCACCCAGCCACACGCAAACCCCAGCGCTCCCCTATGTGCACGGACCTTTCTGTGTGTTTGACAGGAAACCAGCCCAAAAATTCATACAAAGAGATTACTCGGAGCAACAGCAAATGGCAACATTTCACCAGGGACGGCGGCCGCCGAGAGCGCAGAGTTGAAGGCAAACAGGCAGCGAGCCCGACTGCGCTGGGTACACCCCGTCCCCCCGTCCAGCCGGCCGGGACCCCTCCCCGCCGGCCCGGGCACAGCCCCGGGACTGTCGGGGATCGCGGTGTCCCCAGCCCCGGGGAAACACCGAGGCTGGGATGGCTCGTCCCGCTGTGTCGCCCTGTCTATAAATACCCGCGGGGACACTGCCTGGCTGTCGCCCACCGCTCTCCCCCCTCGGGAGGTCACCGGGGCGCCTCCGTGCCCCCGGGGACACCCTCCCGCCTCCCCCCCTCCTCTCCCCGCTGTGCTTCGAAGTTGGGGGGCCGCCCCGGCCGCGGGGGAGCGGAGCGGGACCGGAGGGTGCGGTACTCACTTTGTCCTTCAAATTTGCGAATGATGGTGTCCAGGTAGGTGTTTTGGGGGGCCACATGGCCCCGGCGCACCGGCATCGCTCCGCTGCGCTCTGCGCGCCCCGGGAGCAGCGGAACTTGCTGCGGGCGCGGCGGGGAGCGCGGCCCGGCCCCGGAGCGGCGCGGCACGGCACGGCGCGGCCCCGCTCCGCCTCACCCCGGGACTGACCGAGCTCTGGAGCCCAGCCGGCCCGGGGCTCCCGTGCTCCCGGTGGCCGGAAGGGGGAACCCCTCCGCCCGCCCTGCCGCGCCCGGCCCCGGGCGGGGGCGGCCGGGGAAGATGAGGGTGGGAGGGGGAAGCGGGGGAGGGAGGGGGGAGCACCCGCTTGAAACCGGGAGAAAATAATAGAATAAAATAATAAGAGTAGAAATCCCCAAAGTGCTTAGTCACCGCTGCCCCGGCCGGCCGGAGGAGCCGTCAGCAGCAACAGCTGCCGGCCGGGGAGCGCGCACCCCCCGGACCCCCGGGGCTCCCCCGGACCCCGGCACCGCCGCACCGGCACCGCACGGCCCCGTCTGGCACCGGCCCCGCCGGCGGGGCGGCTCCGGGCGGGGCGCGGGGCGGGCCGGGGGAGCAGGTGGGTGCTGGGGGTGGGGGGGGGCCCTTGGGGGCTGGGGCAGGGCGTGCTGAGAGGGGAAAGAGGCTTTGGGCCGCCGGGACGGGCAGTGATTAGAGGGCGGAGGGAGAACCCCTATGGGGCTGGGATGGGGGTGCTTGAAGGGGGTGGGCACGGGGTCCTCGGGGTGCTGGCGAAGGATGTCCTGGAGGGTTTGGGGTGTTGGAGCTGGAGGTTGTGCTGGGCATGTGGGGATTTGGCGGGAGTGCAACTGAAGCGTGCTGGGGGCGCCGGAGGAAGGGGTGGTGAAGGAAGGGGTGCTGGAGAGGGGTGCTGGAGGAGGAGGCACCGGGAGTGCCGGGAGCTGGCGGGTGGGGATGGTGAGGGAGGATGGTGGAGGAGGGAGTGATGAAGAGCGCTGGGGTGCTGGGGGTGGCAGAGGAGGGGATGCCGGGGTGCAGGGGTGGTGCAGGGGAGGAGGAGATGCAGCGCTGCAGAGGCAGAAGAGGGGGTGCTGCTGGGTGCCGGGGTTGGAGGGGGCAGTGTCGGTGGGTGCAAGGGTGCAGGAGCAGAGGAGAGGGTGCTGAGGAGGGGGCGCAGGGGCGCAGCCCGAGTAGGGAGTGTCAGAGGGTGAAAATGGGGTGCAAGGCAAGGGGAGCAGGGGGCTCTGTCGGGATGTCGGGAATGCCGGGGGATGCCGGGGGGGAGGTCAGGGTGCTCCCAGAGGTCCCTGAGGTCCCGAGGAGGAGGTCAGGGTGCTCCTGGGGGGCCGGGGGTGCCGGGTGCTGAGCCAGGTGCGGGGCCCCGCACCCGGCGCTGTCCAGTGGAGGTGGTGCTGAAGGGGCGTGCGGGGCGGGCGGGAGAGGGGCCTGGCTGCTTCTTTTTGGGGGGGCTTGGCATGGGACCACCCGGCCTGGCGCAGGGCTCTGCGGGCAGGGAAAATCCTCCAGGAACACGGAGCGGTCTGAGAGTCCCGAGAGCTCGGAAGGACATGGGGAGTCCACAGCGTCCTGGGAGCTCTGGTGGACAGGGAGAATAGAGGAGGTTCCAGGGTTCTGGGGTCACAGAAAATCCCATAGGCTCTGGTGGGTGCCCAGGTCTCTGAGGGACATCGGGGTCCCATGGTGATGCTGCACTGCTAGAGCAGATATTCAGACCTAGACCCAATTCAGTTCTCCTGCCCACCTCAGGGGTGGAGGCCAAAGGGACTAGCCCTCTTTCCTTTCTGAGAAATCCACTCTGGCTGACCCTCTTCTCCTGTGTCCATGGCTAAGGACAGTGTCCACCGAGGGGCTTTCTATTATTATTATTTTGTTATGCATGATTTTTCAGGCATGAAATTGCTCTAAGAGGATTATGGTCCATTATCATCAGCAGAAGTGTTTTTCTGGGATTTTCAATTAATATTCCAGTGCACCTCAGTGATGTCCATGTGGACCAGGCCATGCCAGTGGGGCACTCGACCCACAGCATGGTTTGCCCAGTTTGCCTCCTGTCCCTTGGCTAGCAATGCAAGTGGGTGAGGCAAGTGCCCTTTCAGGCCCATTTTGGAGCCTCAGTGCTGTTTTCATCTCCACCTCTCAGAGAAGTCAGCCTTCCCTAACGCAGAAAAACTTGTTCTATTGTTGAAGAGGGTGAAAAACCCATTATCTCCCCCCATCCACTCTGCACACTGCCTCTGCCGTGATTTACTGCGACTCGTGGAGGATGTTTTGCTCTATATTACACAGATGCAGCTTAATAGCATGGGGGAGGGAGAGGGACACAGAGTCCAGACTCCTGCCTTCTCTGTTTTCTTGTTGATATACTGTGTGACTCAAGGGAGACAGCTCTGTGCTGCAATTTCCTTCAGAAAATAGGGACATTGGTCACTTGGCCTGGTAAAACCTCTTTGAGATTCCTGGATGACCAGTTCTGCAGGGGAAAGCAAACTATTACTACTACAGCTAATATGATAGTAATTATGATTATTAATCACCAGGCAGTCAGGATTTAAAGCTGGCCTCCTGCCCTCCTCTCATCCCATAAATCAGTCCGGGATGTTCATGGACACATCACGTGGATGAGGATGTGTCTGACAGAAGGGGCACGTGCGGGCTCAGAGCCCTTCTGCTGGGGTCCCCAGAGCCGAGTGTGGGGCACCAGCACAGCTCTGGCCATGGGGCAGGGAACAGCCCCGCTCCCTCCAGCCCCTCTGCCAGGGCTGGACTCCACAGTGACCCCAGGAAGGTCTGTCCTGCTCCAGCCCTGGCAGTGGGGCCCCTTTGATCCCACTTTCTACATGCAGGGCATTTGTTCCTGTGGAAGAGCCTCCCTTACCAGCCCTCTGCCCCACACAGCCCTTGCATGTGGAGCTGAGTCATGTCATTCTCTTTCAGGTTATTGTTGACCAAGCTCCAGGAGCCTCCCAGTGCACCTGGGGTTCTTCCAGTCCCCTCACAGCTCCCAGTCCCCTCAGTGCATCCCTGTAGGGGCAGGTCATCCATGCAGCTGCAGCCCATGCCCAGCCTCCCTGCCCTCTTTGGAGCACTTTATGCCCAGACTTCTTTCAATTCCCTGAGTTTTAAGCATATGCTTGTAGATAATCCTGTGCTTACATTTTATCCCAAATTGGAAAAATTGGGGTCTTTGGGCAAATTCTCCTGCTGTTCAAGTCAGCTGAAGGGCTCCCTCTAATTTAACTGAACAGTAATCCTCTCTCTCCCTGCCCTGCTCTCCTCCTCCTCCCTCACTCAGTTCTACTTCTCCCCCCCCCTCCTCCTCCTCTTCCTCCTCACTGAATGTTTTTGAGGTTTTACTCCTTCCCTCTTCTTTTTTTCTTCCTTCCCACACCCTGGGGAATCAGTGGGAGACTCCAAGGGCAAAGGAGACCTGGGTGCTTCCCAAGGGTGTCCTCCCCCTCCCTGCTCCTGGAAGCGCAGGGATTTCTAATCCGTGCAGGAAATCATCACCTACTCAGTGAGGGGCTGCCCTGGGCTGGCACAGGCACACGGAAAGGAGAGGCAGCCTTAACGGGGTATGGATTTATGGGGGGAGGTGTGGGGTGGAGGGGATGGGAGCCCACTCGGATCCCAGCATGGCAGCTGTTGGCTGCTGCTTGCCAGGAGAAATGTTTGCCAACTGAGACGCGACATCTCTCCCTATTTCTGCAATTAGAGCCACACTGCAAACACAGCTGGGAAGGGAGAGACAGGGCTTCTGTGGTCCCCAAAGCTGCTTCCAGCCACCAGGACTGTCCCCAGACATTCTCGGGTGTCCTTCTGCCTGGCATGGCTCATGCCCCTGCTTTGCCCTTCACCTTGGAAGATGCTCTACGGATGTGACACAGGATGGAGGAATTTGGGCTATAAATTTATTTTGCAGGTGTAAGGATGCTCTTTGTTTTGGCTCCTTTCTGTGCCTCACCACTCCAAATCTTGACGTATTTTTTAAGGCTCTCAGCTCTACACTGTTTGTTTGTTAAGTATAAAACAAAAATGCAAAACAAGGTTAAAATATGCAGCCAAATTGAAATCTCATCAGCCTGGGCCTTCCCAGCCCAGGGAGACTGCAAATCTGGAAAAAGGTCCAACCAAGTCACGGGCATTGTTTCCTGACAAAGCCACTTCCCACTTGTAAGTGGCAGGAAATGCCACGGAGACTCTGCTCTGGGATGTGGCCTGCCCAGGTCACGGCATCCCCCGGGCATCCTGCCTGTCCTCGCTGCACAGCAGGGGAAACTGAGGCACGGGGCAGGCTCGTGACTCACCTGCCAGGAGGATGGATGGGGCCTGCAGGCTGCAATAACTCGTGACACTGCAGGGAGGAGCAGGGAAAGGCGGCGTGCAGCCGCGGGAAGGGGGTGCTGGCAGTGGCTGCAGCGGGAAGGTCTGACTGGAAACTCTCCTGGGCAAGGGGGGGATAGGCGCCTGTGCCAAGTTCCCAGCATTTTGGTGGGGAACAATTCTTTCCCTGTCACCTGGGATGCCTCGGTGGGACAGTGTCAGCTCAGGGGGGAGCGCTGGAGGGTGGGGACAGTTCCCCACCAGCAGTGGGACGTGGGCAGAGCCCGCTTCGGGGTCCTGCCGCTGAGGCACCCTGAGACAGGGCGGTGCTGCCCATGCAGGGTAGGGACTCTGTGGGGCTGGGGACGGTCAGCACAGCTGGCACCCCTGGACACATCCCCTGGGGAGGATGGGACCCCGCTGGGTGCCCAGTGCATCCAGCCACAGGCATGGATGACACTCCTCCATCAAGCATGGACGTCTGGAGGGTAGAGGTGTCATTTGGCTTGGATCTGGGCCCTGGGAAGACTCTGAACTTGCTTGGGGGGGAATATGGGGTCTTGCCCCTCATGCCCAAATTCACCTTTACTGCCCTCAGCCCTGCTTGAACAGTGGGGAGGGAAGGGTGGTGCTGACCAGAGCTCGCAGGGGCTGATGCCAACGGCAGGGAGCTGCAGGGATGGAGCTTTCCCAGTCCCTGCTGCAGCTCACTGCATCCCTTCCACAATTCTGCTGTCCCCTGAGACCCCCCCAACACCACCTCGCCCCCCACCTCTGCCCATGGTGGCCCCTTCTGCTGGCCCCAGCTGCTGCCAAGCTGTGGCTGCGCATTTCCAGGCGCTCCTTGTCCCCGGGGAAGGGGAATGTGAGGAACGCAGCCCTGTGCACCCTGTCTGCTCCTGCCTGGCCACCCGTCGGCTAAGAATAGACCTGGCTTGGCCAGGCCCCACCAGCACTAAGGGGCCGTGGGGTGTGGGAACCCCCAGCCACCTTCCTGAGGGGAAAAACAGACCTAAAAAAATGAGAAATTGGTTCCTCTGATTCCCAAAGGGTCCTTGTGCTGGCGAAGGCAACCTAGAGTGTTTCTTGCTTTGAATTCAAGTGATTTTAAAGCAAATCTCCTCTGGAAGCTCCATGTACAGGCAGGGGGGTGCAAAGCAGCCCCCCAAGCCTCGGTACCCACTGCCTTCTGAGCTCCCCTCTAGGAGTTCTGTGAATTAAGGGGGAATCTCCTCCTTTTTTTCTGCTTTTATGTTTTTTTTTCTCCTTAGGGAGTGATTTCACTAAGCCTCCTAATTTCAGCTGCAGGCATGATGCAGAAGGCAGAAGGCAGCAAAATCTCTCCAGATGTTATCACAACGGGGAAGGGAAATCATCCTTGGTTTAAAGCTATCTTGTAAAACGCTGCTGCTGGCTTGGCAGAGCCCTTGGGGCACGAGCCAGCCCTCAAAAGTGTCACCCAGGCACCCCCATCTCAGCCAAGAAGCTCCAGTGGAGCTCAAGGTGGGACCTTCAGCCTCCCCCTGGGCTGGACTGGACATAACCTTGTGTCCAGCCCCATCTCCTGGGTGAACTTGGCACCTGTGTTGAAGGTGGCCTGGTGTCCAGCCCCATCCCATCTGCTGCGTGGACCTTGGCCCCGTGTGGAAGGCTGGCTGGTGTCCAATCCCACCTGCTGCACAGAGCTTGGACCTGTGCTGAAGGAGCCTGGTGGGCCTGGGCTGCCTGTGTGCCTCTGGACACAGCTCAGGGCACCCATCACCCACCCTCGTGTCCATGGCTGGGCAAACTCAGCTCCTCTGTGGGTTCTCTGACGTCTAGCTAGGGCTGAGTGTATGTTGCACCCCCTTAGTGACAGTGTTCAGTGTGGCGCTTTTTTTTTTTAATTTCTTTTTTTTTTTTTATTTAATCTTTTTCTCCAGAAAGCAATTTTCATGAAACTTACAGGATCTTGATGATCGTGGAGACCTCTTTTCCTCCTCTAATGGGGCAGCAAGGAGCCAAGGAACTCAAAATTACCAGTGAGGAACTGAGCTGGATGGAGCACACCTGCACCAGCCTGCTTTCCCAGGCTGAAAATACTCTTGGCTTCCGGCTCAGCCCTCACCGTGCCAGGTCTCTGCTCCATGAGCAACGCACTGCCGGGAAGGGGGGAGAGGAGGGAGCCTGGTGTGCCGGGATAGAAAGCAGATGCGCCAGGATGTGGCGAGGAAAGGACCCGGTGTGAGCGCCGGAGCCCGGGGCCGCGGCTCCGGGACCCGGGGCTGGGGCTGCTCCTCCGGGACCCGGGGATGGGGCCGCGGCTCCGGGACCCGGGGATGGGGCTGGGGCTGCTCCTC
>QUSF01000145.1:340520-365369 GCA_003676055.1 Chloebia gouldiae
GATGGGGCTGGGGCTGCTCTCCCGGGACCCGGGGATGGGGCTGGGGCCGCGGCTCCGGGACCCGGGGATGGGGCTGCTCCTCCGGGACCCGGGGCTGGGGCTGCTCCTCCGGGACCGGGGCTGGGGCTGCTCCCCCGGGGATGGGGCTGGGGCTGCTCCTGGACCCGGGGATGGGGCTGCTCCCCCGGGACCCGGGGCTGGGGCTGGGGCTGCTCCCCCGGGACCCGGGGATGCTCCTCCGGGACCCGGGGCTGGGGCTGCTCCCCCGGGACACGGCAGACAGACGCAAGGTCGAGGTGCCACCTCCCCGTGGGCGTCCTGTGCCCGAGGAGGATGCAGAGCAAACAAACACCGAGCGTGGGCGGGCAGACACCTGCTTTCTGCTCCTCTGCCAGGTGCAATGAGCCGCTCCCAGCCTCAGCTTCCCGGCTGAGACACGACCGAGGGCAGAGGCCATCGGATGGGATAGGGACGGGGGGATCATCCAGATCCCCTCATTTCCCCTGCTGCCTCGGGCTGCAGCAGATCACGGCTCTTTAAGGCTGCAATAATCCCCAGCCTGGGATTAGTTTTGCACCTAATCACTGCAGAACAAATACGAAGTTTTATTTACAGAAGCAGAAGAAAGACGTGGAGGACGGCGGGGGGGGGGGGGGGGCTCAAAGCACGGCTGATCCCAAGATAATCAGGAGCTGGAGGGCAGGAGGTGATCTCTGACCTTGGAACCCCCTCCCCGGCTCTTATGTAAATGTGGCAGTGGTACTGGAGCCACAGCAGCCGTGAGCTCCAGCCCGGTGACCCCCCAGCCCTTTAAACAGTTCACGTCTGGACTTCGGGGATTCCTGTCCCTGATTCAGCCCCTCCCTTAGGCACCGTGAACCCACGAGCTGTCAGCTCTGATGGGAGCAGCAACGCAGGAGAGGATGGAGATGCTGCAAACGGATGCTGATCTTTCAGATGGGGAGGGGAGAAGCTGGGTGCTGCAGTTATGTTGCCCCAAAGCCAGACTGGTCCCCAGGGATTTGTGTTTGCACTGGATTGGTGTGGCAGCTCTCCTGCTTGAGAGCCTTGTTCCACTGAGCCCCCAGCCCACATGCAAGAAGAAGCTGAGCTGCTGCTCGACGGGGGACAAGACATGGGTTTATTTTTCATCCATGCAAGCGAACAGCCTGGTAGCAGGCAAACCAGGATGTGCTCCATCCCTCCCCAGACTGCCCTCTGTCACTCAAGTCTCTGTGGCTTTGCCCACAGACCAGAACTGGCTGGTGGGTGACCAGGCTGGACCAGCTCCAGCCCTGGGCACAGGGGCAGCTTGTGACGGCTCCGTGCCTGCCGGAGCCTGAACTTCTCTTTCCCCTGATTCAGACACTGACAAATAAATAGCTCTTCTCTGCTCTGGCTCTTGCATAGTGGAAAGGAATGTCTGACCTGATAGGAGAGAGGAATCCTGGGCTGTGGAAACCCATGGCTTCCTTGGCAAGTGTGCCCATGGCATGGCTGCCAGCCTGGCCAAGTGCCCATGCTTGCACCCTGTCTATGTTGCCCTGCTGGTGGCTGCCTTATTTCAGTTCCATTTCTGATTTGAAGTCCTTTCTCCTGCTTGAGAAGAACTTGACACCCAAGAAGATGGTGGTGATCAGGAAGATGAGTGCCAGGGCGAGCAGGACCCAGCCCCCAGCTGTGGCTTGACTTTTGGTCAGGGACATTCCCAGGAAATCAGTTTTGCTGGAGTCATCTTGGACTGTAAAAGAGAGAAATGAGAGACAGAGTTGTTGCCAGGGACTCTGGGCTGTGGTATGTTGGGCCACCTTTGCTGGTTGCTTGGAGGCCCTTTGGCCTCAGCTCCACGAGGAATCAAGGAGAAGTATCCCAAACCCTGGGGTTTTTGGGATGGCCAAGTGGCACCAAGAGAGCTCCGTTTCCTTCTGACCCTGGTGAGGGCTGAGCCCTGTCCAGCCATGGACCTGCTGTGCCTGGCTGAGCCCTGCATACCTGTGTAAGGAGTCCAGCTGTATTCGGGCCAGCCCAGGACCTCCCCGTTCTTCTTGTTCTCTTTCTCCAGCCACGTCATGAGTGGCTCGAAGTAGCTCATCAGGGCCTCTGCTGACATGTTGGGCTGCCCTGTGATGAGCTGCATGGCTTCGGGCCACGGCTTGCTGAAACCCAGCTTCAGGGCATCCCTGTGGCAGGAGAAATCAGCTCCAGTGTGTTCCCCATCACCCTCTTGGCTGCCAGCCCCTCCCTTTCCCTTGGAGTTCTTGGTATCAGCATCCCTGGGTGCAGTGTGAGCCCCCAGAACCACAGGGCTGGCAGTCTGGAGCACAGGGAAGGACATTTATCTGTGGAGGAGGAGGGGTTTGCACGGATTAAAAACCTCCAGTGAATCCAGCCTGATGCAGAGCAGTCCCTTGGTGAAAGAGTTAATTTTGCAGGTGCTTTTCTTGAAGCAAGGGGGTTGTTTTCTCTGAGGAACTGGGGGCTGGGAGGAGGAGGAGGAGGAGGAGGAGGAGGGAGCCTTCCCCTGCCGGGGCCTAGCTACCATCTAGTGGCTGCTTTTGCAACCACAGCCCCTGCGCCCAGCCCAGGCTTTCTGCCCCAGGAATGGGGTGGGAGGGGTGACCAGGGGCTCTGTTGCCTCCTATCTTGCTGGGCTGGCTTTAAGGTATTTGGGGATATAGGTGCCTTGGCTTTACCCTGCCCACATACCTACCCCAAGATCTTCCCAGCCTCCTTGGACTGGTAGATGTCACAGGTGTGCAGGGGACCCTTGTGCCCGGCTGCATCACAGAGTGCTTGGTGGAACTGGAACTGGATCACAAAGCTGACGAAATACCTGGTCGAGAGGGATGAAGAGATGGGAATGGACGCTGCTTGTGCCTGTGCAAGAGAGGATGTGGCTCCCCTTGTTCTCTGGTGGCACCCTCCCAGTCTGGAGGAGCATCACTGGCTTTGGAGCTACACCTGCTTCAGCTCAGCTCAACCTGCTGAGGCCATTTCTCCCATCATTTGTTTTATGTTTGTCAGAGTGGATGAGCTCATCTTCCTTGGATAGGGAGAAATTCCCCTAAATCCAGACTTCTCGTCTGAAGCTCTGTCAGGGTCTCTGAAGCTGCCTAGCCCATGTAGGATGGTACCACCAGCCATGGAAAAAGATGTCATCACTGGCATCTGACCTGGGGATCCTGCTTCTTTGTCCAAGTGGTGTCCCTCGTGCCCCAGCCCTGCTGGCTCACCTAATGTAAGGGACGTTGGCAGGAATGTGAAACTTTGCCCCAGGGTCAAAGTCATCTTCAGACCTCGGTGCTGGTGGGCACAAGCCCTGGTACTTCATCCTGTGTGAGAGAGGGAGAGTCAGGCCAGCTTGGGGAGGAGGAGATGGGGCAAAGTGGGAAGGAACATAGTGGAGCATGAGGGAGGGGTTGTGTATCTCATCATTCCCATTGCAGTCAGCTGGACCACAAGGAGAAAACACCCAGTGGGATGATGGCCAAGGCTCTTGTCCCAGACAGGGATCTGAATTTAATCCTACCTGAGGTTCCACCACTCCTTGTTGTACTCCTCCTCCTTGATCCGCCTATCAAACACCTTCCAGCGCCACTGGTCCATGAGGTATCCAAAAGGCAGGAAAGCGATTTTGTCCAGGGCGATGCTCATCAGATAGTTAATATCACTTTCTGCCCGGGGCATGAAGATGTGAGCAAGACAGTGCTGTATCCACCTCTCCTCTCTCTGTGGGTCATTCTGTCCCAGAACTGGGTGTCCCCAATGCATGCAAAGCCACCATGTATATCCCCGAGCCCTTCAACCTTGCCCAGCCCCTCCTATCTGCATTTCCAGCTGCTCCCATCGGCATCCCCACATTTGCTGTGTGGCCCTCCATCTCACCTTCGTTTTCTGTTACTTGGTCCAGCAGATTGATGCTATGGAGGTGTTTGGGGGTAGAGACAGACAAGGCCATGACATCCCCAACAGCCTCATGGAAGCCAGGGTTGGCCCCGTCACGGAAGGAGACAGGCTGGTCCTTGTACTGCAGGAAGTACTGGATGTGGCCCATCTCGTGATGCACTGTGATGAGGTCGTCCATGTTCACCACGGTGCACTGCTTGATCCTGGACAGGGACACAGGGGTTGGGGGAGAGGGGAGGGCACTGCTGGCATGAAAACCTCCAGGAACCATCACACTCCCTATGTGTCCCCCCCCCCACCATCTGATGCCAGACCAGGCTGGTCCTACTCCACTGGGTTGGTCTCTTCCTCCTCCTGCATCTCCTCCTGACCCTGCCCATTCCCTGTTCCTGTCCATCAGCTTTTCCATTCTCCAGGACAGGGCAGGGCAGGCATGGATTGTCCTCCATCCACCTTGGGGACTCCTACCAGTATCTTGGGTACCAAGAGAAGTGCCACAGTTGGGGTGCCACAGCCACAGAGCAAGATACACTGTGGTGGCATCAGCCCGTGTGCCCTTATTCTCCGAAGATTCTCTCTGCCCCAGCACCATGCCAGCAGTGGCCACCACCTGCTCCCCACGGGCACCTGAAGTCCTTGCGATTGTAGAAATCCCAGGCTGAGGCATGACACACCACCTCCCGCCCATCCGCTGGCTTCTCGATCATGGACTTGTCCCAGAACTCCTGTGGCATCGGGATGAGGCCCAGAGAGGTGAAGAAACGGTCTGACTCTTCAAACATTTTCTTGGGTGTCCAGCCCTGGGGAAAGAGCAGAGACCTGGTGAGGGGCAGTGGGGGATGCTGGTGTACTGGGGGCTGTGGAAGGATGGGAGGACAGGGATAACCTTGTTCTGGGCAGGGGAATCTCCTGGAGCCAGTTAGACCCGGATCCAGGTCTTGGCGTATAGAGGTAGGGAGAATACAGACGAGGCATGGATTTTTTGGGCAACATTAGAGCATTTGGCAGCAAGGGGGGTGGCAACAGCCAAAGGTTGCTGGGTCCCAAGGGACTTCCCCAGAGCAGCCTAGAAAAGCACTGACCTGTTTTTTCATGGCCGGGGTGGCATCCACCTTAGTGGCATCTGGGAAAGGTATCACCAGGTCGAAAATGTTGGACCATGACTGAGCCCACATGTTGCCTGGGAAGCGCAGAAGGATGACACACGTCAGGAGGGAGACAGGGAGAGGACAGCAGCCAGTTACTCCCTCCTCCTGCACAGGTGGATCACCCTGCCTGGTCCCTGCCCTGGGTGCATAAGGGCAATGTAGGCAGGAGCCCATCCATGCAAGAGAAGTCAAATCATGTGCTGCCCTTCCCTGGGATAGATTTGCCTCTACAGACCCAACTCAGGGGACCTTTTCCCTTTGGCCAGAGCTGAACAGAGACCAGTCTTAACTCTTGGCATGGCACAGAGACAGCCATATCTGGTGGGAGACGCAGCGTAGCTCAAGCAGAGCCCTCACCTAGCAGATGGGCAGGGATGGGACCCTTCAGGTTTATGTGCTCTGCACCATACTTCTTGTAGAGGGCTCGGCGTACATAGGCATGTAGGTTGAGGTACAGGGGCTGCAGCTGCAGATACAGCCTCTCCAGATCTTCCTCGAAGGTGGATGTCTCATACAGGGATCTCCAGTAGGCCCCATTGTCCTTGTAGCCTGTGGCAGGGCAAGAGCAGAAGCTGTCAGACTCTGTCTTTCTTGGGCAAGACTCTGTCTTGCTGTTCAGACACTCCAAGTCACTCCATTGTGAAGAGTATATCTCCTGGGAGTTAGTGGGACTTCCACACCCTTAGGATTTTGACCCCCAGTTGGATAAAGAGCCCAATCCTCTGCTCACAGGGGGTTAGGGCCATGGTGGGCTCTAGGGGAGCAGAACACTGACCATTGAGCACGGCGGCCTTGTTGCTCAGTTCTACATATCGCTTGTAGTTGTTCCTCATCTTCTTCCCAGAAGCATCCCGCCAGCCCTTCCAGGCAAAGAGGAGCTCATCATAGTCCCGAGAGGTGGCCATGATGTCTGTGAGGTCTAAGGGAGAGCAATGAAACCACTGAGATGCTGCTGAATGGGCTGAACAGTCACAATGATTCTATACCCTGTTGCTCATGTGCCATCACAGAGAAGGTGAAAGAACCCTTCACAGCCTTTCTTCATGTCCCCATTTAAAAAAATCCCTCCCTTCTGGGCCAGTGCTGATGCCCCACAGGACACCCTGCTTGATCTTACCAGGATCCAGTGGGTGACAGGTTTTGTTCTCTCTGCAGACCTTGGCCACACTGTAGGTGGTCTCCATATCTGAGAGGAGGGTGTTATACTGCAAAGGAAATCAGAGTATGTAAAGTGGTTATCCTTGCTCCTGATACTGGAGGATATTGGAGGATGTCCCAGCCCATTGAGATTTTCGGGTGTTTTACTCTGGTCTCTTCCAAGATCAAGTGTGACCCCAACGGAGGCAACACCGAGTCAATACAAGAGAGCCTGGGGCCAGCAAGCAATGAGCTATTGTCACCCAAACATCCAGGCCCCACTGCAGCCTGGGATAGGCAACCTTTGGCTGGGAAGCCCTGAAGACAAGGATTCTGGCTTTGTGTAGAAGGTACCAAGCTATCACCTTTTTCAAGGCAGATGGTGGCTGCCCAGTGGCATTCCTTTGATTTTGAGAGAAACTTTTGTCTTTGCACAAGATGATGGCAAGGGACACCCTCTCTTGCTCTGTCCCCTTGTCACTCACCTCCTTCAGCTCATTCTCAGGTAAGGCTGCCCTCTCGATGACACTCAGCTTCTTGAGGATGCGGGTGACACTTTCATCCTGGAAATCGGAGGTGTCAAACTGCCTGGCCCTCATGCCATACTCCAGGGTGTGCTTGGACATGGCCAAGTTCTTCTCCAGCTACAATGAGAGAAGAAGAGTTACTTCAGGGAGAAGGCACACACCACCACTAGAAACACCACCTGGCATACCATGACTGACACCCTCCCCAGCTGCCTTTGTGGGTACCTCATTGGGTGAT
Organism: Chloebia gouldiae; assembly: GCA_003676055.1. Taxonomy (NCBI): domain Eukaryota; kingdom Metazoa; phylum Chordata; class Aves; order Passeriformes; family Passeridae; genus Chloebia; species Chloebia gouldiae. The sequence continues at coordinate 347,477 of QUSF01000145.1, forward strand.
GAGGGTTTTCAAGGACAAGGCACCTCCTGGGTGAGAATGTTACCCCTTTACAAGGGGCAGAGGCTGCCCTGGCTTTCAGAGCTTCTCTGGGTACCACCTGCCTTCCCTGGCTGTTGGCTCTCCCTGCACAGCCCCAGGGTCATGCCCATACCATGATCTCCTTGTTGTGGTCAGTGATGTTGGTGTTGTAGGCCCAGGATGCCTCTGTGTAGGCATTCCACACTTGCTCAGCTGTGCTGTTGTACTTGGACAAGAACTCTTTGGCTTGTGCCTCATCTGCTATTTTGTCTAGAGGAGGAAATAAATGGGGGAAGAGACAAGAAAGGTCAGGAGAGTTGCAAGATCACTATCCCATGGAGGAGCCATCATTAAGCTTTTCCCAGAACTTCAGGTCCATTGAAGGATGCCACAACCTGGGAGAAGGCTGAGCTAAGAATTCGGGGAAGAGGTGTCCAGCTGGTGTGTCTCATTAGACAGAGGATGGGATAACAGGACAAGTGCATGCCCTAGACTCTCCCACGTGAGCACAAAGGATGCAACTAAGAAGGGAAACTCTTCACACCATGACTGATGACATCACTATGCAGCTTCAGACAACGGCACCTGCCTCCTGGGAAGCAACCCCCCGTGGGACTTCACTGGAGCTGGCTATTTGTCTTTCCTGGTATGGGGACCTCCATCTGCTTCTGCCTGTGAATTAATGATGTCCCTTGGGGGACCTCTTCCTGACCCTCCCCAAACCCAGGCCTTACCGATGCCTTCAGGGTAGCCTTCAGGGACAGGGGGACGCCAGTCAAACTCAGGCCAGCCCAGCACCTCATTGGTCTTGTTGTTCTGCTCCTGAAGCCACTTGGTGACAGGGCTAAAATACTCCAGAAGGGGTTCAGCATCCATCTGACCTTTGCCAGTGAGATTCAAGAGGATATCCTGCCACGACTTTGAGGACCCAGCTTTCAACACTTCCCTGCAGAGGAGCAGAACAGCAAGAGCCAGCATGAGGCCAGAGGATGGATGGGAGAGAAGCAGTGATAGTATCTCAGCATCTTAAGGGTTGAAAATGCTGTTCCAGAGTGGGACGTGAGCCTGGGAACTGCCCTGGAAGCCACCACCTGTGCTGCATGTGGGAACTGAGGACTCCCTGTCACCCACTCATGCATTTAACACCCAGGGAATCAACAGGAGCCAACTGTGCTGTAGTGACCTCTTGTCTGGGTGGGAGCTCATGGCTGGGACAATAGCAATACTCTGGTGAGGACCACTCACCCCACCCCAGTGCTTCCACATATTTCCATCCATCCATCTGCAAAGCTATTTCTCCAGTTCACTTTTCCTTCCTTCCTTTCTTCTTTACTTCCTTTGCACACCATCAACTTCCATGCACACATCTGCCCATGGTGATTTTCCTGACCCTCCTCTGTCCCCACCTGAGTTTGGCTCCAGCCTCTTTGGACCTGTAGATGTCACAGGTGTGCAGGGAACCGGTGTGGTTGGCTGCCTGGCACAGTGCCTTGTGAAACTGGAACTGGAGGACGAAGCTCACAAAGTACCTGCCAAGGAAGCCCATGAAGGTCAGAACTGGGGACAAGGGGAAGCAGACAAGTCCAAGAGCTCAACCCCACCATTTGTGGTACCAGGTGTTGGGAGATCTCTTATGTCCTGAGCACGAGCAGCACATGACAGTCCCTGCCCACACAGGTGATCCCTCACCCACTGCACCCCAAACCTTGGTCCCCTTGTCAACACTTCCTCTACCTGATGTAAGGAGTGTTCCCTGGGATGTGGTACTTTGCTCCGGGGTCAAAGTTGCTCTCATTCCTTGAAATTGGAGCGCAGATGCCCTGGTATTTGGTTCTGTGGACAACAGAGAACAACAGCATGAGCATGGGAATTATAAGGGGTCAGAAGAATCTAGTCAAAGAATGGGAAGGCTTGATACAGAGCTGAAGAAATCTGCACAATTAGAGCATGATTCCATGTATATCCATGCATCCATGCATCCATCCTACCCACCCACCCATCTATCCATTGCTCTCCCACCATCTCTGTCACTAGTTTTATGCCTTTTCTTTCCTCTTTCCTGCCTCCCTTGCTTGCACATGCCCAGCTTCCACACCTACGTCCACCCTTGGTGACTGTCCCCTACCTCAGATACCACCAGTCGTAGTTGTAGCGGCTTGGCGGCGTGTGGCCACTGAACACATTCCAGCGCCACTGGTCGATGAGGTAGCCAAAGGGCAGGAAGGCAATCTTCTCCAGGGCCATCTTCAGCAGGTAGTTGATATTGCTCTCTGCATGAAACAGAGCCTGAACCAGGCTGGAAAGGAGTCTGCACAGACAGCACTACAGGCACCAGAATTTTAGTGGGCAAGAGAGTGGGCAGATCTGGATGAGAAATGGGGACAGCATCTGAACGCCTAACCTTGCTCCTAGAGAAGGCTGTGTAGGACACAGGAGGTTTCTACAGATACAGTTACTACCTGGGGCAACATGTGCCTTCTACTGAGTGGGGACAATTAGAGTGACAAGCTTGGTGTCCCCTTGCCCTTAGCCCAGCTCACAGAGTTAAAAGGTCTTTGGTGAGTGTAACTCTTCCCACTTCCACCCTGGGGCCTCAGGGGGAGGGGATCTGGGGGAGTTTGTTCTGCACTCACACCACTGCAAAGGCTCTGATGGTTTAGAGTCAACTCTAGGACAGTCACCACCATATCATGAGGGGCACCGGGGATGGTGACATCTCTTTTTCCCCTCAAAGAAACCCAGGGAAGGAAGTTTGGAGAAAAACCTGCTCGAGACAGCTGAAAAATAGAAAAACAGCTGAAGCCGTGGGGTCAGAGAAGGGTTGGCAGCACTGCCCTGAGGGGCTGTTGGCTTCCATCACTATGGTGGCCTGGCTGCCAAAGGCTGGCAAGTCAGCTAGCAATGGCTTGAGGCAGAGACCATCTGCTTCGTTGTGTTTATGCAGCACTGGCCCGATGCTCTTGGCTGCTGTGATGTCTTTCTTGTCATAAAACGTATTTAATGACATGGAGGGAGGATCCCGGGACCGTCCCTCCTCTGCCAAGCTGTGCCTGGGGCAGGTCTGGGAGTGCTCCATTTCTTTTGCCACCATCTGCTTTGATGTGTCAGCTGAGGGGGTGGGAGGATGAGGCTCTTGATGAGCTGGGCAGTGCCTGCAGCGACAAGTCCTGCCCTGCCGTGCGGGCTGGCAGCTGGACATGTCACCCGCCCTCGTGCCTGTGCGTGCTCGGTGCCACCTCCACAGAGCCACACCGTGAGCTGCAGCGCTGGATGCTTCTTGGTGAGGGAGGGAGGGAGGAATGCTAGAAAGGTCAAAGCCAATCAAGCACAAAAATGTTGTTTTCCAGTTTGGGCTCTGTTGGTGAAGGGAAAGGCACAGACAAGCTCTGGAGAGCATCACTCCTGCCTCAGGGGTGAAAAGGATGGAGCCAAGAAGGGCTCTACACAGACCCATGGAGACAAGAGGGGGCTGTGCATGGACCTGTGGAGATGAGAAGGGGTTGTGGTAGCTCTGGGCTGCACTGTCAGACTGCAACCCACCCTGGCACGTCTCAGACCCTTCCCAGTGCCACAAGCAGTGCCAGAGCCCTCCAGGGCACCCTGCTCCCCAGGGTGGCTGCCATACCTTCATCCTCAGTAGCATTACTGAGGAGACCGATTTTCTTGAGGTGGCTGGGTGTGGAGACAGAGAGGGACAGGACATCACCGATGGCCTCATGGAAGCCAGGATTGGCCCCGCTGCGGAAGGACACGGGCTGGTTCTTGTACTGCAGGTAGTACTGGATGTGGCCCATCTCGTGGTGCACTGTGAACAGCTGCTCCATGGTCACCGAAGTGCACTGCTTGATCCTGCCGTGTGAAAACAGCATTGCCTGAGCTGAGCGAGGGAGCTGTGCGGCCCCTTGATGGGAAGGACTCCCCACAGTCTCAGAGAAGGTGGCAACACCCCACAGGGTAAGGGAAAGTGGAGGGGAAGGCAGGGCAGCATTGCCACTCCAGACCTCGCCTCAGAAAGTGCCATATCGGGCTTCATGGCCAGGCTGGGGGTACCCAAAAGGGTGATCACCAGCTGGGAGAGGAGAGGGTCTTGCCCTGCAGCCCTGGCTCCCTGCACGTCCCCACAGACCTGAAGTCCTTGCGGTTGTAGAAGTCCCAGGCTGAGGCATGACACACCACCTCCCGCCCGTCCGTCGGCTTTTCCAGCATTGACTTCTCCCAGAATTCAGTGGGCATCTCCAGAAGCCCCAGGGAGGTGAAGAACTCCTCCGAGACCCGGAACATGTGAGTGGCATTCCAGCCCTGGTGGGCAGCAGGCAATGGGTTATGGCTGAGGAAGGGGCTGCCTGTGCTGCATTGCCTCCAATGCTCCAGGAGCGTGAGAAGGAGGTGAGTTGCTCCCAGAGACTGAGGTCCTGCCCCTCTCTCTGTGACGGGGAGGCCCAGCCCCAGAAGTGGTGTGAACATCACTAAAAACACCAAGCAATGGTGCTGGAGCTCAGCAGGGGCAGGAGAAGGGAGCAGGACTTATACCCAAGAAGTGCTTGGAGCTGTGTGATGGTGTGACCGCGGCACTGCAGCCCCATCCTGGGGAGTGGCAGCAGTCCCAGTGCACTGCCCACTTTTGTCCACCTGCTGCCTCTTTGGTTATTGCCAGATATGGAGGAAGACCATTTCTTTGTCCCTTCCCTCCCAGATATAGATTTTCTGCTGTCCCCTATACAAGTATGAGAAATTACTCCCATGGGGTCAATGTCATGGGCCAGCCTTGGCAACACCTCCTGCTTTTTCTCCCTGGTCCCTCCAATTAGTCCCTCAGCCCATCACCTGCTGCACCATGGTGCTCGTGACATCAAGGTTGGGCTTCTCAGGGTAGGGGATCATCAGGTCATAGATGTTGTTCCACTGTTGAGCCCACATGTTCCCTGAAAAGAGAAAATAGCTGGAGTAGAGCTGGTGGCAGGTCAGAAGAGAAACACAATTATTACTGGGACCTCTCTGGTCTTGTGTGTGCCCCTCTGACCCCAGCAGCACCTCTGGGCGCAGGCTGGGGGAGTCTCGTCTCTTACCCAGGAGGTGAGCAGGGATGGGACCCTTCAGGTTGATGTATTTGGGCCCATAGCGGTCATACAGCTTCCTCCGGACGAAGGCGTGCAGGTTGAGGTAGAGTGGCTCCAGCTGGTTGTAGATGTGCTCCAGGTCCTTCTCAAAGGAGTCTGAGTTGTACCAGGAGCGCCAGTAGCTGCCTGTGTCATTGAATCCTACCAGGGATACAGGGAGAGCCTCTGTCTCCAGACCCCAAAGGCTGCCCCCACTACCCATCCCCAAAAGGTGGGACCAGGGACCAGCAGCAGGATTCTTCCTCCTTCCCTAAGTGTTGGGAAATAGAAGTTGGATGCCTGGCTGCATGTGGGGTGGGGAGAGCAGCAGGGCATCCCAATGTCCCAGTCCCGATTTCCATCCCCGCTCCCTGACCACCCCCTGGTTGGGATCCCCTTGGTTTGTACCATCCTGCAAATAGGCTTTGTTGCTCAGCTTCACGAACTCCTCATACTTGGGGCGCAGCGGGTTCCCCGCGGCGTTGTGCCACCCCTCCCAGGCGTACAGCAGCTTCTTGTAGCTGCGGGAGGTGGCCATGATGTCCGAGAGGTCTGGGACAGAGGGGACAAGTAGAGCATGAGAAAGCGGCTGGAGAGGGAGGCGTGTGCCACAGCTCTGCAGAGGTGCCACCACCACCACGCCAGAACTCCCATCCTCACTCTGGAACAGTCCTGATTAACGTGAGCGGCACATGCCAACCCCAGCCCACTAAGGATGTGGGGACCAGGACAAACTCATGGCCATGGGGTGCTCTGCAGCTGGTAGGATCAAGGGGACAGGGACCATACCTGGCTCCAGATCCCAGCAGGTGCCGTTGGGCAGGCACACCTTGGCCGTGGAGTAGATTTTGTCCATGTCGCTCAGGAGAGTGTTGTACTGTAGGAAAGGAAAAGACTGCTGAAAGGAAAGGGGCTGCCAAGGGACAGTAACAGCCCTTGAGGATCGACAGGCTTCCCAGCTCTGGAGTGTGTGTGTCCAGACGGATGTGGGGAAGGATTGTTGTGTTTATGAAGCACGTTTTTGGTGAGATAAGTGTGTTATCACTCAGGGTTTTGGCATGGTGGGAGCAGGGAGGCTCTTTGGGACAGACAATCCCTGCACAGCCATGCTGCAGAGAGGGGCTGTTTATAAAGATGTTTGTCAGTGGGGCTGCGGCACAGGCTGTTTATCTAAATGGGTTAAAAAAACATAGGAGAAGAAAAGCCGGAGGATGAGGGCGATTTATTTCTGTGAACTGCAACAACAGCAAACAATAGCAACAGGAGGTTTCCTGGAACATGCCTGGGAAGACCATTCCCGGGGAAGGAAATTCCTCTGCTCTGTCCCTCTCTCCACTCCCGTTTCTCTGCTCCATCTGTACAGGGGGGATGGAGATGGGGACAATGGTGGCTGTGGGATAGAGCTGCCCAGGGATGGGTGAGGCATGACTGATGTGCAGGGAGGAGACAGATGCTGTCTGTTATCTGGAAGAGGGCAGGGATGGGTTTCCTGGAAGGAACCGGGGCCGACAGTTCTCCGGAAGCGATTGCATCACTAGGCTTTACCAGGGTTTCGCTGGGAATGGCTGTCAGGGGTCTGTGGGTCAGGATGGAAGAGCCTGTCCTGTGCTCATGTAGAGCAGAGTGGCTGCCAGGTTCAGCCTGGGCGATATTTTCATGCGTGGAAATCAAAATTCAGATAAACTGCCCTGAAAGCTCAGGACTGTGATGGGGAAGGCTCAGGATGTCCTGATGTCCCTGGCATAGAACTGTGTCACCAAGGCACAGCAGTCCTTGTCTTATGGAGAGCTCAGAAGCCAAGTGGCTGCATCAGCCCTTCTTTTCAGTGGGCTGCATACCTGATGAGCCCAGAAGGGCTGGGACAGCTGGCTTCAGCCATGGGCACAGCCTGGCTGGTCTCCAGGTGATGCCCAAGACTGCTCTGTGTAAGCAGAAAATCTCCAGTTCCTGCTGGGACAGCTCCAAGATAAGGTTAGGGCTGGCTAGAAGGCACCCCTCATCCCCTGAAGATAGCACCCCATCTCCTCCTCAATCACTGTATAGAGGCCAGTGACACCCTCCAAAACACAACAGGCCAGCAGTGGAGTCTGGATCCTTGTGGGAAATCCCTCCAAGGCATTTCACAGCACCCCAGCCTTGCCCAGGGCTCCACCGCCACCTCGCCTACCTTCTCTCTCAGCTCCAGGGGCAGGTTGGAGGGTCCCAAGGTCTGGATTGATCCAATGATCTTCCTCAGCTGGGGATCACTGAAGTTATTCCACTTGTTGCCATAGAGTTCCTTGGCTCTCTTCCCCCATAGCTCTGTGAAGTTCTGCTCCTCCAGTGATGCTGTGACCTGCATTGTGAGAGGGGACGTGGGGGCTCAGGACCAGCCCTGGGACATGCTACCACCCAGGCGTGGTTAGGGGGCCAGGGGCAAAGTCATGAGGGTTTGTGGAAGTCAGAGGTGACAGGACATGGGATGACAGGCGGAGCTTTCCCCAGGCCATGGCACCCATGGACAGAGACAGCAGCTTCCATCTGCCACTGCCGTGTCTGCAGCCCCTGCTCCCCTGTGAGCACCCACGAGGGTGGCCTGGTTTGGAGGGAGCTCCAGGGTCTCATATGGGATGGGAATGCTCGGATTGGGTGTCCAGACCATGCAGTCAGGGTGTCTGGGTGCTCTTGGGCTGGCTTTGACATTGGCTGTTGGACCCTGGCTTTGGAAGGAGCTCTGAGGTCTGGCTTAATTTTATTTCTATTCCTGCTGTTTCTCACTTTCACAAAAGCCCAAAAGATAACTATAAGGGTGCCACAGTCACCTTTTTCCTTCTTGTATGTCCTCACTTTGTCTGTACACTTCTATTTCTATACATTTCTCAATTGGCTGTCTGCACCCTGTGACCTGCAAATGCCATATCTGGTATTCACCCATTTACTCTGAGTCCCCAGTTTTGGGTGTCTCACTGCCACCCAGCTCCTGCCAGCCCTGATCTCCCTTCCTGGGGCCATGGGCTGGCACTAAGCTGCCGGTTCTGTGGGTGTTATTTAGGCAGCTGGAGCTGTGGCACCAGTTTTGGGCTGGGGTGCATTGCAGGTGTTTCTATCTCAGCCTGATCAGTGTCAGCTGTATTTTTGGGAAGCTTCATTAGAGTGTCCTGGCCCAGTGCAGGTGGAGTGAGATGGTGCAGAGTGCCTGTTTGCTGTCCATGTGCTGTCCTGGTGTGATTTATGGAGCTCATTAGCTGTGACTTGTGGCATTTTTAGCCTGGCTCCAACATGCCTGGTTTGTTTTATTTTAATCTTCACATTCCCTCAGCAGGCAGCAGGGAAGGAAGGGAGTTGTGGTGTGGTAGAGGTGGAGGCTGCCCGGGGCAGGTACCCACACAGCTCTGGGACACGGGGGTGGGAATGCCAAAAGTGCCAGGTGCCCCTGGATACCCTGCACTGCTCCCACTGCTTCCCTTGCACATCCCAGTGCCCACTGCTTCACTGGTATGCACTGGCTGCAATCCCCCAACATGCTAGGGCATGCCAGCCCCACAGACACCCTGCTCTTGCATCACCCATCTAAAGAGGAGAGGACTTTACCCCTTCCCAGACCCCGTGCAGAGCTGGAGGAGCTGGAGGAAGAAGAGTTCAGCTGTGTTTTGTTTTTCCTCCTTGAACAGACGCCTGTGTTTGTTCAGGTAAATTATACCCTAAACTCTCCTGACAGCTCTGGTGGAGTGAGTTGTGGCCAGTGGTGCTGCCTGAGACCCCCTTGCCATGGCCATACCCACCAGTCCTGGCCCTTCAACCCCGCATCTGGGATCTCTTTCTGGAGGGGATGCCCCAGTGGGGGGCTTCAGAAGCCCCTTGGCACCCAGAGCCTCAAAGCCTCCCTGCCAAAGCTCTGCCTCAGTCCCTCCCTGCTGGGTGCACAGGCAAGACTCAGGATGCAGCTCAGGACACTGGGACTGCCTTGGCCCAAGCTCTGCAGCAGTTCTGTACCCAAACATGAGCAGCCCCCAGGCCCCATTGCCAGCCCCTCGCCCAGAATCCCAGCTTGCCAAAGATGGTACATCCATCTCCATCTGTCTGTCCAGCATCCCTCTGTCCATCCCTGCCCCTGCCTTGGATCTCCTGCCTCTCCTGTCACAGGGTCCCCTTTTGTGGCTGGCCCCAGAGCTGCCCATGCCCTGGTGGCCTCGCTCAGCCCCTCTTGTGTTAAGTTTTCCTGGCCCAATGGTCTCCCAGGTGCCTCAAATTCAGCTTTTTGGGCCAGCTGTTATTCCTTTAGCAGCCAGTGACTCCCCATCCCACCACACCTCCCTGCTGCCCTGGGATCATCATGGACTGATCTCAGAGCTTCAGATCCACTCCTCTACCTGGGCTGGCTTAGGAGCCTTGACATTGCAGGGAGCTCCTGGACACGATCCTCACACATTTAATAGCACATAAAGGGGGGAAAGCTGGTCTGGAAGCCTTCTGAGCCTGGAAGCCTTCTGAGAAAAGTCCATGCAAGGTGCTCCCCTGGCCTTAAATATGGCTCAGTGTAGCTGGGATGTTCCTGCTCTGCCCCAAGGTCCCCCACCCCACCACATCTGCAGCTAGAGCTGGGTGCCTGCCCAGACATCACGTCAGCTTGACAAAAAAAGGCTGAAGGGGCACCTGGGCCCTCTTGAGTGTCCTGCCAAATTGGCAGTGCCCAGACCTGGCAGTGATCTTTCCCCTACACAGGAAGATGTATTTCCTTCCTGCACAGGACACACTGTGCTCCCATCCCCACGGGGTCTGGAGGGTTCAGGGCTCTGTGTACCAGGCTCTGTGTGACGCTGGGATGGCCGAACACACCACGGTCACGTATGGGCTGCACTGCCCCTCGTGCACCTGTAGCCATAGGACTGGCACATATACCCCGAGCTGCGTGCAGTGACTTGTCCATGACCCCAGGCCGGGGCCAGGGAACCACCACAGCCTGTCCTGGCACTGCCACGGCCTGGGCTGGGCTGGGCTGCAGCTCACCAGAGCACACCCGGGGCTGCTCCAGCTCCCTGCCCCACTAAACACAACCCAGACACATACAAACTCCTGGGAAAGCACGTGCCTGTGGGATGCACACAGCATTGTTCCCTGCAGAGCCTCCTCCTGCACTAACCTGGGCTGATGTCTAATTCCCTACAGCCTGGAGTGCTTTCCCACCACTCTGTGTCCCCGTGGGCTGGGGACACAGCGACAAGAGGTGGCAGCCTCAGTCCCGATGCCACCCAGCTGCTTGTGCACTTTGGGCTCCTGTTGTCTGCCCCAAACTAAAACTCTCGGCACTGGGACGTGGTGACACCAGGAAGGGACAGGGACACGGACAACTGACACCTTGTCCAGTTCTGGGAAGGGGGAAAGGAATGTGGAAGGTGCTGGGAGGAAGGAATCACCTCTAAAAATAACCTTGACTCTGCTCGGGGCCCAGAGCTGTCATTCTGGGGCAGAGTCTCTCTGAAAGCAAATTTGGGGCAAACCCCTACGGCTCCTGGACTTCAAGTCCCAGCCTTGGTTTGCCCCCCCGAGGCGCTGAGACAGAAGCCGGCAGGGAGGAAGGGAACCACACCAAGTGTGTTCACCGTGCCCCAGCCCCCCCAGTCCCGGTGCTGGGGACACCCCCGTGGCGGCATCGCCCCCGTCCCGCCACCCACCTGCAGAGCAGCGTTTTCGGCCGTCAGGTTGGTGTTGTAATTCCAGCTGGCCGAGACGCTGTCGAAGAGGACGAGCTCGGCCGTGGCGTTGTAGTCGCTGGCGAAGCGGGCGGCCCCTTGCTCGGTGGGGTCGTGCCGGGGGGGCTCGAGGCCGGGCCGGAGGGCGCCTGCGAGGCTCAGCCCGAGCAGCAGCCCCAGCGCCGCGGGCATCGCGGCGGCGCCGCAGCGAGGGGCTCCGTTCGCCGCTTCCGAGACGGCTTTGCCTCCGCCGGCGGCCGCTTATAAACCGGCAGCTTTCGCGCAAACCCTGCCCACCGAGCCTGCCTCCCCTCGCGGATAAGAGCGGAGTATTCCGTTCTCCCCTCCGCGGCTCCGAGGCTCGCGGGAAGCAGCGGCGAGGGAATGCTGCCGTGCGGTGCAAAGTCCTTGTGGCTCCTGGCGCTGCCGGGAGGGAAGGGGAAAGGGCTGGGACAGGAGGGAAGGAAGGAGACGGAGGAGAATCCAGGGAAAGGCAGAAAAGGGAGAAAGGAGAAAGGCTAGGGTGGATGGGGTGGGTGAGACGCAGCTCCATCCCTGCAGGGTCCCGGTCCCCTCCCGATTTGGCGCAGGGGGGTCCAGCTCAAGGGGTCCTTAGCAGAACACCTCCCTTCACCGGCATCGCACCACAGACGCCCCTCGGCAACATCCCGATCACCTGAGGGGGGCTGCAAGGGCAAGCGCAGGAGGGAAACTCTTCCTATGGGACACAGCCAAGCTCTGTCTCACTCTGCTTCCTGCCAAAGGTAACCCCTTCCCGACATAACCTCATTTTCAGTGAAACAGAGTATTTCTTCTGGCTGTTGAGGAAATCACATCACACCTCATAACACCAAGCATTTTGGACTTGGAGGAATTAGGCTGATGACAAATGAGCAACAAAAAGTTCCTTCAAAATGAAAACCAGACTCATGTTGGTGGGCTCGATAACTCCTTTGTTTTGTTTTGTTTTCTATTTAATCAACCAAATTCCTTTTCCCCAGGGCCTGGCCTCAGCCCTGGGAATGGTGCCTGGGCTGAACTTAGCCCCTGGGTTGACTGACCTCATGACTCCTTGTTGGAGCAACCACCCCATAGACACACAGTGAACAACTGCTAAGAGAGAGCCTTTTTGGGGGGGAACAGAGGGAAATCCCTTGACCTTTTGTCCCTGCTGGGAGCAGCAGAGCAGCTGGACACTATCATGGCCCCTTGGAGTGAGTCCCTGGGGTGACTCCATGGGGACAATGTGGCCACTCGAAAAGGGACATGTCCTCCTGTCAGCACTAGGCACCCTATGGGGTGTGCACAGCCATTAAAAAACAACAACAACAGCAACAAAAAAAGAACTTATAAGACTGCAACCCTCCAATGTCTATTAAACTCACTCCAAAAATCACAGCTTCACACCCTGTTCTAGCACCCTCCACCTGCACAGGCTCATGTGAGCACATGAAAACCCTTCATCCCTCTGACCCCAGGCCCATGGGGGAATCCCCCATGCACCATTACCACCTGTGAGCCTGGACATTGTAGAGCTGGAGGCTCCAGCCCTCCTTGCTGACCCCTTTCCCCACCAGCCACAGCTCTCTGGAAAGTCCAGTTTACTGGGAAGTTGGAAAAAAAATGGTTGGTTTGGGTCCAATTTGGCTGGAGACCAAGCGCTAGTGAATGGAGATTTCCTGCCTCCCTCCAGTCTCTGTTCCCAGCTGCGCCAGGGAGGGGTTTTCCCAGCTCTGGGTCCTGGTGCAGCCTCTGGCACCAGTGGGGGTTTCAGGAGATCAGTGAGGCCCAAACAGTCTGTGCAATGTCACTGGTGTCCAGGAATCCTAGCGTTTGAGGCCTTTTCCAAGGCTGATGTGTCCAATGGATGCTCCTTCAGGAGAAGGGTAGTGCTCCATCCTTTTACACAAGAGTGTCTTCCAAGGCTGGTGCAAGAGTGGCTGCTGCTGCTGGACTTGGTGCAGGAGAAAAAGTTCCTCTCAAAGGCTGCATCTCCAAGGATGCCCATGGCTCTGTGTCACCCTATCTTATAAAACTCCAGCTGCATTAGGCAGAAAATTATCCCACATGCAGGAGAGCACTGGCAGGTTGTGTGGCTGTTGGTCCAGGAAGGCAGGTGAGATGCCTGCAAGCTGTCAGGTGCTCATTGCTACCTCCGTGCTGCCCCAAATCCATTCTTGTGCTCTGCCAAGGATGGGTTCTGAGTCACCTGTGGGCATCCTGTGGAGCAGCGGGACCAGTCCCTGCTCTCCCCGTGCTCTCAGGGTGCTGGGGTGGGTGATGGACATCCATCTTCTCCCAGCCTGCAGGGTACCCGGTGCTGCCTGCACCACAGACCAGAGGGGCAGGAGATGCTGAAGAATGTGAAAAATGCGTTGCCACGGAGACGGATGCGGAACTGCTGGCGGGGACGTGGGTTGGGGGATGCTGGGCGAGACAGACACGACGTCCCCGGCGGCTGCCCTGGCCCAGAGGGTGCTTCCCATCAGTTCGCATCGCCATCATCACTCGGTGGGGACTTTGTCCTCCCCCTCCCGGGGCACGTGTGAGCGGACACGCGTGCGATGGCCGGGCGGCCAGCGCAGCGCATCGGCAGTGACGCCGCGCGGCGCTCACACATGGAGGAGCACGACCTGCTCTCAGCGCTCTGGGTCAGCTCCTTGGCTCGCCAGACCTGCCCACAGCCAGCAGGGCTGAAAGGGGCACTCACCAGTGCAGCCCAGAATTCCCAGGAGAAAAAAGAAGGAGTTTGGACAGGAAATGTTTCCTGGGGGGCTGCAAGGTGGCCATGATGGTGGTGTGATGGGAGACTGTAAGCAGGTGTGGTGGAGCAAAGGAGCAGGAATTTGGGGATGGCCCTGGTGGTGTCTGGAAAGATTTGGTGATTTATGTGGGTATATCCCAGCCCTAAGGCCCCTGGCTGGGGATGCTTAACTTATTTCTATTATAAACCACATTTTTGGCTTCTCCATCCCACCATTTCTTAGAGGGTTCAAGGTTGCTTCGTAACTTCTGTCTGATCCATCTCTCTAAAGAACCAAGGAGTTTCTGGAGGTGAGAGAAAGTATTCCACTTTGCAGAGAAATAATTCCTTCCTTATTTAGAGCCAAAAGGAGCTTTTTTTTAGTCCAGAGTGCAGTGCTGTGTGTCACTTTTCCTGGTGGCTGTGGTTCCATGGGCATGACGACTCCTGCACCTGTTGGTACAAACCACAACATTGAGAATTTTTCCTCCCTCTCCAGACCCTGAGTTTAAAGGCGGCTGCTTTATTTACTGATGAATTTGATCTATTATCATAGCGTGTAATTTGCTAAGCTGCTTTCCCAGCTGTGGTGATGCTGTCGTGAGGGAGAGTGGAAAAAACACCCCTCCAGTCCAAATTTTTCATCTAAACAAATGGCACTTTTTTTTTTTTCCCCTCAGCCTTCCAAAAAATAAAAGAAATGCCCAAAGCAATCAGGTTTTTTACCATTTATTTCAGACCTTTGATTGCTAAGATAATTTTCAGCTATTCCAGTGAATGTTGAGGCTGGTGGAGCCCCTCCATGTCACCTGGATTTGAGGAATGTAATGGCAAGAGGACACAGAAGTCATTGCTCCTGCTGTCTGATTACAAAAAGTCTCCGTTGAGCAGTTGTGGCATCACTGTGAGGCTGTTCCAGCTTTTCCCTGGATTTAAGGAGTGTTGAAAGCCTGGTGTGTCCCCTCTGAGTGGGGAGGGGGGACAATGAGCTGCAGGGGAGCTCACCCTGGCCCCACAACAGCAAGTGTTGCTTTATCACTCAACTTGCACACTCCGGGGAATGCAGCAGAAAGCTCCTTATCATCACAATTTCCACCCCACACCATAAAAATTCCTTCTAGCACCTACCTGCCCTAGGACAAGGGTTTATTGTCCTGCCAAGACCGGACCTGGTGCAGGTGTGGGGCCACATGTGATCCAGGCTGGCTGCACGGGGCAGCCTGAGAGGGACCATGTGTTTTCCCCAGCTGGGCAGCTCGGTGGGGCTGCAGGTGAGTGGGAAGGGGACAGACAAGTGGTGGGCACAATCTGATCTCCTCAGCCTCATTCCCAGACTGGGAGCGGTGCCAGCAGCCCAGGGATGTGTCCACGGCAAAGACAGCCCTGAGGATGTGCTGTGACACTGCAAGGCCCTGGATATGCAGCATGCTGAAGGCACTGGTGCTCTCAGGGCTCCTAAATGATTCCCATATTTTGGAAGGGTCCTAAATAAATGTAAGACCCCAGTAGTCCAGCCCCTGGGGAGCTCCCAGCCACATGTGCACAGTGCCAGGTACACTCAGGAGCATCACAAAGCAAGAAGTAAAAACCTGGTGAGAGATCATTGCTAGTTCTTTGTCCTTCATCCTTCATCTGTCCTCCTTCATCCCTCCTTCCTCCACCTTAATTTCTCATCTTTCATCTCTCATCCTTCATTCTTTGTCCTTCATCATCATTAATCCCTCATCCTTCATCACTCCATCCCCTACCTTTGCCATTCAGCCAGAGCTGGGCACGACACAGGGTGAGCAAAGAGGCCAACATGTTCCCCTCTGCACCTATCAACCCAATAAAACAAGGCAAAGTCCATTATTCCCTCCCCCCTTTAATAAATGAAAACAATCCAGCCTTGAGGCGAGCGAGCATGACTGTTCCAGGAGCATTAATCATCCTCTGGGAGCCCAGCACGGGTTATTGACGCTGTTTATCCAAGCTGCTATTAAAAAATGGCCATAAACTCGCCTTCAGCCTCTCCTGAAGGAGATGAAGTGTCTGCAAGGGCTGCGTTGGGCCGATTGTATCACCCGCCCCACGCAGCAAAGTTGTGTTCCTGGCAAGGAGGAGGACAGGGTGGCTTAATTGCTGCCAGGAGGAGAACCAGAGTCTTTTCCAGCTGATTTGCATCCTGGGAAGGATCCAGGTCCTTGAGAAAGCTTTGCCCCAGCTGGGAATTACCTGTTTTTCAGCCCTCACAGCATCCCAGGGAACTGGAGATCAATCCTTTTGATGTTACCCTGTGCTTAATCCTGAGCCACTCCTCAGCCACCCTCTTGACAGCCACTAAACCTTCCAACATGACTGTTATTTTTTCTTTTATATTTAGTGAAAAATGGTTAATTTAGCCCCAGGTTTGGGGTTTCATATGGAACAGCAGCAGCTGAGGTTGTTTCAGGCTGCACCTGGGCTCCTCCAAGGCAGCTGGGCTCTTGAATCACAATCCTCAGGGGAGGCATCTTGCAAATTAGCATTTCTTAGCAATAAGAATTTGATTTAGGAAGGAGAAGAAAGAAACCAGCCGAAAGAAGTTAGATCATCAAAATGGTAATTTAATAATCTGTAGCAAAGACAGGGAAGATGCCCATGCTGAGGTGGGAGGCACAGTTGGGCAAGGACAAGAACTGCTGGTTTTTCCTTCAATTATCAGTTGATGATGCTCTTATTGATCCCTGGATCCTTGACAGCCCAGGACAAACTTGGAAAGGGTTCCAGGCTCAGCCAATAGCTGGGGAGCTGGAGCAGCATCTCCAGAGCCACTTCACCTCACTGATCTCAAGGAAGCTGTGGTGGTCCCAAGCACACTTGAACACCTCTAAGCATCCCTGAGCAGCCTTGAACATCCCTGAACATTCCTCAGCATCCCTGAGAGGCCTTGGGCAGCCCTGAGCAGCCCAGGAGGCCTCAAGCATCCCCTCAGCCCGCAGGTCTGTGCCAGGACAGCCAGCACAGGTTCTGGTCCCTAGCTGACACAGCCCATGCCAGCAGTGCCGCAAGGATTTCATTACCTCCAGCCTGGGGAAAGCTAAAGCAGATTTAATAAAGCCATTATGCCCCTGGCAATGCCTTTAATTAAAGAGCTCATTATAAATGGCTGCTGCTCCCTGGTAAGAGGAACTCAGCAGGGAAGTGGCTCATTTGTCCCTGGACTGGCTGCCACCATGTCCCCTCAGCAAACACTGCCATTGCTCCTGCTGTAAGGATGGGACAAGATCCACCTCCATTTAATCCTGAAGGCTTAAGGGCTGTTCTCTTTCCTTGTCTGCTGGAAGTTGAGATAGTTCAGCTGGACACATGTTTATAAACATTTCTAAACCTATTTGGTATTGGGTTACACAGTGCTGTTCTCATCAGGGCGAAGCTTTATGTCAAGTATCCTAAAGGATGAATCCCCAAATCTCATCCCCTTTGTGGATTTTCCAAGGGTCTCAGCTGGGCTGTTGTGGGGGGTGTCCCCCCTCTGCTCTGCCAAGCCCCCTGGCTAGCCCATTGCAGCCACAGCAGATCCCAATAGCTGAAGGTTTTCAGTTTATGGTGGCTTTTATGGCTTTAGCAGAGGACTCTGTAAGTCATTTTCCAACCAGTGATAAAGCCCCAGTGCAGGCCGGGTGGTGCCAGTGACTCCTCTGGCAGTGCCATACCCCCTATCTCGAACCTCCCCTCCCTCTGCTCGGGTGGTGGCCCTGGGACTCTGCCCTGGACTTTGCCTCTGCTGTGTCAGGTCTCCACCAGGCTCTGGGGCTGCAGTGGAGTTTCAGTTCTGCTGAATCGTGCTGTGGCAGCGCCGGTGGGTCCCACCTCCGGGGGTTTGTGCCCCACAGCACCAAAGGAATGGGGATGTTGATGGGGGTCTCAGCTGCGACTTCAGGTGCCTTTACTCTGGGTTTCTGTGTGGGTGACAGCAGACTCGAGTGCCCAAGAGAAGGCACCCCAATAGAGGCTGTTACATCTGATCTTCTGCACCACGGGAGCCCCAGATCCCACCAGGAACTCCGAGTCCCGGGATGCTTCAAGCTCCCATGGGTGGTTGAGGGCAGAGGGTGCTGCAAACCCCATCAGGAGTAAGGGTGCGCCGATACCCCGGGGTGCTCCGGCTCTGGGGGTGCCCCGGGTCCTTCTGGGGGTCCAGCTTTAAGGCTGCTCCCGTTCCTACCCGGTCCGTGTCTGGTGTCTGTCTCCCAGGGCCGATCCAGGGCCGAGGATGCTCCGGATCCTGGGGCGGTCCCTCCCTCCCTCCCCAGGGCGCTGCGCGCCGCGGGCTCCTGGTGACATCTAGTGGTGTCACGGACGGGGACAGACACGGGGACAGACCCGGGGACAGACACGGGGACAGA
>QUSF01000145.1:365379-378483 GCA_003676055.1 Chloebia gouldiae
AGACACGGGGACAGACACAGCGACACGGACACCCGGACACAGGGGAGGGGGCTGCTCCGGGGGCCCTGCCCGCACTCGGCCAGGAAAAGCTGAGATGGGGACCCCCTCCTCTTCCCCCAGTTCACCTTATTTCCCCTCATACCCTGTCTCCAGTCTTTTTCTCCCTCAGGGATTTCCCTTGGGGATGCAGGACGTGCCCGGCCGTGCTGGAAGGGCGCGGTGGGGCGGATGGAGGTCGGGGGGTGATGTCCCCCTCTGCCATTGCCCGACCCACCGGCCCAGCCAAGGGGTTCTGCTTCCCCGGATGTCACTCCAGGGCTGCTGGTGGGTGCAGGGATGAGCCAGACCCATGCAAAGCCCAAACACAAATTAAATCGTGATCAGACCCCTGCGCAGGGGACAGTCCTTGGCACTGTGCAGGAAGGGTCCCTGGGCTGACCTGGTAGGGCTTGGTGCATCCTGGCCTGTTTGGGGCTGGGCTGTCTCCGGGTGCAGGGGCTCAGGTGGGTGCCTGGAACTGGGGGTGGGGAGTGTCACACACACTGTTGGTGACTCACCTCCTTGGGGACTGTCCCCAGAATACACAGACCCCGCTTGTGGCGATCCTACTGTAAATGCAGGTGAACCCGGTGGGAAGAAATGGTGATGTCTGACTCCAGTTCAGAAGGCTGAATGACTTCTTTAGTATAACTATACTATTAAAAGGAGATACTAAAACTACAAACCTACTTTCTCTAACTACCATATCTAACTCACTCACAACTCGTGATCCTTGCCAGAGTCCAGACACAGATGGGTTGGACTGGCTATCAGACTCAAGCAATCCTCATCAGAATCCAATCAAGAAATCACCCCAGGTAAACAATTCTCCAAACACATTCCACACGGGAAAAACAAGGAGCAGAAATAAGAAGTTGTTTTCTCTTTCTTCTCTCTGTGCTCCTCTATGAAAAAATCCTGAGAGGGAGAAGAATGTGCCTGCCACGATCCCCCTCTCACTTTTGCAGCCCCTCTCTCCGCTGCCGACGCGCTCCCTCAGCGGCCGTGCTGGGGGTGCAGCTCCCCCTCGCTTTGTCACTGCTGCCTTGCCGTGCCAGCGGTGGCCCTGTCCCTGCTCTGGCACTGTCACCGCTGGGCCCGGCACAGGCAGCACCGCCCGGCACCCGCAGGTAGGGCTGGGGGACGCAGGGGAGCTGTGTGGGTGTCTGCCTTCAACCCCTCCACTATGTCACTCAGACCTTTCTCAGCTATGAACTGGAGAGAATCCCCTCCCTGCATCAGCATATAGCCCCCATCGAGAGCAGACACGGTCCCTGAGACCCCCCTGGCATTTTGGAGAGTCCCAGCCACAGGCCACAGTGAGGGGCTGCCGGGCTGTGCAATGTGCATCCTCCCCACCCAGGCACGGGGTTAACCGGATTAACCAGAGAAAACACCCCACCGAAAGTCAGGAGCACTGGATTTGCCCTGTGAAGGGGGAACTGTGCATGTGCTTGGAGGTGCAGGGGAGACAGAGGTTGGGAAGGGAACAGGCAGGTCCTGGAAGGGGTCCAGTCACCTCCAGTTTTCCCAGCACTCAGTGGTGGGTAATGGGCAACTCAGAATATCCTGCTCCCACAGGCACGCCTTCTGTCCCGCTGTCAGGCCCTGTGGCTGGGAGTGTTCATTGTCTGTCCCTCCATCCTCAGTGCTGCTGGGGGCTGTGTTTGCCCTGTGGGACTTCCAGCAGGGGCAGATGTTTGCATCTGGTGGGAGGGCAGGACAGGCATACATGGGTCCCCCTTCTGCAGCTCCCAGATGTGCCAGCAGCCCCTCAGTGTGATGAGAGTTTGGGGGAGGCTCTTGTGATATGGGGGGAGCTGGTGCCTCTCGCTGTCCCCCCCAGCCTGGTCCCCCTGCCCATCCCACAGAGCACCCCATGGCCCCAGGCAGTGAGGCTGGACACAGGCGGTCTTTGCAGTGCAACTTAATGGGATAAACCAATTCCCTTAACCCACTTATCTGGCTGATCCAATAAAGGTGGCTGGGAATAAAGTGTGTGCGTGGCCTTAATGCATTTCCTCTGTCCATGCTCCCCCAGTCCTGGCAGCATCGTGGGTCCGTCTGCCACAGCTGGCGGGGGGCTCCTCCCCAGAGGCAGCGCAGAGGGGCTGGGCAGAGGGGGGACATTGGCTCTAGGGACTGGGACCTGCTGGCTCCAGGTACCAGGGAAGAGGAGAAGCATCTGTGACAGTGGTGGAGGTGACTCTGGTCCATTGAGGGATAACTCAGCACAAAGCATAGTGCAGGTGAGTTGTGGGGGCCATGGGAAGGGTCTGGTGTAGCTGTGGTTGGGTGACACCATGTGTTTGTCCCCCCACCAGCACAGATGTTCACTCAGCCCCATGTCCCCGAGGGCCATTGCTTTTATCAGGGAGGGAGTCCCTTGCTTACCCTTGCACTTCCTTCCTCTCAGGGTTTGGGGGTTGTTGTGGGGGTCTGGGAGGGGGGGGAGCTGGGGAGGGGGTGAATGTGGGACATGGGATGGGCATGGAGCGGGAGGGATGGGGATGGAGGGACAGTGCTGGAGGGATGGGGATGAAAAGGATGGAGGCAGGGACAGAAGGACAAGGACAGAGGGGGATGGACGGAGGGAGGGTTGTTGCAGGAGGGCTGGGGCAGCAGGAAAGGGGCAGGCAGGGCACAGGCAGGGGCAGGAGGGTTGGGAAGAAGGACAGGAGCAGGCAGGCAGGGACGGGAGGATTGGACAGGAGTCCAGGAGCAGGCAGGAGGTGCAGAAGCACGGGAATGGGTGTGCCGTGGCGGCTGGGAGCCACCTCCAGGTGTGGGTGACGCAGCAAGACCAGGAAGCGTCCGGCTTCGTGGCAGGTGAGGGTGGAGCAGAGGTGACGGACGCTGCTCGGAGCCCGACCTCACCCCAGCAGGGACGTGCTCTCGCTTGGGGCCACTGTGGCTTCGCTGCCCCTCTCTGTCCCTGCAGGCTGCCATGGACGGGGCCCCGCCGCCCACCAGCCCCACCGGGCTCTCGGCGTACGTGGCCGTGTCGCAGCTGCTGGGCCTGACCCTCCTGGCCACCACAGGTGCCTGGCTGGGCCGCTACCGGGGCGGCGTGGCCTGGCACAGCCCCCTCCAGTTCAACGCCCACCCCCTCTGCATGGTGCTGGGTATGGTGTTCCTCCAAGGCGACGGTGAGCAGAACGGTGGGACGTGCCCTGTCCCAGCCACAGCCTCCAAAACCTGGAGCTGTGGTCAGGCAGGGAATGAAGGGGACAAAGCGGTGACAAAAGACACAGGGAAGGAGCACCAGCATCCCTAGGCAATGCTGGGTGATCCCTGTGGATGCTCAGGGACCCTCTCTGTGCAGCTCTCCTGGTGTACCGGGTGTTCAGGCACGAGGCCAAGCGCTCCACCAAGACACTGCACGCGTTGCTCCATGGCCTGGCCCTGGTCGTCGCCCTCGTGGGTGAGTGCTGGGCTGCCACGGAGGGGTGGACGGGGCAGGATGCAGCCCTGGTGGTGACGGGCTCCTCTCCGCAGGCATCATCGCAGTGTTCGAGTCACACCGGGCCAAGGGCATCCCTGACATGTACAGCCTGCACTCCTGGTGTGGGATGGCCACCTTCGTGCTCTACCTCCTGCAGGTAAGGGGTGGGAAGCCCCTGGCCCCCCTGGCGAGAAAGGGTCTCTGCAGCACCTGTGACATCCCCGTGTCCCCACAGTGGCTCCTGGGCTGTGGTTTCTTTCTGTTCCCTGGTGCCTCCTTCTCGCTGAGAGGGTGGTACAAGCCCCAGCACATCTTCTTTGGCATCACCCTCTTCATCCTCTCTATCACTTCCTGCTTGTTGGGAATTACTGAGATGCTCCTCTTCAAAATCAGGTGAGTGACTGAACTGGGGAGAGGGGGTGGCCCCCCAGACCTCCAACAGAGGGATGTCCCTGTCCCTGTTCAGTCTGTGGCTCTTAAATCTCCCCTCAAGGTCTTTATTTCTGCTGCTGCTGAGTCACTTACCAGATTAAGTCTAACAAGGGGCTGGATCCTACAACAGCTTTCTTGGGGAATGTGGATAAAATGCCCAGTGCCACTTCCCTGCATGCAGGTGTTTGCAGAACCACTCAGGGACTCAGGTCCCTGAGACCTCTGCTCCTGCAGCTGGAGGACCCCAGCTGCACACTGGGGTCACCCCCAGACCCAGCACTGTGGAGACAGGGCTATGGGGCACCCCAGGAGCCACTTCCCTCCAGCAGGGAGGGTACTGCTACAGCCCCAGTACAGGACTGTGCCACTGGTTTAATCTGCTGTCACCAAGCGTCTCTCCCAAAAGTGAGCAGAACACCAACACTCCTCTCTTGCTCTGATGTGGGGAAGGAACCTTCCCCATGGTGTGTGCCTGAAGGATGGGCATGAGGAGGGGGTCCCAGCCAGAATAGGGATATGTCACCCATCCCTTAAGGTTTGAGCATCCCTCTCTATCCCTGCAGTGATTCCTACAGCCACTTCGTTCCTGAGGGCATCCTGGCCAACACGCTGGGGGTGCTGCTGGTGGCCTTTGGGCTGGTGGTGGGCTACGTGCTGACACGGGAGGAGTGGAAGCGCCCACCCCTGGCAGAGGAGCTGGCCCTGTCCATGGACTTCAAGACCCTGACAGAGGGAGAGAGCCCTGGTGGTGGCAGCCAGTGACACCCGCAGCTCCTGGTCTCCAGCATGGGCTCCCTGTCTGAAATGTTCCTGTGCAACCTGTCCCTGGTGGTTTGCATCTCTGCCCAGCTCAGGGTGATGAGGACAGCTGGAGCTTGACAGCGCCAGGAGCTTGACGAGGACAGCTGACATGCTGGATGCAATGCTGCCCGCTGGACTCAGCTTGGCCTTAATCATCCTAAGCTCTGCCCAGACCAGGCCCTGGTGACTCCCAAACCCATCCCAGCCCTGTGGGAAGGGCAGTGCTGTGGGCAGGGCAGGGGCACGAAGGAGAGGGGTCTCTGAGCTCTTCCTCTTCCCTGCTCTGGGGACAGAGTGGGAGCAGAGATTCCTGCACTGTGGGTGGCCAAAGCCTTCAGGCTGTTCTCAGTGCTGATGGGCAGAGGGGATGTTTGGCACCACCAGGATGTCCCACTCACTGGCAGCCCCTCACCCTCAAGCACGGCCACGCTGCGGGGACGCTCCCCTAAAGGGCTCCCTGGGGGTTTGGAGTGACCCTGTGCCTGTGCAGGTTCAGCAGCTTCGTGTCTGAAGTGTTTTCTCCCCACGCATGATGTGTTTGCTCAGTGGATGCTCCTGACCTAATAAATGTTTGCAACTAACCCTGTCCTCCTCCTGATTCTGCCCCCCCCCAGATCACAGTTGTGGGGTATCCTCGAGTTTCCACATGCTGAGGGCAGCAGGGAGAGGAACTGCCTGAGGGGCTGGGGAGGGGCCCCATGGGAACATCTCCAGGGTCTGGCCATGCACTGGGTGTTACAATTATTATCCACTATATTATTATATACCCGGTGGCAGCAGTAGTGCTGCCTCTGTCGCCTCCCACTCCTGGTGGCTCCCAAGTCTCTGTCCCCAACCCCATGGTGGCAGTGACTGTGAGACCCAACTCTCAAAACATCATTTCCACACCGAGAAACATCAGAACACTCCTTCACTGACCCCAGGGTGGGACAAACAGCAGCCCAGACACCATTTCCAAGTGTTAACCATTTATAAATAGGTACATTTTTTCATACATACAGTTTTCATTGTACAGATTACAATCTGTGTACATTGGGGGGGAAATGCATTCTTTTGAACTTTTCACATCTATCTCACAGCTCACATGTACAGACAAGAAAACTCTGCTCAAGCAAATACAGCAAAGGAAAAAATATGTTTTCTTTCCTTAGAGATGAGAGGCGAAGGCCTCTGCTGTTGGCAGGGGCTGCTCTTCCCACTGCACAATATCACAACTGTGTGGTGTTCAATATATCAGAGAGAACAGAACATGCATTGGATAATATACTGTACAGAGAGAAAGTCCTTTACATCTGAATTATAGAAAAGCTAAAGGAAAATTTAAGTGTCTTAAAGATCTTCCCAGCAAGTGTCTCAGAGGATGGCAACCAGGGAGCTGTACAAAGCACAAGGCAGGTGTAGTGGACGTGTTTGTACCCAACTCAGATCCTCTCGGATGTGAAGACAGAAAGGAGATGGAATGCTGAATGCAACACTATGGCAAAGAAAGGCTGGACAGGGATGAGCCCGGCAGTACTGGCAGAGTCCACACGAGTCTCTGGATTATCGGTGTAGCAGCACAATGGACTCTGTAGCACACAGTGCTGCTCAGTGGCTGGCTCAGCAGTGCACAGCGAGGCAGACCTGTGGGGACCCAGCTCTATGGGCATGAGACTTTCCCACCTACCCATTCTGACCCTGACTTGCCTCCCCACCGCTGTCCCTGGACAGCAACATCCAAAGGGATGAAGTCTTACAGCAAAGCAGCTCTGTTTCCACAACCACAGGATGTGATCCCATCACGTGGGACCCGGCTGCCGACTCCCCAGTACCGTGACAGCTAGAAAATGAGCAGGAGGAAGGACAGGGTGGTGAGTTGGGTGTCTGGTGGCTTTCCCCGCGATGGCCGCACTTGCTGTGACCTCTTGGGTCGGTCTGTACCAGTTTGGTGAGATCCAGCTGTAGAGTCAAGAGTTGGACACGAATGCATCTTGCTAAAGAATTGAGCCCTTAGTGGTTTATATTAGAAAAAAGAGTTTGAATGAAAATCCAGCAATTATTCACATAAAGCTGAAAAAAATGCAGATTCACTTTCAACCATTGTGCTTTGTGTCCAACACACCCTCCACCAGCCTGCGAAGTGCAGCCGGCGTGGGGTGAAGGCTTTGATTTGCAGAGGTCCCAGCAGGTACAGCAGCTCTTTCCCTAAGCCCTTGGGTAAACGCTGATAAACCAGTAGAGCAACCTCGAGTTCCCAAGAGCACAGCGAAGTACAACCACCAAGGAGCTTGCGGCAGCGCACCAAGGACCCCCGCAGGCGAGGAAGGCGGAGGACGAGCAGGCACGCTGGCTTGCTTGGTTCTCTAGATAAGGCAGAGCTGGCACTTCGGTTTTAGCTAGACTTCTCCTGGGTAACCCTGAATATACAGCAACTTTTGTAGAGTAGACTGAACCACTCCCACTTTACTACCCACCCTGGTTGCAGACCTAATCCCAGCATGACTCCAGTGTTTGGCATATGCATGCTCACACGTTCACACCAGCCCCCTTCACACCAGCCACCAGTTTTCTTTACAGCCAGGTTAAAGAAAAATAACCAAAAAGTTCAGTGCTTAGACTGAGCTGGGCACTGGTGCCACAGCAGGCAGACAGATGGATAGACACACGTCTTGGGTTGTTGGAACAATCACAGTTCTCCCAAAGAGTGACACAGAGAAGGCAGTTCAGCCTATACCTCCTTCAAATGATCTGTCTTTGTAAAACCCTCCTTTTCCTAAGCACTTTAATGCCCACTCAAGACTATGTCCAAAGCCCTCTGATGCCACCCCCAGCCTGGGTGGTGGGACTCTGCAGAGCCTTCCACCATGTGGGTGTCCACTCCCCTGGGAGCACAGCATCCTCCTGACCTGGAAGAACAGTGAGAGCCAATGAACCCCCACTGAGGGATGGGGCAGACACCCACACCTGATGCTGGGAGAGAAGATTCCAGTTCTGCAGTGGCACACCTGGGTCTTGGAGCAGCCACAGGTGAGGATGAGAGACACCTGGTGGGAAGGTTGGCTAAAGAAATGGGTCAGCTTCAGCATCAGTTCTGGCACTGCCTTCAGCATGTACCCCAAGAATGAAAACTGGAGTTTCAATCTCATCAAGAATTGGCTTTACTCGGTGGACCCAAAATACTGCTTGCTAAAAGATGGGGCTTGCCAGTGGTACCACTGCAGTCAGGAGGGCATGAAGGCACCAGCTGGCAGCATTGACCTGCATCTTAATTACTCAAAAAGTAATTGAATACACAGCACAGACATACAGGACAGCTGTATGAAACTGAGTGTGATCCCACAGTGTGGCCTGATCTAGTCAGACCCAGATCTAAGGGTAGAGGATGAAGGGAACTTCTGCTCCCCCAAGCACAATGGGGCCATGCCAGCACAACAGAGAATGACCCCTGCTTCTCCTCATGCAAAGACCAAATTATGACTCTGAAGACACAGGGAACTGAGCAAGAACAGCTTTTCCAAGAAGAAATGTGCTTCTTAGCCACCTGGTGACCACAGCAGCCATCCTGCCTCAACTTTTCCTAAGCAGAATTGCCAGGGAAGTGCTTTAAAACCACTGCAAATAATTTTGTATTCAAAAATTACTTAATCTGTTGATGCTTATATACAGGAGTCAGTTCTTGTGCTATAAATATTATGATTCATTGCTTTGTTTCTTTTCTTTTTTTTTGAAAAATACACTGAGACGTGAACTGTTTTGCTATTTTGCTAATGAAGACACTACTCACGCTTAAATATCCAGTATTTATCATAGTAACAAATTCAAACAGTAAAGTGCACCCATTTACAGAGAGAACAGATGGAAAACCATTAGTGCAAGAATCCTGTGGAAAATGTAACACATGGAATCGTGAAAAAACCTGCATGCTGCAGTGTTTCAGGCCTTCTTCAGCTTTGTGGTTGTGTTAAAAGCGTGAGCTGTTTTCTTTTTCCCTTAAAACATCTTCAGAAACTGGAAAGTTACAGAGGAGTGCTGTGGGGGGATGTTCTGAAGGACAGGACTGGGAGCACAAGCCAGTGAGTAGTGAGAGCAGAGCGTGGGCAGTGCTGCTCCACTGCCCCTGCACCACCCGGGCGTGGCAGGGAGAGGAGCGCCCGCGGCGTGTCTCACCCGGCTGGACAGCACAGGGACACGCCTGAACTGGGTTACTCTTTCCTTTCCAAGAAGCAGCTGTAGGTAGGAAGCCACTCACTCAGGCAGAAAGCTGGAGGATGGGAGGCACTAAGCAAAGTGACTGATGCTGCTCTAGACCCAGGATATGTCTCCCAGCTATGTGGGATGTGGAGGAGAAATCAGTTATTCCTTACAATACAGAGCATGTTATTTCAGAAATGAGAGGAAGAAAGAAAGCCATCACAGCCCATTTTCAAGGAGAGAAGCCATGCACAGAGCTGGGTGTCCCCTCGGGGTACACACCCCATCGAAGGGGTCCCAGCCAGCCCCCCATCTTACAGACTCCTAGGATAAAACACAGTCAGCACTAGGTTGCATCTCAAGGAAGAAAACACCAACCTCAATCCAAATACTGGCTTTGACAAAGACCAAATGGTCCCTGGGGCACCCCAAAATTGCCAAAACTCATAGAGGAACCCCCCCCTTCAAATGTTCTCCATGTGTCTATGAGACACAAGCCTCCCCTGGCCCAAGGTGTGCATATCCCAGCTTGCTCTGAGCAAGTTAGGCAATGAAATAGCAATGAGATGTGCTGAGCCACCCAGGGAAAAGAAATGCCCCATCAAAGCCAGGGTTTGCTTTAAGACCCTGTCCTGAGCTGGTGTGAAAGGCTGCAGCTGCAGTGATGTGTTGATGTGTTGCTGGGATATGCTCACTCACACCAGCAGAGGTTGGAGCCCGTGATTTGGTTCAAGAAGTCTTGCAATCGATTTGCAGTAGCCCTTTGGAGGTTTTGCTCCCCTGATCAGCACTGAACTGCTCCCAAGAGTTGATATGAGTGAGGTTTGGCATTGGGCAACAGGCACTAGTTTGCTTTAAAACAAGCTACAGCGTTATCACTCTCCCTCCGTCATCCCACCCTTCACCCTCAGAACAGAAAAGGCAGATTACAAACCCACCAGGAATAAAGGAATCCGTAAAGAAGTTCTTCCCCCCACCTCAAAAGAAATTTTCAGCAAATAATTGAAAAATTATTGAAAAGCCGATTAAAAAGGATCTTGGAACTGGCCCCTGCTTTTCACATTGTCTTTATGTGATTTGCATTTGATTACAAAACTGAAAATAACAGGAAAAAAAAAACCAACCTGAACTGGAAAATGTCCTGAAATAGACAACATAAATAAATTATAAATAGGTCTCTCTGAACTACAGATTCTCAAAAAGCAGCACATGGTCTCTACCATGTACAGATATGGAACATAGTGTCCCTTTCCAGGATTTTGGAAACAGAGGATCTTAGAGGAGCATAGCCCTTGCTACAGCCCCTGCTCCCTGGCAGGACTGAGCCAGAGGGAAGGGATGCTGCAGGGGTGGGACTGCAGAAGGACCCTTCCTTTTTTGGGACCATCATGCCATGTTCTACATCCTCATCATAAAAAAATGTAGAAAGAATTTAAGAATTGCAATTTTCTTATTTGAATACCATTTCCTAAGTCAGATTTTTGCTCTTCCTTGCAAGTGATAAATCCCCCTAGATGAAGTCCCCAACACTGACTTGCCCCATGCAAATGCTGTGGGTGAGGTGAAGTCTGCCAACATGTGAAGAAGTCAGTGCAACCCCAGCTCATGCACAAGAGGTTCCTGGCCAATTCTCTTGGCTGATTAAAACACCTAACAAAGGGCCAACCTTACACCCTCAATGCTTGTATAATGCCCCAGAGCAAAGAAATCAGCATGAGGGCACCCGGAAGGTAGCTGGAAAGCGGCAAAGTGCTGTGTGATCCCCACCTGTTCTGGCCAGTGACAAGTTAAATAAGGAAGGAAAGTGCTGTAAGCCAGCAGAATCAGAATGGGTACTGTGGGTGCTGTGCATAGCTACTGGTGTTAAATTATATCACTGAGGGCTGGCACGGGACCTGTGGATACAGACTTGGGAAAGGCTCCTGTGGAATTCCCTAGGAATTCCCATCAGAGTTGAGTGAGAGATCACTGAAACAAAAGAAACCAATTTAAATCCAAGGCAATTGTTGCTTGAAAAAGAGCTGGTTACCTCCTGCTGCGTAGGGATATCTCTGGACCACCCCACACCATGGACTAAGATATCCTGGTTGGAACTTTGCTGGAATTGGGCAAATGATACTGGCTCGGCTGATGTTGGCTTCACAGTCAGCTGGGGAACAAAAGGGCTGGAGCACGTGCATGGCTGTCTGACCACCACATAAAGTACCGGAGAAACTTGATCATGTAGCTATCAAAGAGAAATAAAAATAATAATAGTAATTATAATAATTATAATAGTATGCATGGAAATCAAGCTTGGAAGTGTGTGCTGAAAACATGAGGGTCTCACTCCAACAAGTGTCTTTTACACATTAGACTCCACAAATGGTCTCTTTGGTTTGATTGGGGACGTCTGCCCTTGCCTGGAGTCCCTGGAGAGCTGCCTGTACAGGTTATCCTGGTAGGCCTGCGCCACGGGCAGCGTCCTTGCCACCTTGACGTCGGGGTATGAGGAGGCTTGGGTGACTCTCTCCAGGAGGTCTCCCCGGGACCCATTGGCCAGCATCCCATGGGGGCTGTAATAGTCTTCCTCTAGCAAATGGCCATTCTGTGCATTGTTGGTTTTGTTATAAAAGGCAATGTTGCTGATTGAAGAGGGTGGGCTAAAGGATTCTGGCTGGGGCAGATTGCCAGGTGATGTAGGACTAATGACAGTGTCCACTGACGACACGGCCCAGGTCCGGTTCTGCTGATGGAGATGGGGGTACTGCTGAGTCCGAGCAGTTTTATCGATGATTCCCATGAACGGCGTGGTCCGGGAACGGGCTGGCTCACTGGGGTAGCCCCCCTGCGTGGGCGAGACTGGAGACAGCTCATCGCACGATCTGTCATAGGCTGGCTTGAGGGGAATCTCCATTTGCTGAATCGAAGCAGAGGGGCGAAAGTTGGGCGTCAGGTTGGACGTGGAGGAGATGCTATTGCTGGAAGGGGAGAAGCGGAGGCCAACGCTCTGAGAGTGGAGTAGAGGCCTTGGAGTCGGTGGGTGAGGCTTGATTTCGCTGGGATTGACTGTGATGGGCCTTCTTATGAGGTGAGACACATCTGGAGAGCCCAGCTGGTTGGCAGGGAGAGGAGAACGCTCCAGGTCAAGTTTTGAATGGCACACTGGATAGTAGGAGGCGGACTGGCTTCGTCCAATCTGAGGTGTCTGGCTGTACCTCATCCCCCCTCTGTAAGCTGAGGATGGTCTCTGGGGAAGGTCTTCCTTGGCCAGCCCTCCGTGCTGACAGATGGCTCCCGCGCTGAGGCTTGCCTGCACGTGCTGCACGGGCCTGCTGTCGCCCACGATGCCCCCAATGGAGCCCTGGTAGACCAGCCGGCTCTGGCTGACCCCCACGTCCCCTGAGGACGACTGGTACTTGCTGGCCATCGAGTGGGCAACCTGGCTGTAGGCACCGGTTGGGATGACAGTACTGGAATGGACGGCAGAGCTGGGCTGATTGCTCCTCACGATCTGTGCCTTGGCTGGCTGCAGCCGCAGCCCTGGCTGTGGCACGGCCACGGGGAGCTGGGGCATCTGGAAAGATCTCTGCGTCATCTTGGAGAGCGGAGACTTGGGCCTGCCGGGGAGCTGGGAGACCCCGCTGGGCTCCGGCTGGTAGCGGACCGGGGAGCCGGACTGGGAGCGGTAAACGCTCACGCTCTCTGCGGGGGGACTGGCGCGGTACTGCGGGCCCCTGCGCAGGGGAGACGGCGGTGGGCTCTGGTACTCCTTCCCCTGGCTCCCCACGGGAGGGGGGCTGAAGCGGTAAGTGGAGCCCTGGTGAGCCGGGGATGTGTGGGGAGGACTGGGTCTGTAATGTGAGTTCTGGTGTGTCGGAGACAGAGCAGGAGACGTGGACTGGTACCCCTGCCTGGTCGGTGAACCCACAGAGCTGTTGGACCTGAAATCAAAGACCTGATGAGAGCCAAGAGGTGAGCCGGAAATATAGGCAGAGTCCCTGTGAGCTGGAGATGGAGGTGGGCTCTGGATGATGGGCAGCCCCTGGTTTGGCCTGGACTCTGTCTGTAAGCCAATGGAAATATTTTCTACATCCTGCTCGAGGTATTCCTCCTCAAAGATATCTTGCACAGAATACAGCTCTTCGTGCTGGGCTTCGGGTTCTGGCTCCACTGGAAGTGGAGGTGATGGCTGCTGCTGCTGCTGCTGCTGCTGCTGCTGCTGCTGCTGCTGCTGC
>QUSF01000145.1:378493-449744 GCA_003676055.1 Chloebia gouldiae
GCTGCTGCTGCTGCTGCTGCTGCTGCTGCTGCTGCTGCTGCTGCTGCTGCTGCACCTGCCTGCACTCCTCCTCCACTCGCATCAGCAGCCGCTGGATCTCACGGTTGTTAGGGCACAGCTTGATGGCCTCGTTCAGGTCCTCCAGGGCTGCTGAAAACTGCCTGCTTGACAAAGGAACAGAAATGAGAACTGAAAGTACTTTGGATTTGGATGGAGCTGCTTTCAGAGATTCCAGGGGAATAAAGTAGTTTGTGCATGTTACTGAGGGAGAGAGCTGTGATTGATACTGCTTGCTGCACCTCTCACATGCTGCCTTATGGGCCTCCCTTGGACTTATGTTATCCAAACAGAGGGAAAATTCTGGAGAAGAAGGGAACACAGTCCTTAGATGGCACAACACAGACTAGCAAACACGCCTGCCTCTTCAGGTTATGTTAGGGGCTAATTAATTACTCCCCCTAGCACCACCATGAGCTTCACCTCTGTTTTACCAACACATTGATCACTGCAAGCCCAGCTCACCAACTCCTGTAAACAAGCTCTGACAGAGCTACAACCACTTACACCAGTGCCTGCAGCCACTGCCCAGCTGGTCGGCAGCATCTTCTGGGCAGAAAGGGATGCTAAACAAACCTCTCAAAACATTTCGACTCAGAAATCACCAAACGAGGGAGGGCATTACTTTGGTGTTTAGGACGTCTGTGATCTCACTAATGAACATTCCTTGGCCATTTCTTCCCACGGGGGCACTGCCTGGCTCTGCAGGGTGGGTACCCACCCTTGATGTGACAGGCTCGCAGAGACTGGCCCCTCACACCCTCCTCTCTGTCCCTCCTCACCTGCTGCTGCGTTTGGCCCTTGCTCTTGCATAGTAAGCTTCATAAGACTTCGGTTTCAGCTCCAGTGCTTTAGTGGCAAATTCCTCTGCCATTCCAAAATCCTGTCATTTGAATAGGTGTGCAGGTAAGTAACAGAATAACTTTAGAAATAAAAATACATACAGCATGGAAGAAAACAAACTTGGTATGGACTTTCTTTTTCATATTGCATGGAAAACTCAATGGTTTTGGAATGTTTTACATGGAATCAACGTCATTTACTGATAGGGAGCTATGATGGCATTTCCAAAGACTCAGGTGTTGTTTACCCAAGTTGCTGTCATCACCCACAGAGGCCAGCAAGCCTCACTGTGTGCCCAACATGTGCATGTAAATTCCTCTCCAACAATCTAGTCTTGAGGAAACATCTGGTCTTGCAGATGGAATGTTATTTCATGAACAACTTTTTTCCACAGTTGAAAGCAATAGGAAACCTTTCCCATGCCCTTCTGCTTCCCTGAACACACTGATATTCTTCAAGGGGCTGAAGCAAATTGCCTGTGAAGGACAGAGCTCCATCAGCTGCAAACAGGACTTGCCTGGCAAAGGTCTCCTATCAATCCCACTGCTCCTCACTTCTCCAGGTCAGCTCACATGGGAGGATAGTTTGGGAGCAGGGAGAAGGTGACAGTGTGGGATGGAACTGCTCTTGGTGCTTTCCAGGCACAGTGCCATGAGACCAGATTATCAGCTCTGGTTCAGACCCTGTCACCACCCTCCCTTGCCTTGTTCTGAATGCTCCACGTCCTGCTAAGCTCAGCACTTGTGAAGGAGAACTCCTCCTAGTGGGGAGGATTCCATTTCACAGCCAAACTCTGCTTTGGATTGCTGCACTGGGCTATGACCTGAGCAGCTCGGGGAGAAAGGACTGAATAGTGCTGCTCCTGATTTGTTCAAAAACTTGTGATGCCAACTCTTGCTATGGGCATGCCCTGCCTGGGGAACCTTATACTTCTGTTTGTACCTGCAGGAGAAGTTTCTGAGGAGTTACTGTTCAACAAACTGAATTGGGAATGCAGTCATGAGATGGGTATCTTTATGGTCTCATCTACAGGTGCACAAACTGCAGGAGCTATTACAACCCTCTAAAATTTTCTATCACAAAACCTGCCATTCCCCAGTTAATGATAACCCAAAAATCCTTGTCCTCAAAGCACAGGACAAGAGCTGGAGTTGATTAGCTGTGAATTTAAAGAGACGGTTCACACTTTTTCTCCAAACTGTGTTTGTTCACCAGCATTAAGGTTTTACTCCCCTTGTTTTCCATCTTTCTTCCTCAGTGAAAAAGAAATAAAGGTGTTCCAAAAGCTCCTTCCCCTCCAGTATAACCTTTGCTGGCTCATGACCTCAGCTATGTCACTGAGTTTATGGGAACTTTAATTTGTGCAAGCTAAAGCCTCTGCCTCCAAGTCAGGGAAGGATGGCAGAACAGGCTTCTGCACGAGCTGGTTGCTGGATGCTGCCAGATTGCAGTGGGGAATGTGACAGGGATCTGGAAGTTCTGGGCCGAGAGGGAGTCTTGTGGAGGTGTTTCTGGATGAGTCACTGCCCTGAGGAAGTGCTAACCCCCCTAAGCATATGCTCCTTCATTTGAAATTAATTAGTATTCAAAGGAGCATATCTCCTGGCTCCTCCTCACTGCTGCCCCAGAAATCTGGAAAATGCCTCCATCCCCATATGACGATGTGAACATCATCATCAAAAGCGAGTAATAAAAAATTCAAAGTGCAATAAACATAGCAATGAATTTTTAATCATCTGAAACACACACTAAATCCCTACTGCTTTGGATTATAAAATGTCAGTGCTCTGTGAAGGACAACCAGGTTATAGAGAGGAGAGATCTGAGAGGCCAAAGCATGGGGAGGACATGTCTCTGCAGAGGCACAAAGCTGTCGGGTGGTGCCATGAAAAGAGGGGACACTTACATTCATTTTCCTTCGACACCGGGAGAGGTTGAGAAGCAGTGACACCTTCAGCTCACGGAAGGTTTTCAGGTCTTCTCCAAACCCTTCTCTGGGGAATTTTTTCAGAGCATACTGGTAGCGTTGGGCAGCCTCTTTCACTTTACCTTTCTATTAGAAGGAAAACATGTCAAAACTCATCCTTGGGTTGAGTGTACCTCCCTGCAGAGAATCCACTCACCAGCCCAACCAGTGTTTTAGGTGGCTAAGGAAGCACAACTTCACTACTTAGCTCTTTCCTAGAAAAGAAGGGCAGAACATTTGATCAAGGGAACATCTGAGCTGGAAAGGCAGATGCCTTGCACAAGTTGAGATCTCCCACTTCATACAGAGCTGTCACGCTACGGCAGGAAACGTGGAGAAATGGTGTTAACTTGATACAACTCCATCTGGTTTTTGGCTGGATGGTCTTTTGAGCTGGGTGATCAGTTACCCATTCCTGGAAAACACCCTTCACCCAAAGCTTAATACACATCCAGGAGGGTGAGGGACACAAATTGTGAGACTTGAGGTGGAGCTCTGGGGCTCAGAGAAGCCTCTGCAATAGCAAAGATAAATGTCATGGCACTGCTGTGGCTCTGAACTTGGACAAACAGGGTGAGATTCACCTCCCTGGACTTCAGATATTTGAAACTCTACATCTAAGTCTGTTAAGTGGTTTCCTTTTATAATTATTGGTATGCAACAGTCACCTTCAAAGGTGACTCATGTCTGCTATTCTAGGCAACTAATTTTGGGATGGGATAATGTACATCCTGAAGGGGCACAGCCAACAGGCAGGGTGAGAGAAAGAGGGCAGGATGGGATCTAGGACACACACAGTTCCTCAGGACCCAGACATAAATTTTGCAGCTACAGTGAGTTTTAAAAACTTGTAGACTCAGGTTTCTCAGCTGTATCATGTATCTCTGGCAGATAACTCCTACTGCAATTCCAGCTTTGTGTATTTTCTGCTTCACCCTTAGTGCCTCACAGTGCATCATTGCTGTACTTGCACGAGTTCTATGTGTGTGCAAATATCCAGCTTTTAAAGACAGGCTTAAAACAAATAGAGAGCAAAAAAAAAAAGACTACCTAACTGTAACAGGGGTATGTCTCCCATGGGCTAAAGGATATGACAAAGCCAGCTGTGGCCTGACAATCTGTTCTCATTGCAAGAGAACATTCCGGGAGTTTTTCTGGGATATTCTATCTTGTTGCCTTGATCCCCAACAATGAGCCCACTAGGTAATGACAATGCTGCCAGACCTGATGCAATGCAGCAGCACTCCCAACAAACACTTAGGTCCTGCCGTTTGCAAAGAGGAAATGAAGTACTGGCTCTAATCCAGAGCAACTTGGCTTTGCTTCAGCTTTGTTACAGATTTGGGCAATCAATCCCCTCTTCTCCAACTCCAATAACCAAAACCAAACCGTTTAGAACACAAGGAATGCTGTGAGTGGAAGCTCTTACTTGCCATGGGTTAAGGCAGCAGCATTAGGATCACAGATCCATTTAGGCTGGGGAGGACCAACCACTGACCTAACACAGCCAAAACCTCACACCAAGTGCTGCTGCAAGCTGCATCTGTTCCATGTTCCAAACCCACGCTTCTCACCTTATAAAACATGTCTCCCTCCTCCATCAGCTTGCTCAACAGGATGATCATGATGTCTGGTTTGGAGGTTGCCATTGCCCAAGTTGCTGGACCTGTAGTGTACAGGATGCATGATGGGTAAAGAACTCATACAATGCAAAGGTGGTAGGAAGCTGGGTGGAAAAAAATACCCTAGGGTGGGAATTTCTGCTGGAGAGAACAACTTGGCATGGTCAAAGGGCAGAGTGCTCCAAAGGACTGAGCTGACAATTCCTTTGACACCTAAATTAATGTCATCCCCCTTGCAATGGTTTTCCTTTGCAGTCATTAAGGCTAATCCCAGTGGTCTGGGAAAGGATGGAGCAGTTTCCACAAGAGGGCAGTGCTGAATATGGGACAGGCTGAAATGGGGGAAACAAACTGTATTTAAAGGAAAAATCAGAGTGGTTACATAAAAGCATTTCTAAACTAAAATCTATGGAAGTGTACTAGGGAATCTGCTGTTTGACTGTTGATAGGTGGTTTGTGGTTAAGTGGATTGTGATTTCCAGCTTCACAAGATGTGAAAGACTAGAGTAGAAAATCCATTAAGGCAGAAAAAATTACAAAGAAAGGTCGTCTGTAAATGCTGCTGGTGCTGAAGGCATTACTGGGCTGGGGGCAGTGGCTCTGCACAGGGGCCACCCTGCAGAACCAACTCATATCTCATGGACTAATAACGGGAGGGAAGGGGTGGCAAAAATTTGAGGACAGCTCATTAGTGTGGGTGAAGAGTAAGTCAACAATATTCTATAAGTAGATTCAGTACATTTTGGGGGAAGGAGGTTAGTTTTTGAGTTCAAGTTATTCTCTGCAACAGTCATTAAAAAATTATTTGAAGGTGAGGTAAATTAAAAGATTAGAGGTGTTGGGGACGCATGCAGACTAAATCAAACAGGAGAAAGCAAGGCTAACAAAGCTATCAGATCGAAGCTGATGCTGACAGCAATGAGATATACCTCGTGGGCGACTCGGTAACGTCTGACAACCTTCAAAGAAAGGAGAAAACAAGAAGTTGTAGGAGAGAGGGGAGAAAAAAATGGATGAAGGTGAAAAAAAAAAAAAAGAAAGGAAAAAAGCAGCTGTGAGAGGCAGGCAGCGAGGAAGCCAATGCACCAGCAAAATCCCCTTTCACAGGAAAACATAACGTGAGCAGCTGTGTGGTGCAGTGCAGGTACACTGAGGTCTGGAAGCATACACAGAGCAAGTGAACGCAGCAGCTCACAGCAAGGCATGGACAGACTACACCTGGCAACTCAGACTAATAAAGATAGAAAAAGCATTACCAGAGGAAAGACCTTGCCAAAGAAACAGTTATTTATTGACTAGCTTTTGCTAAGTAATACCACAGGAAAACAAATAAAGTCCCCATTTTACTAAAGAGAACCAAGTAGTTCTGGCTCGCCATCTGCTTTTGGAGTGTGAAGCAGTGGCTGGGGCTGAGGCTGCCTCTGGGTTATACTTGTATTTTTTGGGATGCCAGGCCCACTGTTTGAGTTCTGACTGAGCACAGAGCTGATGGCAGTGTCCCCCTGCTCCTACCTATCTTTGCTCCTTTCTTCAGGAGGGTGACGACAACCGAGGTGTTGCGGCAGCCCACTGCTCTGTCGAGGGGCCGCATCCCGCTGTAGTCAACGTGCTCAATCATGGCCCCATGGTCCACCAGGAACTGAACCTGCAATGAGAAGCCTGACAGTCAGTTCTGTTCTTGGCTGAGACCCCCATACACTGCTGGGTGGTGTAGGACCAGCAGAAGCTCGCTCTCCTCCACTGCCTGGGCTAAAAGCATCTCCACAGTGTCTCAGGGTACACTGTGGGAAGCGGGTTGAGGGAGGGGATTCTGTCCTTTTACTCCATTCTGGTCTCTGGTGAGACTGGAGGGCTGCATCCAGCTCTGGAGTCCCAAGCACAGGAAGGACATCAACCCGTTGGAGCAAGTCCAGAGAAGGCCCTGTAGATGCTCCAAAGGCTGGAGAACCCCTTTTAAGGAGGCTGGGAGAATTGGGATTGTTCAGCCTGGAAAAGGCAAGGCTCCAGGAATACCTTAGAGCCCCTTCTAGCACCTAAAGGGGCTCTAAAAAGGTTGGAGAGGGACTTTGGACAAGGGCCTGGAATGACAGAACAAGAGGGAATGGCTTTTAATTGAAAAAAAGTAGGTTTTGACTGGATATTAGGAAGAAATCCTTCCTTGCAGTAAGGGTGAAGCCCTGGCACAGAGTGCCCAGAGAAGCTGTGGCTTCCCCATCCCTTGAAGTGTTCAAGGCCAGGTTGGACAGGGTTTGGAGCAAGCTGGGATAGTGCAAGGCACAGTGTGGAACGAGATGGTCTGGTCCTTAAGTTCCCTTCCAACTCAAACCATTCTGGGATTCTCTGATCAGCTTCTGTGGAAGCACCTCCCCATACAGAGGGCCAGGACTATATGTGTTAATTGCTACTTCAAGCCGAACTGTAGGATTTTTATGGCTTTTACATCAACTGCCCATCTTCTCTGGCTGTCCACAGGCCACTCACCACCTCCGCATCGCCGTAGAATGCCGCCAGGTCCAGCGGCGTGCGGCCGTTCTTGTCTGCGTGGTCCGTGGCAGCTCCGTTCTCCACCAGGGAACGCACCACGGGCAGGTGGCCCTTCAGGCAGGCCCAGCTGAGGGCTGTCAAGCCCTCTTTGTCCATCAGAGAAATGGAGGCACCTGAAAGAACAAGCAGCACTTCACTTCAGAGCTCTCCACTGTTTATCACTGTTTACCACAAACCCTCTGCTCAGCAATGACAGCTTGTTTTCAAGCTCTGTATGTAATTATTAATTCCTTTATTAATGTTTCTCCCACCACAGATCCCACCCTCTGTGGCAACTTAAAATACACTGATGGGAACTGTGGCAAATGAGTTGATTCACACCAAGCTGCAAACTTTTTCACGCCTCCCTCTGCGGGCTTTCCTGGCAAACATCTGAGTAGCATGGTAGATCTGACTACCCTCATTTGAAACATCATCTTTTTAACTGCTTTTTTTTTTTTTTACTTAATCCAACCTCATTCCAGCCTGTGTGAGTCAGAGATGAAGACCATTTTGCTGTTTCAGCAGGTCACCATGGGGAATGAAGTCAGTTCAGCTCAGCTCTCCTAAAAAAGCACATATTTTCCCTTCTTCACTCCCCTCCCCTCTACCCAAAAGTAAACAATTTCCAGCAGTATTTCTTCCTGAACTTTACCCAATATAAATACAACGTTGTGGGATACACTACTGCCAACTGCAAGCCAAGGAGAGGAGGACTTGACGTTTTCTTGGATGAGGAAATGGTGCTGCCATACCAACGGGTCAGTATTGCTCCACACGGCATATGGATACGGATATGAGAGCTGAACAGCAGTTTTAAGTGAACACTCCTCTTCAAGGCATGAAGACAACTCCTGTTGCCATGGCACAGCCATGGCTCTGGCTCTGGCAAGTGCAGAGATTATCTGTATCAGCTCTGCTCCTCCGAGGAGCTGCAGCTACCTGCGGGATGCTCCTGCCAGCAGCTGGGATGAATTGCTGCTGCAGTGCTTTTCTCCTGGAGGCAAACTCTAAACGTCCCAGCATGAGATTCCCTGCCTCTAGAATGTTCAGTGAATATGGGAGTGATGTGAATTTCCTAAACATTCCCGCTCATCCCAGCTGACACATTCTTGGTCTGCACAGGTTGCCCAGCTGAGAGCAGACTAAGAGGCCTCCCTGCTGGCAAAAACTATTTGTGGAGGAATACAGCACAGCAATGTTTGCTCCAGGTGTGCTCAGAAACCTCTGGCCAGAGCTCTCAACACAGCATGGAGTGTCAGTGAGGGAGGGGACAAACAGCACCTGGAGCAATCAGGAATGCCAAGGTGGGACATGGGCTGCAAGGTACAGACTCAGGGAGGACAGTGTAGAATCACAGACTCATTTAGGTTTGAAAAGACTTTAGTATCATTGAATCCAACTGTTCCACCAGCATTGCCAAGCCTTCCACTAACCATGTCTCCAAGTGCCACATCTTTAAATCCTTTAAATCTCTCCAGAGATGGGAGTTCCACAACTGCCCTGTAGCAGCCTGAGCCAGGGCTGAACAACCTTTTCAATGAAGAAATTTTCTCTCCCCTAGAGCAACCTGAGGCTTTTTCCTCTAGTGCCTTATTCCCTGGGAGCAGAGCCCAGTCTCCATCTGGCTGCCCCTCCTACCAGGAAGTTGTGCAGAGCCAGAAGGTCCCCTCGAGCCACTCCCAAATCCCTCAGCCACTTATTGTACTCCAGATCCTTCCCCAGCTCTGTTTTCTTCTTTGGACACACTCCAGCACCTCAACACATTGCCAGTCTTTTCTCACGTTGCCCACACTGTACCCAGGAACCATTCTGAAGCTATGGGAAAGCCCCTCCAGATGATCCTGAGCTGACCGAAGCCCAAATTTTGCTCAGGATGAAGCTGGAGCTGGAGGGATGTAGCACAGCCGGTCCCCAGCCCCTCCCAGCACGTGCTCTAACCTTGTGCAAGCAGGAACTCCACGGTGCCCAGGTGTCCCTCGGATGCAGCCATCATCAGCGGCGTGCGGCCCTGCTTGTCTGCCATGTTCACGTCAGCGCCGTGCGTCAGCAGCAGATCCACGATCTGCAGCACACCAAGCCAGCACTCAGGTTACACACGGAGCTGAGGAGATGCCAGAGCCAAGGAAGAGCAGAACAGACCCCACATTCTAAAAACTCCCACCTCTACAGGCATGGGGCCCTCTGGGATTGCTGAATGGATGATTAAGGATTATGAAAATGAAG
Organism: Chloebia gouldiae; assembly: GCA_003676055.1. Classification (NCBI taxonomy): domain Eukaryota; kingdom Metazoa; phylum Chordata; class Aves; order Passeriformes; family Passeridae; genus Chloebia; species Chloebia gouldiae. The sequence continues at coordinate 387,731 of QUSF01000145.1, forward strand.
GAAGGTATAAGGACAGGAAAAATGTTCTTGTAAGTCATGAGCATCATGTTTGCTTCTCAAATGGTGAGATAACCAGAGAAGCTGTGGCTGCCCAGTCCCTGGAACTGCTCAAGGCAAGGCTGGTTGGGGCTTGGAGAAACCTGGGATAGTGGAAGGTATCCCTGCCCACAGTAGGGGGATGGAATTACATGGTCTCTTAAGATCTCTTCCAACCCAAACTATTCCATGATTCTATGATAAGACAGGACTTAAGCAAAGCTGTCTGCAGCCAGCCAGAGTTTGGGGTGGTAGACGAACCAGCATCGCTTCTTTTTGCTCTGACCATTCCCCAGAAGAGCTGGGGCTTGTCTTCTCCATGCCCATTCCAGCAAGACGGAAGGGACAACCTGAGAAGCCGACCCACCACCTCCGGGCACCCCAGGGCGAGAGGGCCGCACTGACCTGCCAGTGTCCCTGTCTGACGGCGCTGAAGAGCGGCACGACGCCGCGGCGGTTGGGCTGCGCCACGGCGGCGCCCTGCTCCAGCAGCAGCCTGCACACCTCCAGCTTCCCGCGCCCCGCTGCCGCCGTCAGAGCTGCACGGGACAGGACAGCAGTCAGGGAGAGAGCCACGAGCACAGCGGAGTGCCTTCCTATCTGGAAACTGGTTTTTCTGCTGGATCCCAAAGTGATGGGGCCTGAAAAGCCAGACCTATCTCATGGTAGGAAAAACCAACAAAGAAAATGGGCTGCAGTGGTACAGCTTCCACTCTTGTGATTTTAGTTACCTCAAAGGTCAACTCTTCCATGAAAAGTTTACATAATGTCAGAATGAGGCTGTTTGGGACAATCAGCTTTTACTGTTTTCTGCAAGTCACAGTGAAATGGGATGAGAACCCAAATAAGTGTAAAATCTACAGGCACTTGTGACTGAGGTTCAAGGCGCGTCTGAGGTTCAAATGTGACTGAGGTTAAAGGTGTGACTTAAGTTCAGGTTTAGCTGCAAAGAAATGTGATCACAAATCTGTTACTGTTTTCCCTAATGCCACAGCCATAGGCTGTGAGGCCAAATGTATATGAGGAGGGGCACGATATCCAGAGAAAATACAGGTCTTCAAGTACTTGACAAGACCTTCTTCAACCTGTCATTGCCTCATCCCACCGTGAGTACAAGGGAGCAAGTGATGGATCAAGCAGGACACATGCCAGATCCTGCTAGCCACTGATACCAGTCACATTTGTGGCTTTTCTTTGTCCAAACAAGCACAAAGGAGTGTAATCCAGATGGAGGACTTTTATTTTCCATATCCTACTTTAGTCTGTAGCTCTTTGAAACCAGGGAAACAACTGGAAAGCAAAACAGGATGGATTTGTTAATCTGTCTTCCAAGAAGAACACAATTTCTGGGCTTTGATTCTGTCCAGGGCTTATCCTACCATCCAGGGTCTTTGTGCAAACCCAAAAATATCTCTCATTTTCATATGCTCATGATATTACAGGTGGGTAGAAGCAACACGTGAGAGCTCTTTTCCTGTTAACTCAAAGTGTGGTTGAGTTAGAGAACACATATTCAATCTGAAAATAGTTCCAAGTTCAGGACCTGCCAGTGGCTTATTTCAGTATTAATTTTAGGTTTTCTGGTTCCTCCCTCTCCCTAACTTTCTGTGCACTTCAGCACAGCTCCACTGGCTCCACGTTCTGCTGCTTCTGGTAGGAGTTGGAGCAGAAGGTGGGAGTCTATTTCTGACTGATGTCGCTTGTTTTTTCTTTGAAGTACATTTCTGTGGGTTGGTCGATTACAAGGTGTTGATGGGTTTCCAACTGCAACACTGTTAATGGTGGGGGATTTAATTAATTCTATTCCATATTATGGCTGAACTTTCTTCTCTTGGGGTTGAGAGACACCAAGAGTTAAATGAAAAATCATTTTGCTGCCACAAGCAGAATATTCTGCAAAATCTATAATCAGATCCATGTGGGTTTTAAACGTAAGCTACAAATATAGAAAGAGGCAGAGGGATTGGTATGCAGGGCTGCTGGGTTCCACTGCTAAACCAGCCTGCACTCGAAATGTTGCAGGTTAACTTGAGGTATTTTACATCAAAATTACTTGTGTTTGCAACAATGAAAATATTGTGAATCACTCCAGTGTTTGGTGTTTATTCTTTGGAGAAGATTTTACTGAAACAGGATAACTTGATCCACTATTTCTCTACTTTCACTTGCAATTTCTTCTGCCTGTAGTGACATTTCTGCTGCTCTGTACCTCAAGGTCCAAGCAACTGGAGTGGGTGTGTGGCTCCAGCCTGTCCTTTGCAGCTCCAGCTCAAGGGAAGCTCAAAAGCTCCTGTGCTACTGAGCAGACAGACCTTGCTCCTCCAGGAGGAATTCAGGAGGATGAAAATGGGCTGGTTAGAAGTTTCACAGTCTGCTGGAGAGCTCCCATAGCCCAGCATAACCAAGGTGAGTCCACTGAGCCCAGCCAAGGAGCAGCAGCCAGGATCCTGCTCTGGTAAACGGGAATGCTCCTTATGCAGCTTTTCCATGAGGATGTAGTTCCAGAAGGACCATTCACTGTGCAATAACCAAGTCTTGGCATAAACACCACACAACAACTGCTGTGTTTCTCAAAACAGTTCAAACAGAGCCTGAGACCAGATTCAGGTGTGGAAGTGCCATCTCCATCCGTGAGCAATGTCAAACCAGGGCCTCCTAAACCAGGGATCTGCAACGGTGTATTCTGTTTCTTCTGCTGTGGTTTCTTGTAGAAAAAAAACAACTTTATCTGGAGAAGGAATCATTAAACTGCTCCTATCCAGCACATGTATCTGTTTCACAGCCTGGCAGCAAGACAAACAGTTTGATGGAGATGTTTTTTGCACCTCCAACTCTGATGGAGATAGCAGAAGTGACTCAGACACTTTTCTGCTGGGTTTTGATGTTAGTTCTGTCCCAGGGGGAAATGCTCCATCTGGAATTGGCTATAGTGTGCTGTCAGCAATTCCTAAATTTATGATGTCACTTGGCACTGCCATTTGGATGATATCAGGCTGATATCATTGAGCCAGGCATTTGGTTCTGCTCTTGGAAGATGAGACATGAGCAACAAGTATCAAAACTCAGACAGGCCAAGATTCAGATTTTCAAAGCAGACTGCTATTTTTAGGTGGAAACCTGCATTCGTCTCCAAATTTATTTAAAATCTCTATTTACTTTGGGAAAATAAAAAATACAGTTATGTGAAAGTCAACCTTGAGTTTCATATGAACGTAGAGACTTGTTCCATGTAGACAAAAGGCTGCTCAGTTTTGTGGTTGGCTCATTTTTGCTCATTTTCCCACCATACCTATTACCAATTTTAATGTAAAAGTGCATATTCCTTTGAGATGGCTCCCCAGTTTGTGTGTGATTTGTCAATCACAAATCCACATTCCCAACTCCCCCAGTTACTCAGAAACCCCTCTCTGGTAGAGAAACTCCAAGATGTCTGGTTACTCCAGCTTTTAGCATCTTGGGGGCAGAGGTGTGGGACAACAGAGATGGAAACAAGTGAGCTGGGAATGTCAGAGCTACCCAGGACATAAGGGAAGGGAAGGGAAGGGAAGGGAAGGGAAGGGAAGGGAAGGTACAGCTTCTACAGAAATCACCTGTCTCTCCCCAGAGGCTGTCAAAGCTGTTGATCTGTGCTCTCTCCACCTCCTCTTCATCTTTTTCTGGAAGATCGAGCAGGTAGGAGACAATCTAAAACAAAGCAATGTGTCAGATCATGAACTTGAATGTGTTACACAGGAACTACTGACACCATCACACAAGCTGCTTGCAATACACAGAGGGAAGGGAACAGTCTCTGCCTGGCACCCTGAGATCAAGGAAATATTATTTCTGAGATTAATTACTGAACTTGCTGCCCTGTACAAGCAAAGAAACCTAACCAAGTGTCTTGATATGATGGCACATGATGAGACTTGGTAGGGTCAGTTCCCTGTAACTGTGGCTGTTCTGTTGGAGATGATCTGGTGTGTGCAGTGGGTGCATCTCCTGGAGGAGGCAAGGCTGAGAAGAGGTATTTGGTAGGAAAGAAACTAATTCTTAAGGAAAGGAGAAGGAACCGGGGCTGCCATGGGTCTCTGGGGCTCTGTGGAGTACTAATGGCAGTGGTGGGCTTGGCACTGGCTTAATGAATGGACTCAATGACCTTAATGGTCCCTTCCAACCTAAATTACTCTATATATAATTTTCCCCATCATAAATCTTTGTCAGAATGGCAGGAGGAAGCTCTCTGGATCTTCTCTCCCTTGACACACAGTCCAAAGTGACACGTTCTCACAACTAACCCTAACCCTAACCCTAACCCTAACCCTATCTGTGCTGGAGGAGCAGTGTAGACAACATGTGTTATCCCTGCTCAAAAGTTTATTCCTAAAGTTTATTCTGGCAACTTAAAGGCTTGTTATCCCTCCTCTTCTGGATGCCTGCCCAGACCACAGGGTTTACCAAGGGATCTGTGAACGCTGGGATGGGACAGGGAGGAAGAGCAGGACTCTGGACTCCACCTCCAGACGTTCTCTGGTGAGTGGGCAGGAAAGGCCAGCCCTTGGTTTCCCTCCCTGCACAGGCAGAGTAGGTCCTACCTCGGTGTAGCCCATGCTGGCAGCAGCGATCAGGGCCTGCTGGATTGCGTGGCTCTTCTTGAACACTCCCTGCTGCTGTCCAGCCATGCTCCAGTCGCACTGGATCAAGAACTTCACCACCTCCAAGTGTCCCCTGAGAGCAGCGTGGACCAGGGCACACTGCCCATTTTTGTCCAAATGATCCACCTTGAGAAGAGATGAAAAAATACAACTAAACAAAATCAGGAGCAACACATCTTTGCTTCTTCAGAGTTTCCAATCCCAGCTTCAAAATAATGCCACATGTGCAAAATGTGCATTTTTCTGGTAAACTATCACTTCCATGACCAGAAAACAAACACTTCCAAAACAATGTCTCAAGCTCTGGCATTATCTTGGCCACAAATGCTTGCTTTGGGGAAAACAGCATTAATTTTTTTTTAGGTTTCTCCGGTTTTTGTCAAAAACTCAAAGACTACAAAAATATTTTTTCCATTGTGTCCTGAAGTCCAGCACTCAAATTTTCTTGTGTATTGAAATACTACACACTGGCATTATCTCCTTTAGCTGTATCTACAAAAAGAAAACCAGTCTGTTTTTCAGGTATCAGTTCTTCTGAGAGTCCCAGAAGTGCCTCAGCCTGCAGACAGACACTGTAAGGCAAACCCAGTGCAGGCACAATCAATAGCAATCAGAGACAGTGACAGCCCTGCAGGAACTTATTTGGTTATTTTTTGGGGCATGGTTTCCACTTGATGCCTGAATACATCATCTGGAATTTCTAGATATTATCCCAACAGGAATACTTGGAGAAAACAAGAAAGGCAGGTCAGTTATCATCCTTATGCTGGTTAACCCCTTCTGTGCTCTGCAGTGTATTATTTATCATAAAAATAATAAATAACTATTATAGTAATGTATTTTTACTAATATTAATTCATAGAATCACAGAATGGTTTGGGTTGGAAGCAACCATAAACACCATCTCATTCCACTCCACTGCCATGGGCAGGGACATCTTCCACTGTCCCAGGCTGCTCCAAGCCCTGTCTAACCTGGACCTGGACACTTCCAGTGATCCAGGGGCAGCCACTACTTCTCTGGGCACCCTGTGCCAGGGTCTGATGCTAAATTACAGTTATATAATATATATGAGATGTATTTAATATATTATAACACATTCACATTAATAATATATCAATGTTTCTCCATTCTCAACTCCTTCAGTAATCAGTATTGCAATTTTCTGCAAATATCTCAGTCTTCAAACTACACCAAACTGTATTTTGGGGTATTTCCTCAGTACTGTTAGGGGTATTCAAGGAAAACGATGAGTGGCAGGATTTATGTCACTAAACTCTCTCAAAATATCCAACAAAAGCAAAATCCTTTTTTTCCTTCATACCGTCCTCACATTATTACAGACAACACAACCCAGAAAGATCTAAACAGTCCTTCAGTCATCCTGACATCCATACCAAAACTACATAAACCCATATTTTGCCCTTTGAACTAAAATTAAAGATATAGAGAAACCACAAATTGTTTCCAGGAGGCTCCGCTTCAAAAATCAGCATAATTTTCTTCTTCAACAAAGTATTTTGACTTGACTCATAATATACAATTACAACTCCACTCATCACAAAGCTAAACAAAGGGGATTTTTCTAGGGCAAGTCTGATGAAAATTTTAGGAGAATGCGTCTCACTGAGATATTTAAAGAATATTTTGTGCTGGAAAAGCAGTGTTGCCATTTTAACCTTGCGAAGTTCAAGCATTTCTCCAGAACATCCTTATGCAGGTCACCAGTGCAGCATCACTAGGCAGCTCCTACCTCAGACCTGAATTCCAGACACCAATTACTCACTCTCAGGAGTTGGTATCAGTGTGGGACTTTTAAACCCACTACATTTTACCAGAAAAAAACAACACCAAAAGCAGCGTCCTGGCTTCATCTCCTGGAGGATGCTCCCTAGCAAGTGTTCCATGTCCCGCCTGCAACAAACACAGAGCAGTTCAGACCAGCTTTCGAGCAGCGCGGGTCCTTTACCTTGGCCCGTTTCTTGCACAGCAGCACCACGATGCTCAGGAAGCCGGCGGCAGCTGCGTAGCCCAGCGGGGTCAGGCCGCTCTCAGAAGCAGCATCAACGTTGGCCCCAAACTCCAGGAGCAAAGCCACCATCTCTGCGTAGCCCAGGTGAGATTGGACACACAAAACGGGGGCGTTGTTCAGAACTTCCGTCCGATAATTCACATTTGCACCTCCTAAAATCAGCAGCCGACTGACCTGTGTGAGGAAGGAGAGCTGTAGGCCGAGCTTGACAGAGACAGGAGCTTATTGTCAGGGCGACAGGCAGCAGAAACCAGGGCCTCGATTCATCTCCAAGCAAACAGCAAAGGACATAAAATGCTGAGCAAAACCATCTGCCCAATAGATGATTCCATGTGATGCAGATGGAGCAGTTTAATATTTTCCCAAGTGGCTAGGAAGTGGTTTGAAGGGTGCTGCCACCCTTTGTTTTGGAACAAAGTCGCTCCAGCCCTGCTGCAGCATCTGGGCACATGGCAGGGACATCTGGAGAGAGCTGTACTCAGCACCCTTCCCATGGGATTCCTCTCTAGGTTGGTCTGGCTGTCCCACTGCACGGCTCCAGTGGAAAAGCCTGCACCTGATGCTTGAGAGTGACAAGGAAGGGACATGGGGACAGACACTGAGCTCACCTCGCCTGGGTGGGAAGGACCTGGGATAAACATCCTCCCATGTGAGAAAACAATTCCAAACCTGTATCTCTGTCTGAAACCCTTTCTGCTGTACAGATGGGCTCACCTCAGTCAACACGTTCATCTTACCACTGCAGAAGAAGTGTCTGAACCAGCACAGGTGCATGTCCTGCTGGATTGGGTGTCACCTCAGAGTTCATGCCTATCTAAGCCAGAGCCCTTTACTTGCCAAGTTCCAACATCAGTTATCGCATTCCACATCTCTGGGAGTGAAAAATCCCATTTTGCACGGGCACAAACTCACTATTTGCTCATTGCAATGAAAAGGAGATCCTTTGTCAAAGTAGCAGAGTTGACAGACTACCTCACATAGTAAAAATATCTCAGCTGACTAAAGGCCTCTCCTCGGCTCAGGACAAGCACCCAGCAAGCTGCTCAGCCTGGCCAGGACACTGGACACGGCTCCAGTGAATACTCTGCATGGTTACTGCCCATCACTGGAGCTTCTTGTGTCAATTCTGACCCCCCCAGCTCTCCATCTCCTCCTCCAGTACCTTTATGTTTGGGGTGTAGAGATTTCTCAGAGATGCCAAAGCCATTGAAAGACCTTCAGTACTGTAGGAGATCCAAAGCCCTTGCAGGATGGAGGAAGATACCCCAACTTTTTTACTCAGACCCTGAAAAAGAGAAAGGAACTTAGATCCACACTTATAAATCTGCTCAGTTACACTGGGCAAATCCTCCTGGGTCTCTGGACTTCAAAGGAATTTCAGGACAAGATAATGTGATAATTTGCCATATCTGACCTTCACAGTCAATTAATAAACGTGCAGAAAATTACTTGTAAAGGTAATGTAGCCATCTCCAAGGTCGAGGAAAGGCAGGATTTAACTGTGACCAACCAGATCCATTCAACACCCTCAAAAATGCCATGTTAGGAACACAGATTGATGCTCTTTTTCTTTTTAAATAAAGTACACAGCATCTGCTTACACTAAGATAAATTCAGGAACTTCCAACCACAGCCTGGAGCAGCATGCCCTGGTATCTTTACCATATTGTCTCCAGCTTTTCTAGTTGTTGTCCATGATCAGGTTATACATAATATATTGAAGGTCTGACATATTTTGCAGCACCCCTAATTGGCAGAACATAGCTGATCAGGTTTCTCCCTCCTGTACAAGGAGACATAATTTCTCCATAGCCAAGAGATGGGACCGAACAGCTGGATGGAAGAGCAGAGGGTGGGATGGTGAGTCCAGCAGGAGCCATGCCATGAGTATGCCCTGAATGCTGCTGTTCTGCTACTGATTTCCCATGAAAGCCTTCTGATTCCATGGAAACTGCACAGGCATCTAGCACGGCACATTTAATTCTGTTTAGATATGCAAACCCTGATTTATCTTTCTCGCACGCCGGGTGGTCACTTCCAGCCCTGCAGAACAGCACGGTCCCAGTTCTGGCTTGTGTGCTTGGGATTGGGATGATGCTGGTGGATCAAAACCAGCAGTACAAGGTGGGATTTGTTTCCTCTGAAGGAAGATGTGTAGGAATCATCATCCCAACATTGCTGGACTAGGCTGCAACCTCTAATTCCTTTGTGTGAAAGATAATCTGCAGCATCACCCTAGCCATTAACAGATCTGTCATTGGAAACAGTCTTATCACCAAAAGAAGCAATAGATTAGACAAGCTTTATAAATAACAACTCCATGTACTTGTTTCCTTAAAATTCAGGGAGCTAAACCACAAAAAATACCTGCTTGTGTTGAGGGAAAAAGAGCTCAGGAATCTGAGCCAAATGAGTTAAATGCTGAAATGACACAACACAGGACATTAGAGGTCAATATTAAATTTCATGAACTCGGGACGGTGAAACTGGAAAGGGAAAGCATTTTTATAATAAACAGTTAGAATAATTTAAAAATAGTTATACTACTATCAAGCCCATAAATAAGCTGCCTAAATCGCCATCAGGACCAAGGAAAAGGGTAGATATTTTGAGAATAGCCCTCTGAAGATAATCACAGATGCTACAGAAATCTAAAGTGTTGCATTAGAATATAAATATATACTTAGATATTAGTGCAAGACATAAAAGGTGACATTTACCCCTTAAATAAAAAGTACATTCAACACCATTATCATTCAGTGACCATTCAGGCAAAAGTCTGCACTATTTCTCATTTTTTAGCTCTTATCTTCCTTTTCCAATTCCCTCTTCAGAACTGTGGGGCAGAGTGAATCCTTTAGCAAAAACAAATCCCAGCTTCATACAACATCTAATCAAAATACCATCAGTGGTTCCCACTTCACTGGGACCATCCAACATGAGATCAGTGTATGGCCTGACAATTTGAGCAATTTTTCCAGCCCCCACAACCCCAGTGTTCAAACAGTTTCTTCCTGTCCTGTCTTGTATGCAAGCTGTCAGCAGCTTTAATTTTTACCTTATCATCTCCTCTGCTATTTGGCCATCAGCACCTTACAGAATCCCAGAATTCTAGACTGGTTTGGGTTAGAAGGAACCTTAAAGCCCATCTCATTCCATCCCCCTGCCATGGGCAGTGACAACTTCCACTAGACCAGGTTACTGCAAGCATCACCCGTTTCTGTATTACTGATATTTTAACTAATTTAGGATTAAATTAAAGCCTTCTCTTTTGCTGATTTGAAAAACATATGTTAGCTTGAAGTTTGGGTCCTCCTGTATCACAACTGCACATTTTTTTTTGTGCCCTTTTATTCCATGCCAGGCTTTTCAAGCTGGCTTTCTATATGCTCCTGTTAAGACTGGCAATTGATTTAAAAGACTAAAACGTTTGTACTTTTCCCCCCTAAACTGTTTGAGGATGTTTGTGTTTAAAAGAGAAGACAGATCATCAGATCTCAGCCAGCAAGAGAAGATGGGAATGTGAAAATGTCTTCCCATCCACATGTCAGGTCAGCACTTTATGTCTGTGCATCACTTACTTTTTTTACACCTGGAAATTCCAAGTGTTCCATCATCACCTTGCTAAGGTACCAGTGGATTCAAACTAGGAAAGATTGGAGAAGGATAAACAAATTTTCTGCTCTGTTTTATCTAAGGTTGCCTCTATACCCAGCTCTCAGTACTCCCTTCCTGGACAAAACGCTTTAGCTCTGGTCTAATATTCTCCTGGCTTCCTGGTGAGTACATAAAATGGAATTCTAATGGCACCAGACATACATAAATACCTTCAAAATTAGGATCTTTGTGTCTGCAGAACAATCTTTGTGTCTGCTGCTGTAACACGGCAACTTGAGGAAAAACACCCTGAACTGATGACCCGACGTGCTCCCTACTTGGCAGAAAGACTATGGCCACAGTGGCAATGGCTTCAGCAAAAGATCAGTCAGAATGAAAAGCCTGAATGGGAAACATGCTTGTTTGGAAACAAATGCAGTTGGTAACAGTGGGCAAAGAGTCTGTGCATGTACTCTTGCAAGTATTTTCTTTAAAGAATGCTCGAGCTCTTAAATATGGCCTGCAATATTCCAGCCTAGTGCCTCCTTCAGAAACTAATGCAGCTCATTTCACTCAGTGAAATACCATCAGTGGTTCCCACTCACAAATGGTATACACACTCACAAATCTGCAATAAACACTTGTTAAAATAAGCAATAAAAAAAATCTATTCAAAGAAAAGCAAAATACTAAGTTACAATTTCTAATCTGGCTAATTCAAACCCTTTCAGAACTTTGCAGTACTTGTAAACAACATTTTGTTATGGTTATCAGTCACTGTGACACTGGTCTTCCTGCAGCGCTGTAAACCCAAGGATTTGCTGAGTGATGTGGAACAGAAGGCTGGACTGACATTTGTCATATGCTAACTGGCATTTTCTATTATTGTAAATACTGTTCAATTAAACCTGGAAACCTATTGGAAACTTTTCCACTTAATGAAAATTGTCATTTGCTCTGAGTCTGAATCCCTCTTACTGGTTCCCACTACGGACATGTGAAATGAAGAAGGCTTGGAACCAGATTCAGATGTAAATGGCAGCTGAACAGTAAACTCAGGGCTGAATTTGGCTTTGGGAATGTAACTGAAAATGTGAAATTGATACCCTGAGGGGTACTGCACCAGTCTGGGGTTTTTCCCTTTGGCTCCAGACATTGTCTTCCCAAACAAGGAGACTTTGCTGCTAGCTACACCTGATGGTGAATCTGCCATAGGGAATACAATAAATAAATAAATCCAACAGGACTGACACAAGGCAGAAATCACCTGTTAGCTCTAGGAACAGAAACTGCAAGTCTATAAAATCATACAGAGACCAGATGAAAATACAGCCTTGTTTTTACTGGTGTTAAGCACCCACAGGTCCTAACAGTTTTAAGAAAATCTGTATTTCCTGTGACCTTACAAATCCACCCTCTCATTCTCACCTTCTGGTGCCTGGGCCAGCAGAGAGAATGATATTTAGTTTATGGGTCACACTGATACTCACATCCAAGTTTGCCTTTCAATTACCCAGGGCTTAGATGCTGGTGTGAAGAGTAGGGTGGACCAATCAGCCAATTTCAACAACAATCAGATTTTCCTATTACAACCTAAATTTTCATTTGATTCTTCAAACCCACTCCTTTTAAAAGATTTTCCTTTTTCTAGCTGCTGCTACAGGAATTCATCTTTCAGGACAAGAAGCATCTTATGGTAGTGAGCAATTTTAAGTAAGGAGGCTATCTGCTGAATTTACCATCTGAAGGAGGGTTTAATTTTAAGGACTTCTTAGGTACCACAGCCAATTTTCTAAAGCTGACTTCTACACGCTTCAGCAGCCTCAAGCAATCACACTTCTTACACCAACCCCATGACAAGACGAGACCGAGTGCTGCCGGTGCTGCAGATGAGGTTGGCGTAAACCTTCATTGGAATTTTTGTTACCTTAAAAATATGTGCCTTGAGAATGTGATGTCCCAGTTCAATAGTCTGCTGTCTATTTAATTTTCCTTCTTGTCGAGAAAACCAGAAGGCAAGTAGTGTGTGGCCACTCCTAAAATCAGAAGAAAAAGTATGTTAGTATTTGTCATTACACCAACAAAACAATTTTTGAAGACAAAAATGCTGATCCTTCAACCACATCCAGCTTTGGGAAACAGAGCTACATTCTTTATTATTGGTGATCACGGACAGCTCAAAACCCCTCAGACATGGGCAGACAACAGAAAAACAAACCCCAATATATTTTCTATGAGTAGATATAAATTTAGAAACACCAGAGGAACAATGTAATGAAAGCTGAAGCACTACTTTTATAGTCATTTTGCAGAGGCAAACCACATTTGCAAAGCATGTAACCAATCTAAAGCCACAAAAAATGCCATATTTAAAATATCCACACTTTGAATAAAATGTCCTTTAAATGACACCTGCACTCACTACCTGTGGACAGTCCCACAAAATGAAACAACTTTATTTCTCTGTAAAACTCCTTCTAAACACGTTCTCCAGCTTTTCCAGTAATAAAGATGCTTCTGGCAATGCCCTATCAGACTGACAATCACAGCAAATTAACTGAACTACGCATCAAGTCCTGTTTAAAGTAAAAAAAAAAAACCAAACAAAACCAAACTGATAGTAACTTCTGTTGCTAAAGATGATTTTACTGACATTTTTAAACCTTTAAACATTTACAGATTTCCATCTTGTAATGCTGCAAGTTCAACATGGCTGAATCTTCCCAAAGATGTGAGAAGATGATTCTCCACAGACACACAAACCACACATGATGCAGAAGTGCGAAGTTTTAATACCATTTCTGGGTGAGATCAATAAATACCTGCTCCTGCACGTGCCCCAGGCACATGTGGATGCCACAGCAGGACATGCAGCAAGCAGGGCAGAAGCCAGAGAGGCTCCACCCTGGGATCTCAGTGGTCTGTGTGATGTTTTTTTGGTTTTACCAATACAATTATATTCTTCCTTAAGCCACTGGCTGCTCCCAAGGGAGTCTTTTTAAGCCACTTCATTTCTGGAAGTACATAAAAATGTGACTGCACTAAAAGCAATCGAACCCCTTCCAGCCAAGGAAAATAAAATATGGTATCAACTGCGACTTTAAAAGGGCTTTTAAGGACAGGAAATGTTATTAGCTCATTCCTGTTTGGCAAAGCAAAAAAAAAAAAAAAAAAAAAATCCCTTGGATGGCCAAACATCTAGCAAATATTACACAAGCTAGAAGCTTTCACAGCAGTGAGGATTTACCAGCTCATCTCCATTCAGCGATGAATACTATCCATCTCAAAATAAACTCAGAACAAAAGTGAATGACTTCTAATGCCCTGACCAGGTTTTTGGCAAGGTGTCCCCTGAGCCCTGCCAATGAACCTCCTTTTGGATTGGTAACACGTGGATCTGTGTGAGCAGAGCCCAGTGATGCTTTGTCAGCCCTCATGGTGCTGGGAGGACAAGAATGAGCCTGCTGCAAAAACAAGTAATATTTTTCTTACGAGGCAGGACTTGATCCCCAGGTTTGGACAGGTGAGAGAACACCACATCCCATTTACAGATAATAAAACTTGCACTGGTGGGGAATTCTGTTGTGCTTCAGTCCAAAATGCAGCTCTGTTTATGGAGGCACCATCAACTCAACTGTTTTCTGAAATGCTTTTACTGACTTACAATTCTTTCACTCTTAGGTCATAAAAAGAAATTGAAGAAAACCCCCCTTTTCTGCCTGTCAAGCTGCTCTCCACACCTTGGCCTGGAACATGGCCCATGCTGGGAGATCCCATTGCTCCATGCCTCCTTGACTGGAGGAAAAGCCTCTCCAGATGGTGACTCTGCCCATCACAACACAGCTCTGATGCCTCAGCCGAGTGCTGAAAACCCATCACGACGCCCTAGTGCACAGGGAGTGCCTCCAATCCCATGCATCTGTGCTGTGAGAATTCTCCATATAGCACCAACAGAAGGGACAAAGCATAAAAAACTGGAACAGAAGGGCCCTGAAAGTGGTTATAGCACCTTGAGTTAACCCCAGCTTGTTGCCTTGCCTTCCCTTGGCTCTCTCGCTCTCTGAAATGGGAGAAGAATGTCAGGTCTCCTACTAGAGAAGATACACAAATGCATTTGCTCATTACACTGTTAACCTCTGGGAATGTCCATGAGAAGGAAAGAGATACAGATCAGAAGAAAACAAATGACTAGGAAACACAGCTTGAGTGTTGCCAGATAACTGCTAGAAGTCAAGTGGAATGGCAATTGCTGGATTGAACCCGGCCCCATTCTGCCAGATTATGAAAAGCTGTAATTGCTGTAATACACTCAGTCCATCCCATTAAGTCATCTGATTCACAATGCTGTGATGGGTTTTGAGAGAGGCAAAGGTATTCAGCTCCACCCAAAGGTTGGTGGTGCAGATTCAAGAACTTGCAGGTCACTGACCAGGGAGCTGGAGAGAGACTTTGGACAAGGGTCTGGAGTGACAGATCACTGGGAAACAGATTCAGACTGACACAGAGCAGGTAGAGATTAGACTTCAGGAAAATATGCCTCCCTGTGAGGGTGCTGAGGCCCTGGCACAGGTTTCCCAGAGCATCTGTGGCTGCCCCACCCTGGAAATGTCCAAGGCCAGGTTGGACTGGGTTTGGAACAGCCTTAGACAGTGGAAAGTGGGCTTGGACTTAATGGCCTTTAAGGTCCTGCCCAACACAAACCATTCTAAGGTTTTATGATTCCATGGTTCAGAGCCATCAGCTTCTTCCCTTTCTGGGGAGATCCTCAGGCAGGGGATCAGGAGCTGGATCTTTCTGCTCCAGACTGTGAGCGGCTGTGCACAAGGACACTTGAGCCATGCCTCTCTGCCTCTGTGCTCCACATCACAGGAGAGCAAACAACACCATGCTTTTGCTTGTTGGTGCAAAACTCTTTGTGAATATTTAGGAAGGCTCTGAATGGATCTGTAACTACATTAATCCTAAGCATTAACTGAAAATCCAGAAGCTTCTGAGGTGCCACTTCTTCGCAGCAAGAGCTGAAGTGCAGCTCCTGCCTGACACACCAGTCCAGTCAGCTCCTGAATTGCTCTTCAGCTGCAGTTGGAAGGGTATCTACCTGAATTTCATTACAGACATGACTTGGGTGTTATGAATAAGGCATGTACGAACTACTCCAGAATAAGGTACAGTATTCATGAGTATTACATTACCTCTGCAATGCTTCCCAGACCTTGGCTTTCAGCTGCTTGATAAATACTTGTTCTGTCAACATTAATTGGAAACTAAACCAGACTGCAACAGCACAGTTTTTTTTTTTCCTTTAATAGAGCGGAGTGGCAGTAATGATTTCTACATGAAGGAGCTCAGTGAAACGATATGCTTTGAATTTCATCACTGCAGAATTTATCATCAGAGATTTTTCTATTTTTAATGTAAGCTTTTTTTTTTTGTGAAAAATTAATAGCCCTGCTAGCTCAGCTCCCGAAGCTTTAATCTGCTCTCTGTGCCTGTATCAACTCCTGTCATGGTCAGGAGCCTGCCTAGATGGGCACATGTGTGTGTGTGTGTAGGTATGGGCATATATAAAGTGTGTATACAGACAGATAATTATATAGGTGTAAGCATATATATATTTATATATGTAAAAAAGACATAAAAATGAGTCTCTAATCATTCCAACCCCCTACACAGCACGAACCAGTGCATACCTACAGCAGCTCTAAGGAAGGTAAGAGAAGGCTGCACACATGAGGTTATGTGGAATTATGAAATGGTTTGGGTTGGAAGGGACCCTGAAGTCTATCCAGTCCAACCCCCTGCCATGGCAGGGACACCTTCCACTGTCCCAGGCTGCTCCAAGCCCTATCCAGCCTGGCCTTGGACACTTCCAGGCATCTAGGGGCAGCCACAGCTTCTCTAGGCAACCTCTGCCAGGGCCTGATCACCCTCTCGGGAAAGAATATTTTCCTAATATCCAATTTAAACCTACTCTCAGTCAGTTTGAAGCCACTCCCCCTTGTCCTGTCACTTCATGCATTTAAAAATAGATGCTGGATCTATCTCTACACAACTGTCCCTTATCCACCCAAACATGAGGCACACACAGCTCTGGTTGCAGAGCAAGATGTTGGTACCTCAAGCACAGTCCCCAGGTGACCCCATTCCTCATGTCACAGATGGAAAAGGACAAAGTCTCAGTGATAAAATACTGGTGTGACTAAAGAGCAGTGAAGGAGAATGATTAAATACAAGAGAAAATATTAAAAGTGTCCAGATCTGTTAATAATTTAAACTTTTCCAGATCCCAGGTAAAAAAGAATTTAAAGAGTATAAAACTACTCCAGTGTTAAGGCATTGCAACACCCAAGTAAAAGACAAAAAACAAATGAGAATCAGTCCTGTTTACTTCTGAACCTACCAACGTTCAAATTCCCTGATTTATACCACATCTCCCTTCTTCCAGCTAATCCCATGAAAACATTCCCAAATCAAGAGATTTGACACTGTGCCCAGTGAATCTGGTCTTCAAAAGATGTGTATTCACATTTTATTCAGCTCTGCCAAGTGCAATGTCATAACTGCAGTGCAGAGACTGATGTGTGCTCTGACAAAGCCCAGAACCTCTTTCCCTGCAGAAGGATATCTGGATGTCTGTCCTGCAGAAAGACCAAGCTCAGCTCCAAGAGCCCCTCTCAAAGGAACAGTTTATCACCTAAATTGATTTATTTGTAATGCAGTTTCCCTCTGATGTTATAACTGCAAATTAACTTAGAAGGAATTCACATTATAAAAAAAATTCAAATAAAATAGTCAAGGCTACTCTCTCCTGCACTGCAGGAAGATGATTTTGCTCTAAAAGTTGGTCTTAATATTTGAGGAATAAAGTAACAGGAAGAAATTCAGTAACACTTCCTTCTTCAATCAGTTTCTGGTTAACTCTACTCCCCTCTTCTTGGTGGCTCAGTGCCACAGGATGAATTATTCTGTGAATATTTTCTTCCATTTAGATGTGGAAATGGCCCAGCAGACAGAAGTTTAAAGTCCAGAAGAAAAAGAGCACATTTTATGAGGACAGTAACTTAAGATACTGAACATATTCAACCCCTTGCTGCATCCCAATGCTGAGGTTTGCATGTCTAACGAGTCAGTTAAAATGAGCTGCTCTGCTGATGTCCTTTATGGTGGCAGTGATCACGTCTGCTCTCCATCTCATCTGTCATCATTTATAATCTGTGCCTTTTCTCCTTGCCTCTTCCAGCTGACACTGCAGCTGCAGTTCAGGGGAAAACCTGCAGAAAAGTCACTTCACTGCACTGCTAAATCCCTGTTACAGATTCCCTGCTTGCTACCAATGGCTTTAGCAATTTATTTTTGACCTCTGATTTCTACATGAGATTAGAAAGGGACCCCAAGACAGCTGGTGAGAGGCACTGGACAAGGGTCTGGAGTAACAGGACAAGGGGGAATGGCTTTCCACTGGCAGAGGGCAGGGTTAGATGGGGTATTGGGAAGAAATTGTTCCCCGTGACATTGGTGAGGTCCTTGCAATTGGTGAGGTTGCCCGGAGAAGCTGTGGCTGTCCCATCTCTGCAAGTGTCCCACGCCAGGTTGGATGGGGTTTGCACCAACCTGCTGCAACCACTTGGTTGATGTGCTGGCCTGACAGGCTGGGGAGGTCATTACTGCAATGCTGGTGAAGTGCTCTGACAAATGCCTCACTAGAGCCCTGTGTTAAAAAATGGAAGGGCTGGGAGGGGTTCTTCTCTGGGGAGAGCAGCAGTGAGAACGTTACCCTTCAGAGCCAATTAGCCTTTGCTTTGGACAGCAAATGCGTGGTAAGGGTTCAAAGAAGAGGGTCAGCATCTCACTGGGCTAACCGAAACCCCAGATGGTGGAGATCTGCTGTTTTTCTTAAAAGCATAGAAAAATGTGATAATTCCTGGATACTGTGCTCCTCCTCTCCCCTCCCCTCTTTTCCACGCTTCTGAGAACATGAGAACTCACTCTCACTAATGAAATCAGGAAGATTATCCCAGCTGCAGTGCTGGGATCTGAGTGGACACGAGGCCCATTATCCCAATTTCCTTCATAATGGTCTCACACCTGAACACTCTGTCAGGGTCAGTCAATTAAAAGCAGCTTCACAAACCCGCATTTCCCTTCAAAGCTCTTCTTGCAGGGAAAAATATCAGCCTCAGCAACCTTACTCTTCACTGTACTGCCACTGTACTGACAGGGTACGGTCAAACTGCTCAATGCATGACAATCCTGAGGACTGCTCTGTACAGTTGTTGTGTCTTCTCAATTCCCAAGTGAGCAGAAAGAAATCCATTTGGCTGTGAACAAACCAGATGCAGACAAATTTTAACAGGCTACTGCTGTGAGGTCTGTCAGTGGCCAGCTCTGCTTCTCTTCCAAGAAATAAAATGAAAAATCATGACTCATCTTAATTGTTGCTCAGGGTTTCCCATGCTTTGAGCTCAGTATCAGCTGGACAGGAGGATTTTGTGGAGTGTTGTAGCTCAGGGATCCCTCTCTATTAATCTCTGGATTGTATTTGGTTTCATTAGTTACCATCAGAGCATAATGAAATTAGTGCACATTATACATCAGAGATACATACTAGTCCTCCAGTATGTATGGGCTCATGTCCGTGGTAGTGAGAGCCTGTTGATGCACTGGAACTTCTTTTTGCCTGTGGGAAGGAGCTAAGCCAGGTCAGCTCTGTGGGGATACCCAGCTTGCACAGAGCATGAGTGGTCCCCATACACTCACCATTAATTTCCTCACATTAATGGCATATATGAGATGGAAAGTGTTATCTGAAAATCTCCTAAATACTCTTGAGGGCAGCATAATATGTTTGATGCTCAGGAAGGACAGCACCAAACCCAAATGTTGAGCAAAAATCTTTGAGTGCTGGGACCTGTTGAGTGAACATGGTCTGATTTGTGCCTTTGTGTTGATGACAAGCTTTGTTTCAATGCAAAAACATCTAAAATGCAGCACATCTGAATTTCCTCCCAAATCTGGTATTCTGAGAGTGCCCTTTCCCACCACTGTGAGGATGAAGAGAATTTCTGGACCCACAGTCCGCAAGTTACTGAGCCATAGGCACTGCTACCACCCACAGCACCCAACACATGCCGACCCACCAGGGAAGCATCCCGCACCTAGATTCTATTTTCATGGTAGTGATGGAAAGCAGTGATTTGGAAAGCAGTGATTCTTCTGAGTTGCTCTTGTCAGGGATCATTCTGACAGGTACTGTGTGATCTGATAATTGCCAGGAGTACTGGCTGCTGCCCCCTCACCCAGCTCATAGCCAGCTCTCTTGCAGCCAGGCCACACAAAACCAGTAGCACCAGGTGACTGGGAGTGACTGGGATGGAGGAAGCTCTCAGGTCCATTGGAGCAAGCACTGCACAGACGCTGCAAACAGGGCAGAACAGCATTACGTGGTGGCAAGCACTCAGTGACTTCCAAGTAAGGATATTAAATAGGTCTTTGATTGATCTGAAGGCACCTGCTGCTGTGAGATGCTTTACCAAGGGCTCACTCAATAGGAATGTTGTCAGAACCCACTAAAAACAAGAAGATGCCCATTGGGAGAAGCTACTTTGTATTTTTCTACTGCAGCCTGTTTACCTTGGAATTTAAAGTGGTAAATTACTCTGACACCACTCACAGCTGCAGCTGCCTTGATCAGCCAGGTGCTTTCCAGCTCCAGCAGATACCATGAGATTGTCTTCAGACTGACCACTGGGTCACTGACACATCCTTGAATCTGAGTGCTTCCCTGATGATTATAATAATATTTTAAGAAATGGGCAGAAAAATGGAGCAAAACTTATGAAGGTAAACAATGAGAATTACAGTCAGATTGTCTGTTTCCACTTGTCACTAGAAACAAAAAGTCATGTTGGTAAAGATCATTTGGCTTAGAGAATATAAATCTAACCATGATTAAATTCTGTTCCCTATGAGTTAAGCCAGGAACTCAGCTGCTGTCAGGATAGAGATTACAGATGCATTTACAGTCTGAAATCACTACAGAACAATTCTGCTCTTTATTTTGTTTTCAAAAAAACCTTTAGTAGAACTACGAGAAGCAAAAGATGTATCCACACTACTCATCTTTCCACTTTTTATCTTCTACTTCCTGTGCTTTTGATACCTTTGGATAAAGGGATGATGATGCCCCTTCTCCAGGACTGAGTTGGAAGGAGTAACCTGCCCCTGGTGACAGCTGAGCTAGGCAGCCTGGGGCCTTCTGAGAAACAGCTCATCTCATTCTAAAGATAATTGTTAGGTTTGCCAAGTCAGGTGTGTGCCCAGGGGTGCTTGTTTCCTTCCATGAACAACATAAAGACCTCAGGTGATCAGGACAGAATGTAGAGACCTGCAGTGTACAAAGAGCAAACTCTGTGCACAGAGCAACTGCAGCCGTGCGCAACCTCATAAAACAAGATGATTCAGGTAGCGGTGTAGAGTAACACACTGGTAACCTCTGATTTCTCAGAGCATTTTCTTACCTTGGATCACAAAGAAACTTGGTTTTTTCACCTTCTTCTCTCCAAATAAGCCATTCTCGGAAAGAGGGATGAACAAACATTCGCGTCATGTCTCTACGTTTGATAAGAAACATAGAAAGGTTCTCCATCCTCTGCTGAAAGTCCTCCCACTCCAAAGTGCCCTCAATGTTACCTGCATTAATGGCCTGAAAAATATGTTCATCTGTTAATGGGTGCAGAGAAGCCACTGCTACGTTCAAGAGAGGCATGACACGGTCAAAGGAAGACTGTGTTGGGAACTTCATATTGCACTGCAACAGGTACACTTCCGACAGGGACACTGGGACCACTTTGTAGCTGGAGCTTTTTAGAACTAGGTATCCTTTCTCTATGAGATCAAAAGTCAGTTTCAGGTATAGGTAGGACCCTTGGCTCAGGGTCTTGAGGTGAGAACTGAGTTTGCCAAACGTAGTGTTGTCCATTTTGCCATTGAGAGAGATGTTGTTCTGGATCTCCGAGCTGCTGTGTATCCGGTGAAGGATGTATGCCTGCAGGTCCTGGTCGATGGCTTCGTTCTCTTCCAGTCTATCCAAAAATATTCTGTGGAAGGGCAACAGCTTTATTATTTCCTACAAAGAAAGAAAGAAAGAAAGATACTAATGCCGGCAGTGTTTACTGTTCATTAAGTAAACTTAGTTTCTATTACAATAGCACCTTTGAGACTCCTTTAAGACTTTCCATCAGGGCAAGAACACAAAGAGCACTTTGTGCCCTCAGAGCCTCACACTCCCATCTATAATCAAACAAGTTGTGTGTGACATATGACTGATATAAGAACAATGGACACTTTCTAACATGGAAAGGGCTGGAAAATTCACATGGAAAAATCCATGGAAAGGGCTGGTAAACTCACACAAAGTAGTGCCCTTGTTATACTTCTCTCTCCCAACCACGAATTGACCTCCCATTCCTTCTGCTGTCCAGGACATCCAGGTAACAGATCTGAGGCCACAGGAAACTTTATGAAGCTGAAACTTTCTGAGACCAAGAACCTCCCTGGAGGCATCCTTCTGCATTCTATATCCACAGACGCACAGAAACATCAGGACAGATGATAATGAGTATTTTTCAGTGCAAAGCAGCTGTGTCTGCTGCAGGACACTGCACTCAGAGAATGCTCATCTACTGAACTCCCTGGATCAATATAAACCAAAGATCACCAAAGGCCTCTCCAAAGAAATTCTTGCCTCACGCGCTCTCAGCCGCTGTGAGGAGAAGCAAAGTGAAGCAACAGATCTGTACAAGGCCAATTCCAGGAAAGCCATAAGCTCTCCAACAAAACAGAGAGGGAGAGCACAGTGTGAACTCAAGTGGCAGTGAAGACTTTATGGATGCAAAAGCCCTAATTAAATGAGGAATTCAAGTCATCAGGATCCAATTTACTTACAATTGCAAGAAGATTTCTTCCAAATGCTATTCATTTACTCCATTACTGAGCAAAAAATGGACTCCAGCACTGAACAGCAAATAGTCCACGCTCTCCTGGATTTTGGGAAGCAGCTGCCATTCCCACTGCCAGCAACTATGTGGAGGCTGGCTGCCCTGATGGGGCTGGAACCAGACTCACCTCCCTGCTGACCTGCTCACAAGTCTTGAGCTGAGTAACATCTCGGCCTTATCAGACTGAAATCATCATGCTCTGGGTCACGCTGAAAGGAATGAAGATCCGAATTCCTCTGCCCTTCCACGTGGAGCTAAGGACGTTCTTTAGCTGCACAGGCTGCCAGAAACCAGGCCCTACTTCCTAATGGCTCCATGACTCGGGCCCTACTGACGTGTGAACAGTCTCACAAAATGATCTGAGCTATCTGCTGATGAACATTTATTTACATGAATAAGCGATGATGGATTAGATCCTTCCAAAGCTGTAGAGTGAGCCTAGGGGTATGGATGTAAATCCAAGAATAAAAAAGCCAAAAGGATAACCTGAAATAAATGGTCTTGAGCAAATCCAGAACATCTAGTAAGATCTTCTTTACCAAAGTCCATCATGACAATGACACAGTTTATCCCTTTATCCCTGTTTTGGGTCTCAACATACCTGTAGACTTGTCCTGACTGTCACTACCAGCTTCAGCCAGGAAGGGAATTTTCCAATCATTTTGCTCAGGAACGATACTATGGTGTCTCCATAATCTGGCTTGTGAAATTCAGCCTCATTTAAACCATCAATTAATATAATGAAATCTTCATCAGGGATCTTCCTCTCTGAGAGAAAGAGAAAAATCATTTATTGGACAGACTATAGACACACAACCATAATGTACTGCAAAGTTACTAACAGAGCTTTAAACCATGACCAGATATTGCCAAAGAAGAAAACACCTACTGTAGCAGCACCTTTTTAATGATATATTAATTGCATATTGACCTTTACAGGTCATCTCATTCCACCCTCCATCTGGGGACAGGGCCATCCTATTGTTGTTCCAACCTGGCCTTGAAAATCCTACCAGAAGTAAATTATGGACTGTTTACACAGGATTTTTTTGCTGCTGGAGAATACAGTAACCCAGGTGATGCTGACCATGCAGCCATTTTTTCTATGTCAGACACTGAGAGATGAGTATGGCTTTACAACTAATGGTAGAGATACCTTTGGACTTGTACCTTAAGCTCAAGGGGTATCTTCTCAATGGCAATTTTGCCTCATAAGACTCAAAACCAGGTGTAAAATATGAAATCTGAGTCCATTGATGACATATGGCATTCACATGTATTACAAGTCCTGACATGTAAAGTACTACAGATAAAGGCCTGCTATCAAAAAGGTCAATGTTTCTGGCAGCAGGTGACTTTTAATTGCACCAGAAACTTTTCTGCAAAATCTAAGCACAAAATGTTCATTGACATGAGATCCTGTGGTCCCTGTGGTATTCCAAGGGGAACAGATGTATGAAAACACTGTGTTTTTGGGACTGCTGAGCATCTTGTCCTTGCCTTATATCAACTGCACTGTAAACATACACATGAAAAATACTAATTTTAGTATTTTGCACTAAAATTACCATAGCTGCTTTTTCAGTTAACTTCTCAGTAAGATTTTTGGGTACACTAGAAAATATACTTTATTCCTCTCTGAAATCTTGAAGTGAACGTAGTGCCTGAATTTTATACCCACATCTCATGCTCCTGATAAAGCCTAAGGGAGAGAGGAGAAAGCAGGAGTAGGGGAACAATCAGAACTTTGTTCTCCTATATATTATTTAGATTCTTTGACATTAAAAAAAAATACATATATATGTATGTCTTTGAGAAACATACATCTTTCTCAGTGACATTCACCATTAACACCTGTGCAATGGTTTTGTTGTCCCAGTAGCACTAAAGCTTCAACAGTACCTTGTAAAAGACCTGCTGACATATTTACATAGTCTTAAATATTATATATTTTAGAACCAACTTCCAGATACTGTTCATCTTATTAGAGAACACTTGGTGCAAATTAGCTTGCCAGCACTCTCAATGAGCAGGTTTGAAAAGTGGGAGTCTTGTTCAGTGGCTCCACTGGAGCTGTGCTGAGTGCAGAGCCCAAGAGAAAAGGAAAAAAAAAAGGTTTCAGATAAATTTTTTCCACCTCTCAGAATTTAGGGCCAGATGGGGGTCAACCTCCTTGACAAGAAAAATAAGAATCCTCCAAAACACTCTAAAATCAAGAGCTGAAACATCTCCCAAAGAGCTACTGTAATAACCAAGAATTATTTTCCTCTAGAGCAGTGGTTCCTACATGTACCCTTTTTCTTTTTCTTTTTGCCAAGAGTGATGACAGGAAAGAGCAACCACACTCCTTCCACAGCGACATTTCTCCGTGCCAGGAAAACCAACCACTGTCATGCTGGGCTGGCTCTACATATGTTTTGTGCCTGGTGGAACAGGGCAGGCTGGACCCTGATGCTGCTGCTCAGAGCTTGGACACAGTTTTGAAGAGCTGATTTGAACATCAGGGCTTTGAATCTGGCAAAAGTTGCATCTACTTCATGTTGGATCTTACACTGTAGTGTGTAGGGTGGTAACAAAATTAACTGAACTATTTTTGCAGCCAAGATGCAGCACAGGCACAGTAATAAACACGATTCTACAGGACAACAGTCTTGAACTCTGCAATGCTCTGACAGTTTTCATGGCAACGAGCAAAGATCTTAAATTTAGTGACTGTCACAATGAATTACTTATAACTTGCAGAGGGGAGAAAGAAAAGAAGACAAAATCAATGCTCTATTAGAAAAAGCTCTGTTATCAGGATAAGGCTTGTCACCAGCTCCCCCAGAAGCTTTACACAGGGTGTCTATGGACTCTTATGATGCTGGTCCTTTGGTGAAAGCTTCAGAATCTCCAAAACCCACTGAACAGTAACAGGGAAAGGGAAAAAAGTCACCCCTACACAAACAAATCAGAACATTTTGCTGTAAGCAGTCCTGTGAATGGAACTGGCTCCTTGTTTTCACCTTGAGAACTGCAAGGACAGGTTTGGGACATGAAAGAAGCAAGAAAAGGGAAGGCCAAATGGGCCACTGGGAAAAAATTCCTCCCTGTGAAGGTGGGGATGCCCTGGCACAGGGCTGCCCAGAGCAGCTGTGGCTGTCCCTGGGTCCCTGGAAGTGCCCAAGGCCAGGCTGGATGGGGACTGGAGCAGCCTGGGATAGTGGAAGGTGTCCCTGCCCATGGCAGGGGTGGAATGGGATGAGCTTTAAGGTCCCTTCCAACACAAACCATTCCATGATTCTCAGTCTTCCCAGCTTCTCCAGATCCCACCTCTTCTCTTCAGCTTGAGACGCGATGCAGACAGATTAACCCATCGCTTCACTTCACCACCCAGAATCCAATTAAGCACAATTTTAAAAACCGTAATGAAAGAGGTGCAGGGAAGGCTGGGGCAGGCGCGAGGATCAGCAGTACCTTTGTGCAGGCTCTCGAGGGGCTCCAGGACCCCCCTGCGGAAGGAGGCCATGGGGTCCTGCACGCAGGAGCGCAGGCTGAGCAGGCTCTGCAGGTGCGGCTCGCGCAGCAGCTGCTCCCGGTACGCCACCAACTGCGGCGAGCGGCAGAGCAGGGCGGCCACGTTGTGCACAAACTCGGGCACCAGGCAGGTGTAGGCGTTGTCAGCCTGGCAGTAGTGGTAAGCTACGACCTAGCAAAGAGAAAAGAGTGAAAAACTCCATGTTGGGACAGCTGTAAAAGCAGCGGTGTTTCCTTTGGTGAGTTTGAGCTGTTGTGGCACGTGAAGTCTTTAAGAGCAATGAGTGTTAAGTACCTACGACAAGAATGCAGACAAATCAGTTGGTAAAAACAGGCACTGATTCTGAAAAATGACTGGACCTCCCACTTGAGGAATAAATGAAATTAAGCCGTAGCTGTTTGCAGAGACAGACAGTGACAGTGGCTGATGTCTCTGAAGCGCTGTAATCAGCTTGAATTGTGCTCTGAATTCTGTTTAAGGACTTGGTGCCAGTAAAAACTTGTGATTGTTTTCTTGAACTTATTCTTTGTTTTCACATGTCAAGTTCTGTGGAAGTGGACAGACAGCACTCCCTGAATTCATCAAAACGAGGCAGCACTGTGGGTACAGATTCCCCTGGGCTGGGGGCGATGGCAGGCTCACTGTACTTTACTCATACATTATGATCCCACACTTCATTAAAAAAATAAATTCAATTAAAAAAAAAAGAAAAAAAAAGGTTCCCCTTTTCCCAGCTTTCCCCTGATTTTTCCAGCTCAGCAAACTCTGCTAGAACCCTGCTACATTTTGCCCACCTACTAAAATAAGCAGAAAACCAGTGATATCTTCTTAGGCCATGCTGCCAACTTTCTTGTTTTCTTTTGCAATATAAAAAAGGCCCTCAAAAATCTGTCTCTGCTTGTGAATCCCCTGGGAAGCTGCTCTGGCACTACTCCAGCCCAGCGCCCTTGCTGCCTCCATCCTCAGGCACTGCCTGCCCATTTCGAATGAACCTCTGCCAGGGCACAAAGCTTTTCTCCAGCTCCCATTCTGGACTGGGTTTTCTTTTCAAATATCACTGAATATCCAAAAATATCCCAGCAAGGCAGGTGGGAGCAGTTCTGTACCAAAACCATCACTGCCCTGGAGCACTGTAGCACAGAATGTTGCAAAATAAATTGCATTTTTGAACTTTGGGAGGACAATATAGCTGAGGACATTGTGAAAAGGAAAAGCTCCTCTGAAGCTCAGGGCAGCAGGGATGAAATGTGCCCATGGCTTTGGACATGATGAAGGCTTTCTGTCTCTCCACCTGCAAAACCCATCCCTTAGATTGCAGGAGGCTCCACGGTGGCTAGGGTGGTGAAGGATGGTACCAAGGAATGAACACATCAGGCTGTGGGGTCCTCAGCCATTGCTGGTTCAGCACTGGCTTTTAATTTTCAATATGAAATTACCCATGGGATATAATGCAGTCATCTCCTTTCCTGTCAAAATGAGGTGTGACACATGCAGCGATGAGAAAGCTGGGCTGTTATTTCAAGCAACAAGCTCTAATACATGTATTTAAGTTTTAATGGATACCTCCAAATTCCTTACAGAATTTTTCCTAACAGAAAGTTAAAATATAATGAATTTCCTTAGAGAACAGCACTATTTAAAGTAATTATAGAGGTAATGATTTCTTTTCATCAATCCTATTTATTTGGGGATTATAACTTGTGTATTCCACAGAATGAAGTTTGCAAGTTGCCATTCCTTGATATCAGGTTCCACTAACAGAAATTACTCTGATTTCCTATTCAATTTGTGTGTAGACACAAAAATAAAGTATCTTTTAATGAGAGGCCAATTAATTTATTCCAGGAGTCTGAAGAGTCATGTCATGGAAAAAGGGCCATGTGTAGCCATCATCACCATCGGATTTCGGGACACACATACAATTACAACCCAATTAATTTCAGCCACTTCCCATGCATTACAGCTGGACTTGATGATCTTAAGAGGTCTTTTCAAACCTTAGCAATTATAGGATTCCATGATTCCTGATCCCTGTGCTTGATTTACTGGTGTATGAACTAAGTTTTATAAGCATAGGATAAACATAACGATTAATGGGTAGATTTGAAGCTAAAGCAGTAAGCAAAGGAAGATTCTGGGAAGTCAACCAAAGCAAAGGCAATATGACATTCTTAGAAAATTCAACCTGAGCCAGAATTTCATCTTGATGTTATTTATTCTCTGTGACATTTTCTCTATCTTCAAATCACAGAGGGGCTGCCAAAAGCCAGTGCTGCGAGTGCAGCCTGGTGCTGGAGATCGGGCTGAGAATCAGGCTCCTCACTTACACGGAGCTGGGTGGGAAGCAGTTTTCTCACACTGTAAAACTTTTCAAGGTTTCCAATCCTGTTCCACCCTTGGGAATGAGACCAGGTTAATGTGAGAAGTGAGTGTAAGACCCTCCAGGATGGCCAGGGGGTGGTGTGGATGGGACTCACCCCAAACAGGTTCAAAGTGTTCTTTCTACCCTGTATTTGTTGAATGCCAGTAATGCTCTGGGAAAGGTCCCTTTCCAATTATTTCACCTTAAATACTTCACTAATTGTTCAAGGTTAATTTCTTCAGGGAGAGGGATGGATTAGCAGCTTCACTGCTAAGGATTATCTTCTATGATATGTGAGACCACATGCAGACTTTGCTCAGCATCTGAAATTATCACTCTCTGTTCTAGTCATCATTCTGAAGTGATTTTGGTCTCTCCTCCTTTTTGTTGACTAGATAAGCAAAAAAAAAAACAAACATAAAAACTCCTTGTATACCCTGGAAATTAACTTTTCACTGGAAAAGGTGTGCTCTCTCTCAATAAAAGCTTCATTTTCAACAGACCTAACTATTTTGCCTCAAAATAATGTTCGAACAAGCTCCAACCAAGCCTTATCACAAACAAATCCTCAAGTTGAAGATTTAATTTTATCTAGAAACTATTACAAAAAATGAAGTCACCAGTGAACATCATGTGGTTCCAAAAGTATGGGCATGCCTGGATGTTGTGTTCAGCAAACTGTTATTTGTGTCTGATACAATTTAAGACATAATTTTTCTAACCGTAGTTTCAATTTGAACTTAGTTATCCCATTGCACTAAATGCTATAAACACTAAATTAGACTTCCAAAACTTTTAAACCTTTATTTCAGCTATCAGGTTTCCTAAATGATTTCCTTGTTTTAAAGTTTGACTAAATTCAAATCACTGGATTGAAAAGCACACAAAGTCTATATCAGCAACCATAAAGCAAGAAGTGGGTTACAACAAAGGATGGGAAAAGTAACACCTTTATCCAGTTCAGTGCTCCAAGTACCTGCTCATTTAATCTAAAATGACATAAACTTCATCTTTGTCACTGCCAAAGCAGAATGATGAAGACATTATTTGTATTCTCTCTAGGTGTTTAACCCAGTAGGTCTTCAGGAGCCTTTTCATCCAACCCTTCCAACACCAGTCATTCTCACTCTCCCTTTTTGCCACAGTCTCTTCCCAATTCTGCCTTCATTCAGCCTCACGTAACCTTTACCTTCCTGCTGTCCAAGAGAAACAGTTGCTGGATGAAGGATGTTAAGAGCAAAACAGCTATTCTGAGGATAATGGAAAATGCTGGTGGATGAGTGGGCACGAGACACATGAATGGAGCAAGAGGATGAGGGTGAGAGGCCAAAGGAGAGGGAAAAAATTGAGACACAAAAGAGATCGTCCATCAGTCATCAAGTACAGAGGGTGAGAAGGGACTGAACTGTGAAGGAGGAAAAGAAAAAAAAGAGAAGCGGAACAAGTGACATGGCAGGAGAGAGAGAAGATGACAGTAACAGGAAAGGCTAAGGACAGCATGAAGATCAAAGGAGAGGGAGGGTCTGGAGATATCTCGAGGGAAATAAGTTCTTTTTCATTATTAGCACAGGCCAATTTTATGCAATTCTCCAGCAATGCTTCTGAAAGAGAATCTACTCCATCCAGGCAACATTCCTTTGCCATCATGCTTCCTCTGTGGTTTGTCTTGGCTTCCTTCTGGAAGCCTGTCATGCAAGGACAGCTAGTCCCCCTTGGACAAACCTCCCAGACCCCCGAGCTCACAGCAACACCCCCCTCACTCCCTCCAGTGCTCTTAAAGGGCTTCAGCACTGTATTTTAACCTTTAACAAGATTTTTTTTTGACCCATACAAAATAGCTTCAAATAAATGCACTATACCACTGACCTGCCACTCTGCCACATGCCAGGCACAATGCTGGCTGTGACAATGGAAATGGCCATTAGCACTGCATGTGACTGTGACCCAGTATGTGGCACGTGGTGACCCAGTTTATTGGGAATGTTCATTACCTTTACATAGCTGAGTATGCTGGTAAATGCTTTCTGAAACTCATTAGTGGCCCAGGGCATCAAAGCTCAGCAGCAATGAATCCCCCCACCTCTGTGTAAGGTGGGAGCACTCTCTTTTTATATGCCTGCAGCAATGTTAGTGATGCTTTGGATATGGCTTGGAGGATGGGGAGAAGAGCCTCTGGAGACACCAGCTGCATTCAGCATCAGAAAAATGAACTAATGCAATGGATGTGTAGCTCCTCCACCAGATGCTCTGCACAGGGTACAACCCATTAGTGCAGCTGAGCTGGGTTTCAGGTCCATTTGTTTAAGTGCTGCAACCACAAGCCACCACACAGCATCCAGAAACCCGAAGAATAAAGCTGTTCAATGGCTTAGTTAAAACTGGGTAGCCAGTCCAATAAAAATCCTCTCTGAGTAAAGGATAAATCTTCAGGGAAAAGGAAAGGTCAGCATGGCAGGACTGAGTCGAGCTCCTGCTTGCCAGTCAGCAGCTACTTATTTCTAAAATTGATGATTTGTTCATCTCTGACATTAAGAGCTAAATGCAAACTTTGCCCCCAAGAATATACTGTACGAAAACCAGGCATAAGAGTACAACCCTGAGTAATCCAGAGGAGGAAAAGCAACTGTTTGCTCACCTTTCATTTCTGTCATCATAGATACACAACTTCTGAATATTGGGATAAGAGACATTTTCAGAGGGAAGGGGAGTGGGTGAGAGGACAACGAGCTTCCCACCAGCATTCTGGAGCCTGCACCAGCCATTACCAAAGACTATTTGTATATTATTAATCTGCTTTTGTAACGATCTGCATTTCTCCAGCACAGAGACCTCAGCCCCATCTGAGAACATTCTGCTCTGCTCAGTGTAGGCAGAGGTGGAACATCTGCACACAGCTTTATCCAGCTCCTCACATATGGCTCATTTTAAGTCCTAAAATAACCCTGACAATTGTGGTTGTCCATCACTGTCAACACTTTCTTCTGTGCTTCAATTCTGACTTCAGTGTAAACACAACTAAAAAACACACACATCCAAGAAATACTTTTCCATCCACATAGACTGAAGGACCTAAAACCCCTTTCTAAATAGTCTGCAGCCAAGGTACAACAGCCTATTTTTAATTTTGGCTGTAAGGATTGTTTTTAGCTCTTTCTCCAGTGATCAGAGATGCCAAAAAAGCTTCAGTGAGCAATCTATGCCGTGGATGTGACACAGTGTTTGAAAGAGCCATGTTCCTTACCTTTTCCAGGAGGAAACTGAAGCTAAACAGCATCCATTTATCAATTACATACCCAGCAGGATGACTTAAGCACTCAGGGGAAGTGATAGATGAGGTATTTTAAGCAGAGATAGCACACTTTACTGCCCTTTCTGGTAGTCTGCAGAGCTTCAGATTTGGAAGGAATACAATGACTAATGCAACCTGAACAAAACCAGACTTAGGCACTGCATTCCTTTCAAGAACTCCATGTGGAAGAGGAGAGTATCAAACCTTAGTATTTGTTTATGCAACACATGCTACTGGTCTGGCCAGCTGTGTGCAGCAGGAAAGCAGAAAGGACAAGACAGTATCTGGCATAAAAAGCCAAGCAAAACACGTCCTAGTAATAACTTAGAACAGAGACTTTTCTTGCTATATTCCTTTCTGAAGTGGGAGCAGGAAAGCATTACCTGCTCCAATTCCTCCCAAAAGGTGGAGGATGAGCAAGAGCAAACTCTTTGGATTTCAAAGCAATAGAATGGTACCTTCCCACCACCCAGAATTAGGGTTAACTCTCAGTAATACAATAAAATTCAAACTGTAAATCTTATGTACATAAGTGACAGTGTTCCATATGTTCCATACAAACCATTCCTGCCAAAACAGCAAGTAATTTGTGTATTGTTATAAAGGCTATGGTCTAATTTGGAGAATTTTCCAAAAGATTCCCAAGTGCACACACAGCATTAACACTCAGCTTGTGCTTTCCCCAAGTACAGTACCTGCCCTTTTCTAACAATACACTACTCAAGCACTGGGCAATTTTGTTCTCAGTGCTGAAGAAAAAACACAATAATTTCAATAATTGTGTTATATCCTAACATTTGTCATGAGAAAGTAGGGTGCCTGTGAAAGACAAACCCTCAGAGTAACAGGGAAGTGTATTTGATGTAGAGGGAGTTTAATTCTAGAGAAATAACTTTCCCGGGTACTAAAGCTCCTTCCAGAAGTCTCTCTCGAGGCTCCCCAAGCGAGCATCTGCACACGTGGATTGCTCCAAGTGACGTCAAGCAGGAGCAGGTCCAAGGAGTGCCGGGAAAGCTGCCCTTTCCCCGAGGAGCAGCTGGCCCCGGGCTGGGCGTTCCTACCTGCGAGGCCAATCTCCGCATGGCCTCCTCCTGGCGCCGGCGCATCTCGGGCGTGCCGGGGCAGCTCCCGCTCGCGATGGACGCGTGCGCGGCCGGCGGCTGGGCCAAGGGCAGCTCTCGGCTGGCATCCACATCTGCCCGAGGAAAGAGGTTAGGACAAGCGTGAACATCGTTATTAGAAACCAGGCAGCTGCTCTTTCCTACGCGTGCCAGTTAAAATGCTTCCCGCAAATACTCTGGCTGGGATTTCAGGGATTTCCAGGATAGAGGCTTCTCAAGAAACTTCTTTTGGAAGCAGAAAAGGATCACTAAGGAAAAGCCTTGAGCTTGTCTTATTCATCTTCCCCACTGTAATTTCACTGACTTCAAAATAATGACAATAATGGACTGAACTGGGCCCTCTGGCAGGCTCTGCCTTCAGGTTTGGTGGATTTGAGTGCAGAGCTCTCCTGCTCTCCACTTCTGCCAACAGACCTTCCCTTGTTATGAACAATCACTGGTTAATTTGGTTCCAAGTCCTCCTTCGGCACAGGCAGCAAATTTTTCTGAATTACAGGCCTATTTTCTAACAAAAATAAACAAAGAGCCCCAGCTAATACAGCCATCTGAAGCCCATTAATTTAATCAGGGGGAGAGGAGCAGGAGCAGCACAAGGATCTGGAAAAGGCTTCCAACAAATAATAAATTATCCTGGAGTCATCTCTGGCAAGTTTAACTGTGTCCTAGTGCATTTTAGCTGTTTCTTTTGCTTGGAAAAGCAGAAACTGGCTTTACCAGCAGATTGCTACAGAAGCTCATCCACCTGGCCTTTGTGGGTAACGTTCCCAAACTATATTTATTTTCATTTCAAAGTACTCATATGGAGGGTTTTTGAATGACACCACAACATGCAGCACTTGGTGATGTCCAATTATTGATTATTTTAAGAACAACACCACTCTGAAGTGCAGTCTGTGCTGGCAGAGGATTCTCCTGACTGGATTGCTGCAGTGCATCCCTGAGCTTGACTGGAAATAATCATGCAAACAATGACCCATTTAATGGCAAGCAACAGAGGAAAACGACTGCTGCCTCCATAATTAAACCCTGAATGTGTCAGAATGAGGCACGTTCTTGATTCTGAGCATAACATCACTGTCACCTGTATAAATTTTCTGAGAGTGGAATTAGAAGTATGAGGCTGTACTGAAGCCAGTTTAATTAGCTGATTGCATAACTGCTGTAGCAGAGTCAGACCACCTGATTAGCATGTATTAATTAGCATAGATTTAATAA
Source organism: Chloebia gouldiae (assembly GCA_003676055.1). NCBI lineage: Eukaryota > Metazoa > Chordata > Aves > Passeriformes > Passeridae > Chloebia > Chloebia gouldiae. The sequence goes on from QUSF01000145.1 coordinate 421,530, forward strand.
GCATAATAGATTTTTTTTCAGCATGTGGAAAAAGAAATGACAAAGAAACTCATCACAAAATCAGAGATAAATATCCTAAATTGAAAGGGACCCGCAAGGATCTTGCAGAGTAATTATTATCTTCTATAGTTAGACTTGTGATCTCTTTAGGAAATCAAGTCTGATTAATTACTGATTCTGAAGGCTTCCATCCTAATAACTAACACTGAGGAATCATTCAGCTTTCAACTCCATGGACACACCAGAGTGAACTAAACAACGTGTTAGGTGGGACCAAGGATCTTCATCATCTGTGGACAAAAGGGTGCAAGGCACCCCATGTGAGAAATCCAGCTTTTGGTTCAGAAGGAGTTTAGCACAGCTGTATCTTTTATGTCCACCGTCATCCTAAGGAGACTGGGGACACAAAATCACAGCTGGTGCACTGCAGAATGCAGTTAAAATATAGAAACAAGCCCTGCCTTTCACTACACATTGTTTATTTAGCTCTGACAAGTGACACTGCTCAACATGCCAATCTTGGTGACATTTCAGCTCTTGTGAGCACAGGAGCACAGCATTTCCAGTAAACAGATTTAACTACAGCTTCACTGAGATACAGTGACCTACATCCTTATAGATAGCTTCAGGTAGCTAACTCAGTATTTTTTAGTCCTGTCTTACTCACTCATTGAAAGCTGAATGATTTTAAAATGTTGTCATCTCTACCTGCAAACCTGCCAGTGTGTAGTGATGGGAATTGGATGGGACCACAGGAGGTAGAGCAATCTTGGGTCCTGAGCCTACAGGGGCTTGTGACCTGCATGGAATATTTACACCATGATTCAATGAGATAAACATTCCATTTGGGAAGAAGAATGCATTGGCAAGGATTCATAATCATAGAATACTAGCTGCCTGATCCGGCTGGAGATATCATAAGCTGGGGAATTGGACTACATGACCTTTAAAGGTCCCTTCAAACCCAAACCATTCTGTGATTCTGTGATTCTAAAATAGGAGTCTTCCCAGCCAGAGAAAGTCGGTGATGTTTCTAAGCCAGACAAGTCAGAGACAGACTACTCTGACTCTTCAAAAGCAGCTCTGGAACAGGAGCAGTATAAAGCTGCCTGTAGCAGTACCTAGAGGGACTCCAAGAGAGATGAAGAGGGACTTTACACAAGGGCATGGAGGGATAGGACAAGAGGGAATGGCCTCAAGCTGAAAGAAGGCAGATTTAGATTAGGAAGAATTTAGATTAGGTATTAGGAAGAAATTTCTCCCTGTGAGGGTGGGGAGGCCCTGGCACAAGTTGCCCAGGGAAGCTGTGGCTGCCCCATCTCTGAAGGTAACCAAGGCCAGGTTGGATGAGGCTTGGAGAAACCTGGGATAATAGAAGGTGCCTCTGCCTGTGGCGGGGAGTTGGAATGAGGTAATCTTTAAAGTTCTTTCCAACCCAGATTCAGGGCTTCTATGACATATTTCTCAAAGGTCCTTCCTTTTCCTGACAACAAAGACTAAGCTGAATCCTTGGGCCTGAAGAGAAATAGGGTTATTTTAGCTAAGACCACTCTAAAAGCTGATGTAAAAGCTCTGAGTTTTGGAGACCCATGTGCTGCTGTCCTTACGTTTTGGAGAGGCGTGGGGGCTATCTGAAGCAATCTGCCTCATCCTCGTGCCGTGGCAGCTGAGCGCAACCAGCCTGGAGATGATGGCGGTTTTGCCGAAGCCGATGTTCCCGACGATCACCACGCCGCGGTTGACGCTGGCGTTGGAGCTCTGCAGCTGCGCGTCGATCTCGTGGAACACCCAGTCCCGGCCCACGAACACGGACTCAGTGGTGATGCTGGGCACCTCGAAGAGCAGCGGCTTCAGGGAGATGTCAGGGGGTCTGTAGGGCGCGAAGCGCACTGGAAGGGGAGACACGGGAAGAACGTCACCGTCCACGCCAGATGGGGAAGCAGAGTTTGGAAATGGATGTTTTTCTCATGCAGAAATCCTTCCATTATGAAAGGTGAAAACACAGTTCTGTATCACCCACAGGTTTGTTGTGAAAGCATCTGTCTCATTCACAGTATTTTCCACCAAAGGCATTGAGGATTTTACAGGGAGTAGCTTACAGCTGGGGAAAAACTGTGGCTGGAAAAATTAATTTTCTTCTTAAATCCACCACCTCTAAAAGCCCTGGGCAGAAGGTGCACTCTGCATAGCACCTCCTGGGAGACAGGACCAATGGCTGAACAAAGAGACACACAATACGTGCTCACCTCTTCAATCCAATGCGCCCACAACAACCTCAGCACCTACAAGTGTTAATTCAATCTAAGCAAAGTTATTTCAACTCTTCTGGAGTAAGTAAGTTAAGCCAGATTGTTGACAGGATATTCATGTTTGGCAATTAAAACATCTTCTCTTTTCACAATGAAAAATGATGCTTTAAAGCACTATAAAGTTACCAAGAAGAGCAAGAAATACCTCCCCAACAGACCATGTGTTCTGGTGCTGAAGAAATACTGTACAACTTCTGTAGAGACCAAGCAACAAATTAAAATACTGAACTGAAACTCTCCCCACCATATGCAACTGGGCTCTTCCCTGTTATTGAAAACTTCAATTCAAGCAACCCTTATCTGGGTGTATTATGTTAAACAAAGCAAATGTCTGCGTTTATTTCCTTCACTTGCTTTAGACTGCAACTTTTGGATAATAGGGAAAATTTCTTCACTTAAAGGGCTGTTCAGCCCTGGCACAGGCTGCCCAGGGCAGTGGTGGAATCTCCATCCCTGGAGGGATTTAAAAGGATGTGGCACTTGTGGACATGGCTCAGTGATGGCCTTAAGCAGTGCTGGGGGAATGGTTGGATTTAATGAACTTACTGGATGCATTTCAAACCTTTATGATTCTGCGATTCTTCCAAGTGTCATCTTAAACATCTACATTCACTAGGATGAAAGCAGTTCCTATTTTTTCCGCAGCCTCTGTGCCTAAAAAGGCTAAACTACTTTTTAGTGTTTCCAAGAAGCAAATGAAACTCTCTTACCCACAAGACAACAGTATTAAGCACATACTGTGAAGAAAATCCCTTGAACATTACAAAAACAACTTAAGGAAAGCATACCACTGCCATATAACATACACAGATCCACAATATATTGGGTGAGTTGGAACTATCCTCTCCTCCATCCCAAACATCACCCAAAAATCTTGGTTCTTCCCATCCCGCAGCACGGATGACATTTGCTTTCTGGAGGAGAAAACCCACAGTACATCACAGCTATCAGCTTGTGCCTTGGGTTACAGCAACCTGAAAAGCCTCAAATCCCCAGGGATGAAAATGGGAAAAGCAAGAATTGCCTTCCCCATCCTATCAAAAAGCTGTCACTGGGATGAATCCTTGTCACACTCTTAGTGTTGAGATTCTTCAATTGCTCGCCTCCTTAAAATAATTGATTTAACAAAAAATTGCAGAGACAATCTCCCATTTAGTCTCTCTCACTGGGATTTTGGAACACTGGGAACAGACAGTGGGCTGTAATGTGTCCCCCAGTACAGGGCCATGAATGTCTTCACTATTTCAGCCTAGCCAAGACAAGGGATGTTAAAATTAAACAGAAGTTTAAGATTTCCAGCTGGAACAAAGAGTTGCAGTTTGCAACAGCCCAGACTGATGCAATTTCACAGCAATAGCTGCAAAATGCAGCATTTCAGGGAAGGGCCTCCCATTGCATATGTAATGACATGACAATATTTCCAAATAGCAATGGTTTGCACAGCACCTCAGGTAGGATAAGAAACAAACTTTAAAAATTGAAATACTGCTTCTATTCTCATGCAACTGTCACAAAAAGGAAAAAAAAAAAAAAAACAAACCAAAGCCCAGAAGGAAAATATGTAGTGCTACAAGGGTTTCAAAAGTGTGTCTGGAAAACAATTTGATTCTGTTCCTACAATAAAGTTGAATGTTTTGGATGCAATCACTGCAAATTACACAGCCTTGGCAAGCTGCTGCTTCTGAACATATGGAAATTTGGTCTGTCAAACTTTGCTTTCTTCACTTACTGCCTGCTAATGCACTTTTAGATCTGCCTCAACAGCCAGGAGGATTTCACTGCAGACTGCCATCCAAAGCCCACAAACCCACTCTTTTGGGGGCTCCTGTGTTTGGTACAAAGTCCAGCCAGGCTGTACCAGGTCGAGCATGTTGGGTGAAAACCCAGACTGAGCCTTCCAGCTCCCCAGTTCCTCACTCTAAGATGGTGGGCACAAAAAAAAACCCTAGAGAAGAGGAAAGTTTCAGGTATGGTCGGAAGAAACCTTTCTTCTATGCGCAGGGGAGAATAAACCAGTCTCACAGCACAGAAACAACCTGAAATATCCCAAATGAGCTTTCTCGGCCACTTATTCACCTGTGCAACAAAAAGTGATGGAGCTGAGGCATTAGCCCGGTGATCTGCTGCAGACTCTGGATTTTCACAGTGACATCTTAAGTACTGCTTAAGTGGTGGAAGACTGAGATCAGATTAAAAGAGGGATGTAAACTGGTGGGCTGAAATCCCAAGGAGATGGAGCAAATCAAGCTAGAGCTGCCTGGGAATAATAAGGAAAACACTAAAATGTCAGCCCTGTCTCCTCTTCTCATTGCTAATGTCTTGTTTGTGGAATTTGCCTCAAAGAACCACAAAAATTTCCCCTTCAAAAGGCTTTTTAGAACTCAAAGAGCTGTCTGAATACGGGCATTGTGAGCAACCCTACAAGCAGCGGCTGAGCTGGTGGCCTCGTCACTGCACTAGGCTCCTTCCCCACTGGCACACTGCAGAATGCAAGGGGGAACTGCAATCCCTGGCCTTGACTGAAAAAATGAGACAAAACAGTAGTAGTCCATAAAATTTCCCGTTTTTAATAACTTATCAAATTATTAAGCCCAAGGAGACCAGCTGAGAGCTGGGGGTATTCATCCTGGAGAAGAGACAAGAGGAGGTTCTGGGATCACCTTATTTCAGCCTTTCAGTGCCTAAAGACGCTCCAAGAGAGCAGGAGAAGGACTTTGGACAAGGGCCTGAAAGACCAGGACAGAGGGCAGGGCTGGATGAGATATTAGGAAGGAATTGCTCCCTGTGAGGGTGGTGAGGCCCTGGCACAGTGTCACGGTTTGACAGGGTGCCCAGAGCGGCTGTGGCTGCCCCATGATCTCTGGTAGTACCCAAGGCCAGGCTGGACAGGGCTTGGAGCAGCCAGGGACAGTGGAAGGTGTCTTGCCACGGCAGGGGTGGGAATGGATGAGCTTTGAGGTCCTTTTCAACCCAAAGCATTCTGAGATTCTGGTTTTCACGCAGACATGGATGAAGAGGCTGCTGCCCGAGTTGCCCACGCAGACACCCCCGGACGGGGAAGCCCCCAGGGCCTCGCTGGGCTCCTACCTCGCAGGTCCTGCTGCGCCCGGGCGCTGGCCACGCTCTGCCGCGGCATCCGCAGCGACGTGCGCAGGGGAGCGTGTCTCTGCTCGTCCAGGTAAGCCAGATCTTCCAGGTGGGCTGAGCTGGTGGCTGCCACGAGAAAGCAAAGAGGAACATCACACCTGGCTTTTGGATCTCATGCTCTGCTTACTGTAGTTTTCTGGTTTTAATAAAAATATATGGAGATGTAACTACCATGAGACAACACAGCTGATGTGAACCAAGTACCATTTCCCCTAAGAAGAAGTAAAGTGTTTTGGTAACTTTTTCTCATGCTTCACTGGTATTTGCTCTGGTCTGGTCTCCTGTTGGTGTTCCCAAGATACCTTCCACTATTCCAGGGTGCTCCAAGCCCTCTGCAACCCAGCCTTGGACACTTCAGGGAACCAGGGGCAGCCACAGCTTCTCTAGGCAACCTGTGCCAGGGCCTCACTCCCCTCTTAAGGAACAATGCATTATAAGAACTGCTCCCAGTTCTCAAACTGCTCAGTGACAGCAGGGACACAATACATTCACTGACTGTACTTTGTAGGCTACTATAAATATGGGTATTTTTGTGCTGTTTTGGAAGATATTTGGGGAGAATCTTAAAAAAAAAAAAAAAAAAACTAAAAAAAGCCAGCAGGTGTAAGTGCTGCTATGCTTTACTTCCCAAGAACAGACTGTATACAAACTCAACTGTATTTGGAAAAAAAAAAAAAAAGAGAAGAAGAGCCTGTTTTAGGAAAACTGTGAATTCATGATTACCTTAAAACGTGGAATACCATAGAATTCCACTAAAAGAAAGGCAGCTTTTTGCCCCATTCCCAGCTACACTGTCTCCACACTGATGACCCTGAGGCTCAAAATTAATGTACCTGTTTTCTGGTGGGTTAATTTTCAGTTGGATTAATCAACTAATCTGGTTTATCAATTGGTTACCCAACTTGTGTCACTGGAGCAAGGACATGGAATTGGCAGCTCAGCATTAACTCTTTGAGCAATGTCACTTTTGCAGACAGACTTAAATCAACTCTGAAACTACACTTGGTTTCCCTTTCTCATCATTCGGGCACAAAGATAATGAGGTTAAACTCTTTGGCAAAAACCACCCATACAAATCCACTAGAAACCCCATAATTTTCTGGAGCCATAAGCATATAGGAGCTAATATGTGATCATTTGATGATAAAATGTTAAGCCAAATCTTGAATTCTCATCATACTTACTTCCACAATTTAACCTGGGTCATGAACTATGTTAGCTGACCTAGTACTTCAAAGCAGCAAAATCTCTACCAAAAAATAAACATCTAGAAGGAAAAGTTGTTCCTGAACTTTACTGGATAGATAGCTTCCTCTTGAAATAGTATTTGCCTTTAAGTGCACCAAGCAACTTCCAAAGACAATCAAATGAACACACATGTATTTAAATTTATGGTGCCCAGCCTACTCTCTTTGCTTTGGAATATGTTTACACAGTGTCACTTATAAGGAATTAATCTAAAGCAAGCAGGCTATGGAAGCAGAGTTTTTGAGCTTTTTCTATCCCCTCTCTTCAGTCTGAAATCTCAAAGTTTCAGTCTGTGCTGCTCCTCCATGCTCTGGGTTTGTACTTCACCATCTATAAATCTAATTTCTGCATTGCTTTTAGGTCTGTGACCAGCCAAAGTGGGATTAAAAAGGAAAACTAATCCAGTTATGCAATGCAGCCTGGCTCACCAAGGGATGCTGATTTAATAGACAATATCCCAGGCTCTTTGGGGTATTTCTCAGAATTGTCTCTGGGTTTTCTGGAGCAGTGTCGGTCAGGACTCAGAATTGAAAGTGTGGATTTTTCCACATGTCTACACAGACACAAAGACAACATGTTTTATCCCAGAGAAGTAACCCAGCAAGAAACAAATATGAGATAATAAAGGAACAGGGAGTAATTCCAGGCAAGCAGCTTTGCATCAAAGCTTTAATATTTCTAATCCCATCTCTTTTTTCTGCCCTGCTGTTACCAGCTTCAGGGGAACACTCAGCAGGCTGGTAAAAGACATCAATAAGGTATAGCACAGCATCATTTAGAAATGTTTCAAAGAACAAACATGAATTTAAATTAAATTAATATTGATTTTATAGCAAGACAAAAAATGTCAGTCACTTGCAAATGCCAGGTGCTGTGAGGTGTGAGATGTCTGGGGCACAGTCCACCAGGAGTGATGAGACCCAGAGCAGATCTGTAGATAGAAAGTACCACCATTCTCTTAACTCCAGAGCTCTTAAGCTCTTCAGAGAACATGAGACAGGTTATTTTACTTGCAATGAATCCTTTGAAATAGTAGAATGGCTATGATGTTGTGGCACCTTAAACCCAAGACATTTGCATTGTAATGACAGTAAAGAATCTGGCTTTTTCTTTTTAAACATATTCTCCCGTAATCTTGTTGTACAATTTTGTAAGAAAGGGATCATTAACTGCTGAAATAACCATTAAACACCATCAGAAACAGTTTTCCACAGAGCAATTTTTCATTTAGAACCAGTAAGCCAAACAAAAAACCAATTCTTGTCACTCTTAACGATGATGACACCAGGAAGGAGATTTCTTTTTGGATAAGGAAACACAAGAAGGGCTGTGGCATCTGTGTGCTGTGTCTGGCTCTGACCTAAAGGCACAAACATGAATTTCTTACCTGCTACTGAATTTGGCCGTGGCATAAGGTACAGAGGAATTGACTGCACTGACTGGGACAGGACCGTCTCCAGGTTCCTCTCGGGGATTTTGTTGAGGCTGTAGGTGGAGGCCGACATGTTCTCATCCACGCGGTACAGGCAGGAGTCCATGCTGGATTTCTGGGATTGCCACTGCTTCAGGTTTCCCCCAGATCCAAGTTCCTTACTGCTTTCCCCTCCGTATTTAGTTCGTTCCACATTTTCAGAGTAACTTGTCAAAGTAGCTTGAAGGAAGAAATTATAAACCAAATGAGTAACAAAGAAAGAATGGCTTGAACACACGCTGCTCAATGCTGAGCTGAGCCATGTAAGAGACAAAAATGATCTTCATCATATTTTCCATATCCACATAAATCAGAGATTATGGATTTTAGTTTAATGATACTGTTTCTGCTTACGACTTCTAAAATAACATTTAAGCTCTAATGTTTTGGCTCATACTGTTAAAAGCCATTTGTAATTACAAAGAGTATTAAAAATTCTGTGTTGCATTGTATTCAAATACACCATTCCAGAAAGAACAGAAATTATTTAGGAGGAAACATTACCATGGCTCCTTTAATTGGCATCATAATTGCCTTTTAATTGGCATCATAGTTTCTACCTTTCCTTTTCTAGGAAATGTTTGCAGAAGTTTGCAAGGTCTGACACTGAGAAGCCTCCACTGACCTGCCTGAACAACGAGCTCCCATGGATTAGTTTGGTTCAGAAACTGAACCCCTTATCTCCTTCGATTGACAGTAAGTTTTAATGAAGCTTTAACTGTGATCCACTCAGTTTCCCCCATATTATTTCATTTTACAGATGAGGATTGTTGCTATATTGACTTTCCTACTGGGAAGTGATGACACTCAATTGATCCAGAACATCCCCATGCTCTCCCCATTTGTATTTTCTCTTCTGGATTCCAGCATAGTTACCCCCTGGCTGTAAATCCCTCTGGGCTATTGACTTTTCTCTCATCTTTAGTCTCCAGTATATTCATTCAAGGTCACAATAGTCACAAGCTGGGACAAGGTCCCAACACTCACACCAGCTTATCTGAGTGTGTTAGAGAATCACAGAATGGTTTGGGTTGGAAGGGACCTTACAGACCACCCAGTCCCACCCCCTGCCATGGGCAGGGACACCTTCCCCCATCCAGGGTTGTCCAAGCCCTGCCCAGCCTGGCCTTGGACACTGCTAGGAACAAGGCAGAAACAACCTGGGCTAGTGGAAGCCACCCCTTTGCCGGGAAACCTTTTCTTTATCCATCCTAACAGACTCCTCAAGAGCTTCAGTCTTCACCCCTATTTCTATGGCTTGGTCAGTACTGGGTTTCTTTCTAAGGAGTGGGCTCAATATCTTTGCATTTCATCAAATGTTCCAAAATTTAGTTGCTTGCAATGTATTTTGAAATTTAAAACCAACACATGAAACTGCTAAGAACTGGTATTTATTTGTTGGCATTTATACATAGGCTTGCTGTCAGGTAAACATATTTATGATTTAGGATAAGAAAAGCAGATAAAAACAAAAAACAGCTATTCACACATGTCTCTTGCTCCCTCAATTGTCTGAGAAATATCTTTGAAATTATTCTCTATAAAAAAACCTCCATTTCAAAGACTGGGTTTGCAGGGTAAGGCATGCCATGTTTTCTATTCACAGATAAAAATCTGCATTGATCCATTAGGATCCATTAGAATCTGTTAATTCAAAAAGCCTATCTCAGTATGTGTCTAAGTAGTGTTTGTAGAAACAAATCAGCAGCTGACATCAGTCATCTACCAACACGTTAAACTGAGGAAAAACCACGTGTCAAAATAAGTTTTCTTTATGTGAAACAACAAAAAAGAAAAAACAGCTATTAAGTCCTGCTGCCCCTTTTTCTAATCAATAATTCGTGTTCATTTTAAACATAATTTTCTCTGGTTTATACTACAGCTATTTTATGTGCAAACTCGTAACTGAATCAGGTATTTAGGACTGTTCCCTGTGGATTAATTTACCTGCTGAACAGCCCTGGATGATCTAAGTGCTGCTAAACATGCTGAAGTGATGGTTCTATGGATTTAATCTCTTCTAGGAACTATTTTAAATCAAAATAATTTTAACTTCAGTTAAAAAGCAAAAGCATCAGGTTAGCTGTGAGTCAACAACATGAACTGACACACTGAGCACATCTCTCATAGTGTGACCCCTAGAGCTGCTCAGACACTACACCTTCACAGTGAAAACTGGAGAAAGCATATTTCAGAAAATTTAAGTTAGCTGCAGCTGCTAAGATGCAGAGTGATATTCAGGGGAGAAAAATTGTGAACACCACATTGGGAGATAAATACAATGAAAGTGCAAAGATTTGGGCAGCCCTGAAATGGTCAGGGAGTTGGATCAGGTGACCAGTGTAGATCCCTTCTCACTGAAATATCCTATTCTATTCTATTCTATTCTATTCTATTCTATTCTATTCTATTCTATTCTATTCTATTCTATTCTATTCTATTCTATTCTATTAATTTCTATGCCATGCCATGCCATGCCATGCCATGCCATGCCATCCCATTTTATGCCATTCCTTTCTTTTCCATTCCATGAGAGGAAAGAGCTGAAAATTCCACCAAGGAAGGTGAAGGTTGGACATAAGGGAAAATTTTTCATTGAAAGCATGATGAAGTCCTGGAACAGGCTGTCCAGGCCAGTAATGGAACAACCATCCCTGGAAACATTCAAAAAACATGTGGATGTGGTACCTGGGGACAGTGCAAGGGGACTGGAATTAGCTGCTCTTTAAAGGACCCTTCCAACACAAACCACTCTATAATTCTATGATTTTTAAAAACAAGGACACCTCATTACTCAAGAGCTCAAAAACCTCTGAACTGACAGAGTGCTCTAAACTGGGAAGAGACAAACTGATGAACTCAAATCTATCAAAGAGCAGGAATTTTTGCCTTTAGCCATCTGCAGAGAGGCAGATCCTTCAACCCCTGTATCCAACCCCAGTGCATCAGGGCACAGGTGGGACACGCTGGGGGTGCCACAGCAGGAGCCCACCAGGGCACAAGAGGCTACGGAAGAACACTTGAGGCTCTTCAATTGCTAAATCCAGACAAAAAAGCACAACCCTGGTGAAAAAAAAAAATCAGAACTTTGCCATGCCTGTGCCCTGCTCCATCAGATCATGCTGACCACAGTGTGTGCTGGTGGCTGCTGGGAGCAAACAAGTCACTGCAAGGATGGAGAAGGATGGGACAGTCTCTGCTCACACACCGAACAAGAGAAACCTGACATGCAGAAACAGCTGAGGTTCTCTGTATTACTGAAGGAATACCACAGGGACATAAATATGGACATGTGTGCATATAGATCTGTATATTTATAGATACATATCTGCGTCTCCAGTCTCCACTGGCATAGTCTCACACTATTTCATGTGAGCACAGACAGAACTTGGGGCATCCAGATCATCTGACTGCTGGAAAACACATAATAGATGATATCCCATGGAAAGCCCCTGGGATGAGTGTGCAGGCAGTGCGGTGCCTGTTCGCAATCCTGTCTGCAGCTCTTTCCTGGGATTTGCTGCATCTCTGCAGCCATAATCCCAAATCACTCACAGCACCAGCACCACCTGCACCAGCTTCAAGCAGGTTTGCAGGCACGTGGACTGTGGTGCCAGGAGGGAATACACTCCAGAAGGGCTAGAGTCACTTCACAATCCCACCGTGCTTTGTGAACTCAAGATTCACTCCTGTGTTTCCTCTGTCAAACTTTCCTTTTCCAACGTGGCTTGTTTCCCTTGGAAAGAAAAGTTCTGATTAGAACTTTTTGTAAATAACATGGGTGAAGTATTTTAATTTCCTTGGGGAAATAACAGAGCTGTACCGAAGCAGCAGCAGCCCCCTCAAGACAGCACCTCAGCACTACAAACAGCACTACACTTCTCAAGACCATTTTGTATATTTCCCGGCCACAAATACTATTTTTCCTTTAGTTGCAAGCTGGCCTATGCCCTGGGAGGTTTTCAACTGAATATGTCTCTAGTCAAACACACAAGAGAATTTTTACCATCCCATCCGATTTTCCTGAAGGCAAAAAAAAAAATGCCTGGAAAACATCAACCTTTACATTCACCATCCAGCTGCAACTGTGGGAGAAGCAGTTTTTGTAGATCCCATGTGACAATGACCAACAGCTGTATCATTAATTATATGTAAAGATTTATAGTGCCTCAAGTAAGAAACAGGGATTTTGTTGATTTAAAGAAATAACTGCAGCAAAGCAATGAGCTTTCATATGCTACACTGCAACGAGCTACAAACCCAGCCTAAATTAACCTCGTTTCACTTCAGCATCTCTTGCCTCATTCCATTAGAGATGTCCCAGCTAACACGTACAAGTTGGCAAGGAGTGAAATAATCTTTTTACCCTAATCTACATAAGCCTCCATAAACTCAGCCACAGAAGGATACACCTAAATATAGCCACATCACCCCAGACTACTCCAGCTGCCAAACAGAAAAATTTGGCAGGCAGAAAGTGTAAGTCCAAACCGTTCCCAAGGGCAGGTGACAGCCTTGTGCAGTCACACAGGATCTGTGGCCCACAACCTTGGTGCACCTTTAGAACATTATTTGCTGGGCACCACCAGGCAGTGAGTTTTTGGCATCTCCACACAAAAAAAAACCAATCCCAAAACCCCCAAGGTCTGTCCTGCTCAAGGCTAGAGGCCAAAATTCACACTACTTGCTGGATGTTTAACTTCTCTATCAACAGTGGTCTCAAATAGGAGAAAAAGAAAATTAAGATCACTAGCTTAATTCACATAAACTATCCCACAAATAGACATTAAACAGGTAAAGCCATTTCTGTGTCAGGCCTGGGGGTGTTATAAATCACGGTGAGCACGCAAAAGGTCTTAAAACAAAATGAAAAATACCTTGACAGTAGCATCACCTGACACTAAATCCATTCTGTGCTAGATCTGAATTCCCTGCTGCACCACTGACAAGCAGGATGAGAAATGGGATAAAGAATGCAAGACCCTCCCACCTCCTGGGCCCAGCTCCCTGGAAATACTGTGAGACAGAACAGCTCAGCAAAGCCACCATTTAGAAACTGCAGTTTATTACTTGCAGAAACAAGGTAATTGATGTTGTAAAGCACACTCCACTATTGTAAACATGAAAGAAATCTGTTAAGAAAGTCCCAACTCTAATGCAGAGGTAGCAGCCTTTATGATCTTTACCAAAACATCAACTATCTTTAGGGAATGAGCCCAACTAGAAGCCATTGAGATTCAAAAAAAAGATCTGCAATTCTCAGAAATGTTATTCATTATTAACAGAGCATTTCATAATACTGATGAGAATGTCAGAATTCAAATGCTTTAACTGTAAGATCACAAAAATATTTAACCTGAGTTAAATTTATCTTGATGTGCCTTTTGAGCTTTGTTCCCTTCTCAAAGCAGATGAAGTTGGAAACAAATCCATCTTGTTTCATTGTCAGCAGCATCTATTCTGTTTAGCAGCATCTATTTTGCTTAGCAAGCACTTAGACAAATTTATTAACAAACCTATTTTTAACCCAGAAACACATACATCTGTAGAAGGCAGCACTTGATAAAAGCTTAGGAATAAAAGGAAAAAAATAGCAAAAAAAGAGTTACTGGAAGAAGCTACAGGCCAGGGATTCCCAGGAGGAATAGGGTTCCTTTAGATGTTATTTTCCATCAAATAAATCCACAAAATCTAAGTGAAGCTATCTCGTCCATGCAGTACCAGACCTGTGTACTTCACCGAAGCAGCGGGGCCAGATTTCCACTGCTCACTGCTTTTCCTTTTAAGCTACTTTCTCCCTCATACCTGTGTCCCTGCACAGGATGATCCCCTGACACTTCAGTGAGGAACAGAGTGCAGCTCATCATAGGGAAAAAGTGTGGACCCATTTCAACTTGGGGTGTAAGAACACTCTTCTACAGGAAGATGTCACATGGAAAACAGCTATTCCATAGGAGATTGCTGCTAATGATAAAAAGTGCTGCTTGAACATCACTTGGATAAGCTTTGCATACTGGCAAGAAAAGTTTGCTGGCTATTTCAAAGGATTACTAAGACTGGTGGAGCTTTTCCTGCATTCTGCTGCATTCCAGCAGCAAAGCTTCCAAGCTCACACTGGAGCGGCTGTGACGTGCAAAGTTCCCTCAGAGCAGCACATGATTCTTCGACCAGTTTTCTTTTCAGTAGCAGATTTTTGAACATTAATAGTTGGCTCCTTTTACATAGTGAGAGCCAAAAAATCCTGGAAGCTAGTCAGAGGTTACAGTCAGGTCAGGATTTTCACCAGCCATTCTGTTTTATATTGAATGGATTCCTTGGCATCCAGGAGAAAGGGCTGACTTGCTCCTACCTCTGCTCTTGTCTCACCTTCTCGCCCATTCCCCATTGCTTTTCTTTTACAAATAAAGAATATCTGAATTTGAAGATCTGGACCTTGTAACTTTTTTTTTTTTTTTATCCTTTCAGCCTTTTCTCAGCTCTTAGAACTGACTGACAGCTTGGACCCAGCTGGGATCAAACAGTCCCTTGTACTCTCTGTGACCCTCCAGCCCAGCCCAGCTTTGGGGCTGGGTGTGGGAGAAGGCGCAGCTCTGATGGTGGGATATGGTGAGCAGGAAGTGAGGGGGTGGGATCCTGCAGTGACTTTGCCCAGGATTCATTAACCTACTTCAGCACACAGCTCAGAATAGCTCACCCATTTGCATTTTAAGATCACGCAGGCAGAAGTGCTGCAAGGGTTGCTGTGGCATCCAGGAGCTGAACTAAGCCCAGATTCCCTGATTAGCCAAGCAAAATGTTAACCACTAGTTCAACTAACCTCCCTAAATTATCAACCTGCCTTTCTTTTTTTTTTTTTTTTTTTAACACTAGATAAATTGTTAGCAAAATAAAATCTTAAGCTGGGGAAATACTCAACCTAGAACATGTGGTAAGACACCCAAGTGACAATCATCCTGTTTGAGATCATACAAACATTAATGGTTTCCCATTGTGCCTGTACAGTTACTGAACAAAATTAATCTGTGTATATTTTCTCTATATTCTTTATACCTGCAACCCACAGATCACTCAAATGAAAAACCTGCTACAGCACCTACAGAAATTCACTGAAATTTGTGATAATTTAGCTGCCCAAGGCTTTCTCTTGCACCATTTAAATAATTTCCAAAAGTAAATTAATTGATGTGAAGTTATCAACCTCATACATCCCAATTTTCACCAACTACTATGTAGTTTTACCTATGAGGAATGGAAGATGGAGGGGTACAGATCACCTTAGTCACTGCAGAATAAACGTGAATAATGCAAAACCATTGCCCAAATTAGCAAACACAAATATTATTATCTAAACAGAGCACTGCATCCAGCTCTGGAGTCCCCAAGGGACATGAAACAGTCGGGGTGAGTCCAGAGCAGGTCACTGAGTTGGTGACATGCCTGGAATCCCTCTGCTCTGGAGTGAGGCTGGAAGAGCAGGGGTTTTTCAGACTGGAGAACAGAAGGCTCCAGGGAGACCTTAGAGCGCCTTCCGGTGCCTAAAGGGGCTCGAAGATAGTTGGGGAGGGACTTGGGACAAGGGTCTGGAGCGACAGGACAAGGGAGAATGGCTGCCCACTGCCAGGGGGCAGGGTTAGATGGGACATGGGGAAGGGATTGATCCCTGTGAGGGTGGGGAGGACACAGCACAGGGCGCCCTGAGCAGCCGTGGCTGCCCCATCCCTGGGACTGCCCAAGGCCAGGCTGGACCTGACTTCACCTGGGATAGTGGAAGGTGTCCCTGCCCATGGCAGGGGGTGGAACTGGATGGTCTCTAAGTTCCCTTCCAACTCAAACCATTCTGGGATTCTCTGACTATGAACCAAACCTTGTTAGAGCAGCCCAGCACACTGGGGCTCAGCCAGCAGCAGCAAGGAGGAGCAGGAGGAGGAGGAGGAGTATGGCCTGGCACTCACCAATGATGCCGCTGTCTCTGCTCTCCAGCGTGGATGTGGGGCTGGTGACGGCCCCATAGGTGCAGTCCTTGGCCGTGACGCTGGCGCTGACGGGGGGCAGGGTGGAGCAGGGGCTGCTGGCCGGTGGCGAGGCCGTGCTGCTCGTCAGGGTGGAGCAGGGGCTGATGCGCTGCGTCACTGCCGAGCTCTGCAAAAGAGGGAAGCGGGAACATGCCGCTCACCACGGGCACTGTGAGGGGGAAAGTCTCTCTATAGCTCACACTTGAGGATTTGCTCTGTCTGCTGAGGTTAAAAAGTGCTTTACAGTTTGAAATGAAAACATCCACTAGGTCACTCCCCACATGTGGCAGACACTGGGCTTGTTTTCTCCTTCATGCTTCAGAGAACCCAGCCTCCATGTTCAACAGGAGCTACAGGAAACATAAATAGCAGTATTTATCAAAAGCCTGATTCCATACTTGATCAGGAGTTTTGATTGTTTTGTTAGCACTGAACTGAAAGCTTGAAAGAAAAAAAGCACAATAAGCAAAAACTGTGACAGAAAGGTAAATTTGGTGCCTCTGTTGAAGTGGAGAGCTCTGGAACAGGAAACACACAGTGTGATCTCACCTTAACTTACAGTCACAATCACCATATCCAAGAAATCCTACGAAGACCTCTGGGCCATTTCCATATGCTCAGAATCCTTGTGGGCCTGCAGTTTTTATTTTGCTCTATAAATGCTTCCTCCATTCCAGGAAAACAACAGAGGTCCTTTATCTAGATACCAGATGGCCCTTCTCTGCCCAAGCGTGCTTTCCCCACCAGATAAAGTTTAAACAAATCCTCAATAATATGGAAAATAAAGTAGCACAAAGAAGATCTTGTTTTAAAATGATTTTTGGAAAGACCCAAATACTGTGTTCAAGGAACCTGAAGGATTTTATCCATCTGATCCTGTGCAGGGAGACGAATTTATTAAAAATCCAAAATCATTCTTGAATTCAATTTGATACTGTTTTAACTGCAGGCTACTGGATACAGAAGCTCCTCTGGAAAAAGCTTCTCCCTGCTGAAGACACATCCTGGAGCATCTGCAGGGGACAAAACTGCTATGCAGGGTCAAGGCACAGGTGGCTTCTTGTGTACCGAACACACCAACTTCATCACCCTTACACTGGACTTCAGAGCTTTTCTTTTTAATAAACAGGCAATTTCAAGAGTTTCCTTGCACAGTGACAGAACAGGCACCACTCACAGGCTGGGCACAAAGTAAGCATTAAAAAATGGGAGTTTCAGCATGTCATCCTCCCTTGAGTTCATCTTCAGGGCTCTGCAGAGGGAGCTGACCCCACATCTCCCTGGCTCAGGGGACACTGTAGAGCACAGCAAGTTCTCCTGCACTGCTGCTGTTAGCTGAAGCTGGGCTCAGCAGGCAGCACTTCACTCACTGTACAATGAGCCTGGTCCCAAGGAAAGAACAACAGAAGTTCATTCCCCATCTGGAATTCAATCAAATGACATTTCTTTTATTCTGTGTGAGCATCCCCATGTAATTGTGTGGCTTTGTATCCCCTTCTCTGCGGCATTTGAAGGAGACCACAGAAAACATCAAACCTGCAAACTGCATAACAGGTTTGACCTGTAATTTTTTTTCCCTCCTCCCTATTCCATATTTGAAACTTAAGAGTGTCTGGGAGAGACTTTTTTTAAGTCGAACATGGTGTTCTATATTAGGGCACTATAATGGTAGCTACCAAGTGAAGCCATCAGGAAAAAGCCTACTTTGCCCAAGTGCTCCCGTGGGTTTTGTAAAAATCCTTACTCACAGTGTAACTGGCCCTGGTGCTGGAGGCAACACAGAGCATCCCTGGCAGGGGGGATGGGGCAGCCCCTTGGCCACCCCACAGCTCTGCTCTCATGCCAGAGGGAGCTGAATCGACCTCAGCCTAATTACAGAATATCTCCAGCATGGATCAGTGCAGCAGCAAACCAGGGACACAGTGCCAATGTCACAGGTTTGTGACACTGTGACATTCCGCTGGCAGGTTTGTGTATTCACACAGACATCCCAACACAGCAGAAAATGAACTGTGTGAGTATTTCCCTGTTAATTTCTAATCTCCCTGTGGTATCCACCAGGGTCAGTCTCTTCTTCTAAGCAACATGCATCAGGATAAGGGGAAATTGCCTGAAGTTGAGCCAGGGGAGGTTCAGGTTGGATATTAGGGAAAATTTCTTCACTGACAGAGTGGTCAGGCAGTGGTGGAGTCACCATCCCTGGAAGTGTTCAAACAAGTACATGTGGCACTTTGTGATATGGCTTAGTGATATGGTCGGATTCAGTCAAAGGCTGCACTTGATTATCTTGCAGGTCTTTTGCAACCTTAATGATCCAGTGAATCTAAAATACCCACAGTGAAAATGATGGCTCCCAACACATGGTCATCTCTAGTGAAGCACCTGGGACAAGCAAAGCGATGCTCTCCTCTCTCCGTCCTATTTAAAGTGCCACTGGTAAATCCCAATTATTGTTATTTTCCATTCTTTCACATTCTAGGCACTTACCAGTACCTCTCCTTTTTCCTCAGTGCCTTCTAGGAACTGCAAGCAAGCAGACTATGGTAATTTTGGTTCTCTGAATATTCTGATTTCACACATTCATTACATTACCTGTCATGCACTTTCTCTCTCCACAAACCTTTTCCATATCCTCAGACTTGCAAATTTTTCAGATGTTTAAATAAACTACTGATTTTTCTAAATCTGCTTTTGATTTTACAAAATTATTTCTAGCTCATTCATTGTAGTGGCCAAATTATTTTTAAAATTGACAGGGTTTATTATTATTCTTAATATAACCTAATACAAGGCCCTTTTTGGCCTGCTGTTTGGCTTGTGTCACACAGATATTTTCACTGAACTACCTATCACAGTGGGACTCTCTTCTGATTTATCACAGCTGATGGGACTCCATCAGCACACCTCAGCCATTTAATCAGTTTTTCCCAATATTTTCTTTAACTCACTGACAGTCCAATGAACTGCATCAAGTTTACAGTAATATAATTGGGGAGCTTTGGACAAGGAAGGCCAAGGGTATCCTGGGCTGCATGTGGAAGAGTTGTGTGGGCAGGGGAAGGGGGTGATGCTTCTCCTCTGCTCAGTTCTATGTCCTTCTTATGTTGAAGGCACCAGACTTGTACAGAGAATTCCAGGTGGGGAATAACCCAACCCAATCTCAGCTGGCCCTGCTTGAAGCAGGTTGGATTAGATGATCTCTGGAAGTGCCTGCCAATCTCCAGCTACAGCATATGATCAGCTTACATATGGGATCTTCAAGAATGTAAAGCTTTATTACTATTATAAATTCTTTATGGTGAAGTTTTTCTATGTCTTTGTTTTAACTGTCATTTTAAACAAATCCCCACTGAAACCTATCTCACTACAAAATAACATTCACTAACTTTAAAACAGAAATCACTGCACTTTAAAGCAAATTAAAATTCAGTGCAAGGATGGTACCCTTGTCTTCCCTCCAGATGATAAAATTATTGTTTCATGAAATGCCAGAAGTGATAGAAGTTCCTTTATTTGCTGTGTTATCAATGCAGCTCCTGAAGAACAAGCTCCTTGCAACTGGAAATTATGAAATAACACAGTATATCACTTGGCATTGATTGACATGTTTTATTTTTGTATTGATATAGAAAAATGTTCCTCTGTGTGAGTTTTAAATATAAATTTCCATTGACAGAACATTCTGTATTATTATTGCCCTGTTTCATCTCTCATATTTTCACTGAACTTTGAAGAATTACTCTGTTCTGCCAGAACCTCAGTGTCCTTTGTGCTGCACTGGCACACAATACAGTTAGAAAGAATTTCCCAAAAATTAGGAGAAAAAGGATTTAATCCTCAGCACTTGGGATCTCCCATTAAGGAAATCATGATTAAAAGCACAGAAAACATACTATAATATTACAGTCTGGATTAGAGAATGTATCCTTGGATATATCCTTTGAAAAGGCATCATAGAGATGTACAGATCATAGAGATGTACAGTTCCAGTGCAAATATTCCCATTCCTTACCTTCCTCTCAGCTTAAGCACTGGTGAGATGGCAAATAATTATTGTCTCGCCTGAGAAGGCAAAGCATGGCTGGAATAACAAGCAGCAGCTTTTGATACAAAGAATGTTTTCTTTGCTGAGCTCATGTAAATTAACACATTAAAATCCAAAAAATTATTCTAATTTTTAGAGTCAAGTACAAACTACTGGTCAAAATCTCAACCAGATTTTAATTAATCAATGCCTAACAGAAGAATTACTTTAATTAATGCAAATCCCATAAACGTCTCATTGCATGATTTTCAAGATGACTGGAAGTATGGCAGTGGAAGAAATTCAGTTTGGGATGGAGATCTGGAGAGGTTTTCCCAAAATTTGCTGCAGTTCAGAAGCAGCTTTAGCTTGGACAGGATTAGTTTGCTGAGACAACCAGTGGGAGATGGCAGAGTCAGAAGAAAGCCCCAAAAGTGTGAGATGGCTGGGGCTGAGGTGGAGAGGCTGACGGAGAAGGTTCATTCAGCCCACAGAAAGGACAGGTACACTGGACCCAAGGATAGCTGCACCCTTCCACTATCTGCAGGGCCTGGAGAGAAGACACGACCATGGTCCTCTCAGAATTGGAAAGGGAAAGGACAAGGAGCTACAATCACAGGTTCCATCAAGAACATTTTCTACTAGGTAGAAGAAAAATGTTTTTCACGGTTAAAGTTGGTGAGCCCCAAGGCAAGCTCTCAGGAGAGCCCATTGATCCCCATCAGTGGAGATCTTCAGACCCTGCCTGGATGAGCCCTGAGAACCCTGATCACCACCTGATGCCAGCCCTGCCTCCAAGGGTGCATGGATGGGTTGACCTCACGAGGTCACTTCCAATCTTGAGTATTCCAGGATTCACGGCAAGTGCTGACATCAGGAGACACTTACAAAGGAAGGAAAAGATTAACTTGGTAATTGAGGAACCAGCCTCTCTTTATCTTCTCCTGAACATGAATAGCATTCAAAGGCCCTGGAAAACTTGCATGCAAAAATTAGCACACAGCCCAAGATACCAATCTAGTTTAGAGGACAAGTCTGCTTTTTTTCTTTAGATTTTTTTTCTTTTATTTATTCTCCAAAGACATCTTTGGCTTTTGAGAAAAGACTGGATTTTAATTTCTGTCAAAAGATAACAACAAAAGGAACCATTTATAGTAGAAAGCTCTGCTTGGCTTTGAAGCATTAAGTTGAAATAGGTGCTTGTTAAAAGGACATTTTCTAGCCCAATGTACAGTGCAGTCCATTTTAAATCCACAACTTGCTTTAAAAAATTGAATGGGAAGTGTTAAAAGTGTAACATATGTGTTAAAGGCAAAAACTTTACAAAATCACATTTCTTGGCTCTCAATCAAACTAGCTCATGCAGGAAATCAAAAACGTCTTGTGTCAGTCAGTCAACCCCACCTGGCCCTGGACACTGCCAGGGATCCAGGGGCAGCCACAGCTTCTCTGAGCACCTGTGCCAGGGTTTCAGCAGCCCCACAGGAAGGAGCTCCTTCCCAATATCCCATCTATCCAACCCTGCCCTCTGGCAGTGGGAAGCCATTCATGTCATTCCAGGCTTCTGTCCAGCCTCCCTCCTCAGCTCTCCTGGAGCCCCTTTAGGCACTGGAGGGGGCTCTAAGATCTCCCTGGAGCCTTCTGTTCTCCTGTCTGAACATTCCCAGCTCTCCCAGCCTGGCTCCAGGGCAGAGGGGCTCCAGCACTTGGACCAACTCCGTGGCATCCTCTGGACATGCTCCAACAGGTCCACATCTATTCTGTGCTGAGGACAGGCCATTTTTCACTGGCTCTCTTTTTAAGGAATTCAGGTTCTTTGAATTACATTTATGTTAAATATTTGAGTGACTCATGCAGAGTCAGTCAATGACAATTAAAAGAACAGAGAATTGGAAGTGGTTGATGAGTTTTGTGCTCTTCTGCTACATACTGGACTAGATATCTGCCAATTTAAATACAAAAAGGTGTGGGGAGGAAAGGCCTTCTATTTTCACTCTCAGCAAAACATATAATTTTCCATATCTGAGAAACAGGAGGGAAACACTTTCTACAAAACCTGTATCATAACTCAAAGCTTTCCAGCCAGCCAGGGGTGTAACAAGCTCCATCACAATAAAGATTTTATGTTTTGACTTCTTTATCTGTTTTCAAGCATGAAATCACCTTGTTGGGCAAATACAAGCAAGAACCATGACTATCTGTAAAATGAGACTATTACTATTTCCCTCTCCCTTCTGCAGAGACCGTTATGTAACAGTACTGAAGTACTTCTGAAATATCACAGAGAAGATGCCAGGCAAGTACAGATTATTTTGGTCACTATAATCTGATTAGAAACACTGCCCACTCCTACATTTGCAGAAACAGAAAAACAACAGACGCTGTCTCACACGGCTGATCCCTGAACCACGGCCTGCTGTTCTGTGAGGATGAGTCACCGTGTGATGAGGAGATACAACCTTTACCTCAGCACCATTATTTCACTGTTATGAGACACCTGGGTGCCATGGAACCAGACAATTACCACCCTCTCCCAAGCTCCACAGTGATGCCCGACCCATGGCACTGGGGATCGGGGCGGGGGCCATACCTGGTTCTCGTCCTGCACCTCCATGCTGTACTGGGGCCCTGGCTGAACCTCCGTGACTTTCTCTCCGAGGAGGAAGCCCAGGCGAGTCATGAGTGTGTTCGCTGCCTCATCTACGGATGGAGGGGGTCCCAGCTCTTGCTCAGTGTCACCTAAACACAAGAAAACCAGATTCAGACAGGAATTGTTTACTTTTGGCTGCTGCTCAGTGGTTTAACCAACACAACACCTGCACCTGTTGTGTACCCTCAGTATCTGGGTTTTCAGGTTATTCATGTTATTCAAGTCTGTTTTACCATTCCATGCTGGTCATTAATTTTAGGTCATGTACCATAGATATAAGTTTTCTCCAATGTTACCTGTTGCTTCTCTTACTGCTCATTATTTTCTCAGCACCTGCCACAGAAGCACACCTCGGCATCTTGTCCCTGTAGCAGAAGCACCAGAGCTACCAGGGAACAAGATTTTCTGGACCAGCACTGGAGAAGAGTGTTTGCTCTCTTCCCTCTGTTTCTCACAGAGAAGACAAGGCTACGAGAGTGATTTGGAAGGTGCTCCATGAACTCCAGAGCAACCAGCCTGTGCTACTGAGTAGTTAACAGGAAAGACCAGGACAGAAAATACATGTGCAACTTTCCACTGTTATCTGCTGTCCCAACACACTCACAGTCGTATGGAAATCAAGTCTCTCCAAATACAACTCACTTTTCTGCACTCACCCTATGGCCCATGCCACAAAGTAGCCTGCCTGCCAATTCCCCATCAAGTCTGAAAAACAGGCCAAAACCAACATTCCTAATGATTTTTGTCTATTTTTTTTCCCCACCACCTGTAGGGAAAGCAGCACAGACAGCACAGAGTTTCTAGCTAGCAATGCACACTGGGAAAAGGCCTTTCTGCACCCTTTAATTTTATAACAAAAAAGCAGGAACAAAAACCTGTGGAGGTTTTTGACTTGTAGTATCACACATGTAGTTTGGGTTCTGAAAGTCAAGTTCCTTCCTGCTCACACCAATAGCAGGGTTAAAGCCTGAAGGTCAAGTTCTTACCACTTAACACTGAAGTAATACTGTGCTTCGTGCAGTTACAGAAGACTAATTAGGATTTGCAATTAGTCTACAGTTAATTATTCATCTGATAATGTACAATCTGGAAAAGAGCCCATCTCCATTTCCTAGCTCTGTCCTGGTTTGGGCTCCTCCAGCACTCAGCCTGCAACAACAGTAAAAGGATGCTACTTTAAATAAAATATTGCTTTCTGATAACTGTAACTGAAACCCACAAATCATGGAACCTGGGATATGTACAAAACCTCAGGAAATTTAAGCCAGTTGCTTCCAGAAATTCACATTTAATTTCATAGAGTACAGCTCACAGAAGCTTACAGCAATTTTTGGATGTCTCATCTGTGCTACTGCAAATTAAAAACCCGGGAGAATCTCCCATGCAACCACGACTGCATT
Source organism: Chloebia gouldiae (assembly GCA_003676055.1). NCBI lineage: Eukaryota > Metazoa > Chordata > Aves > Passeriformes > Passeridae > Chloebia > Chloebia gouldiae. The sequence continues at coordinate 445,791 of QUSF01000145.1, forward strand.
CCTAAGCACCACCAGCTCTGGGAGTTGAGCATCTGCAGCTGTCCTTCCACCACGGCTTCACTGTTACGAAAATGGATGATACAGTAGGTCCACATAAGCTGTCTAAGTCACTGAATCCCCATTGTACTGCTTGAACCAATGCTGACGTGAATCCGATAGATTTAAGAGAGACAAATTTAAACGGATGGCCCAATTTGCAGAACGGCTAAACACCCACAGTCAATCTGTGGGCATTTACTGGCTCTAGGAGCCCAAGCCAGAAGAGAGACATTTATGTAAAACGAAAACTAGAGAGACTTTTATTTCCAAGGTAATTTCTTTAAAAGCTAGACTACCTTTTTAAAGGTAGATTTTTTGGTAAAAACCATTCCCTGGATATGGCTCCACAGCTTATTGTGCATTCCTATTCTGTCTTCACAATCATGATGTTAAAAATATTCAAATTATGCTGACTTACACATCTGGGGCACAAAGGAACAGCTCTTTGCTGCCCACCTGGAAGGATTTAGGAGTGCCCAGGTGAGGCAGCTGCAGGGCACTGGGCACAGCCAGTTTCCTTTGGCTTAGTGCTGGGAACAACTCCCAACCAAAATTCACTCATTGGAGGTTGAGTTTAACCTTGTCCTTAACTCCCCGCTTCTTTTTAACTACCCTTAAAACATCTCCAAAGGGTGCGAACCAGGCTTTCACCTGTAAAAACAGAAAACTACAATCTTGCCTCAAGTCATTGTCTAGGTACATTGAAGATATAGAGGATAATAATTATGTGCTTCGATAACAATCCCAATGGCAGGGCGTTGGAACCACATCTTCAAGATCCCTTCAACCCAAACCAGTTTATGACTGTAATTCAAAGAATCATGGAAAGATATGGCCTGGGAAGGATATTAAAGCCTACCCATTCCCACCCCCTGCCATGGGCAGAGACACCTTGCACTATCCCAGACTGCTCCAAGCCCCATCCAACCTGTCCTTGGACACTCCCAGGGATGGGGCAGCAACAGCTGCTCTGGGCACCCTGGGTCACAGGAATAATTTCTTCCTGAGGCACCAGCCTCACAGGAATAATTTCTTCCTCATATAACTCTGACCTCCTTTAGCTTAAGTTTCTTCTGCCTTGTCTTGTCACTCTATGCTCATTCCCTGTGAGATGCTGGTCATGGTAGAAGGTATCACAGCCGAAATGCAGCAGTGGAGCTGTGAGACCTCCATATTTCATACAGAACTATCAATTATTTTATTATAACCTGGCTTTCGTAGTACAGATAACTTTGAATTTAAGCAAAGCGCCATTGTACTGGATTATCCCCTCCTAAAGTCTCAAAAAATAAGTGGAATCATTTAACTGAATGTCAAAGAACAGACGTAACACCTCTGAAGTGCCTGTGAATGGGTATTATGGAAAAAAGCTATATGTTGCCTTTCAGGGTTGACAGTAAGACCTAATACTCTCTTCCTAAGTTCAGTGAGAGGGCATAACTGGTTTTTTCTCCCTTTTCCTGTGAGTTATCCAGTTGGTGCTGTAACCACTCTGACTTCAGCACACTCCCATCTCCCTAGGAAATCTGAGCATACAATTGATAACACAACTCGTCTGAGATATTTTTAACTGTTTTGACACCAGTGCTATCACCAGCTACAATAGCTCTAACACACCCCCCAGTTAACTCCAATAATAGTGGCATATCAAAAACCAGTAACACACTGCTCAACTGTGTACATGCAAACCCAAAGCCAAACAGTGGATTAAAGAGATCCCAGCATGCTGATGGTCTGAAGCTGCTGCACTTACTACATGAGCTCACGTGTTTCTGCATCAACACTCACTAATACTAAAAGCAACAACCAAATGCTTAGTGCCAGGAATTTTAAAGAAGAATAAAACCCCTCCCTGACTCACTGCATGTGCACTAGTATTTTAAATACTTCTATGGGCTGTGTAACTTGATATCCCTTTATGTTCAGCAGGAAGCTTATATTTTTACATAAACACACACAAAACAACAGGAGGAAAAGGGTTTTTGGGAGCTGGTGTGCTGCTGTGCTGGAAAGTGACTAGCCACCCACCAAGCCAGGTGGACGGTGGGTCAGCTTCCTCTTGGCCACCAAACCATGTAACTTGGGTTTTCACGCCAGCTGAGAGCTTTACTTGGCTGTTCCTGTCATTCACATCTCACGGAATCACTCAGGAACTATCTCCCAACATTCACAGCCAGGTAAATGCTGTATCCCAGCACACTGTCACATCTCCAAGTCAGCTGTGTTTGTCTGGCTGGGTCTTCCAAGTGCTTTAGAGTACACACGTCTTGAATACACCCCTCAGTTGCTGGTAAAGCCACTACCTACCAAATTAACTATGGCGGGGAAGGCTGAATTCAGTTCCTAATGAAAACAGGAGAAGCAATTATTCTACAGGGAAAATTAAAAAAGGCCATTCTTTTGTTGGCATGATAGAACTTGGGCTACTGAAGGGCTTTGCCCAGCACTTGTTGCTCAGTAAAGCAGAGCCCATCCTGCCCCTCTGCTGGTGGACCCCAGCAAGCCCTGGTTGGCTGTCAGCAAGAGTTTTAATGTCAAGGCCCAGTGAAATGGCACTGGAAAGGACACCAGAGCCACCTAAGGCTCACACAGATACCTTTTTCTCTTTATTGTGAACAATTTTAGCAGAACCCAGCAGTGAACACCCCCATACTTTCCATGTACTTCTGCCTCTTTTTTAGTTAATGACTTTTTCTTTGACTGAACTACACAAATGCAAATTAGAAATACAACCTGAGCTTGTCAAGCAATTTAATACCTCTGATCCTCCCTTCAAAAAATTCAACCCACTTTAAATATGTCAGCAGATATCTGCAATTCACCCTGGAATGTACCTGATTTAGGCCATTTAGGAGCAATTTTACAGAGCCTGGCAGATCTTTCAGATGTCTTATCTAGAAATACCCTTTGGATTTCTGAAAGGGTCAACTCTAACACCTCTGTAGGCATCACATGAAGCAGGATGGAGTTCATAAGTGCTCATAAATGTTTAGAGTATTCATTTAAAACCAAATATATCATTTTACAGCAGAGTTATTAGGTTTGCTCAAGAAACCATAAGATTCAAAATGTCCAATGTTTTTCTGCACATTGTCATTTTCAAAGTGTTTCTGTTACCTCTTTTCAATTCCTATATGAAAGCTCCCACATATTTCAGCTGCAATTGCTTACAAGCAAATGAAATTTCTTCATGATTTATTTGGTAATTCTGTGACTGGTTTGATAGCCACCCTCATCTAATTCTAGATAAATGGTGGAGGGCAGTGCCTCTGGGAGACATTAACAATGCATCTGTAGTCCACAGAATATTTCCAGTTTAATTGCTGTACTTTTACTCTCAAACCAGCTGAAATCCGTTTCAGGGAGTGTCTAACAAGAACTGGGTAACAGTTCCCTTAAAGGCACCTGTCCCTGAATCTGCCTGAGTATGAGACTGATTTACCTTCAGGAAATCAAAAATTCTTGAATTAGCAATGAAAAAAATAATAGCTATGTGCAAAAAGTGAGCATCTATGGAAGGGCAGAAATAAATTATACCACGTAGGACTCTGATGTTCAATTACATAACTGCAGAGTTTTATCTAACAATTTCCCTACCTCCATGTGACCTGAATCTGTCCCATTATTATGTACATCTGCTTTAAATTATTCTGGATACACTTGAGCTGCATTTGGAAAATATCCTTGACCATTTCTGCATATCCCCCTATATATATGTATGCATATGTGTATATATGTATGTATATGTGTGTATATATGTGTGTATATGTATGTATATGTGTGTATATATGTGTACAGGCCAAACTAGCAGCAGCCCTGGCAAACACTGCATACACAGTATATACATGTATGTATATGTGTATATATGTATGTATATGTGTGTATATGTATGTATATGTGTGTATATACGTGTAC